>JAYXIM010044779.1:0-463000 GCA_037575425.1 Anastrepha fraterculus | reverse complement strand
AAATGTTTGCGGGAAAACTTTTTAGGACATTGGTCGCAGGCGAAATTGAGTTCTTCTTCAGGTGCATGTGAGCCAATCATATGGGATTTTAGAGTATACCGATCGGAAAATACCTTTTGACATTCATGGCACCTAAAAACGGGAGAGATTTTTAAGTAGTTTAAAGTGCTATTTTGACACGTTAGTTAAACTCGGAAAATGAGCACAATGATTTATAAGCCAACCTATGTTATATAGCTAAAACTTCATATTCATTTGCGGTAAGTTCATACATAAAATAACCACAAAGGGGGACGTTTTTTAAAACTTTTTATGTGTTCCTTTTTTATTTTGTGAGTGAGCTCAAGACTCATAACAATGAAAAAGCAAACTAAAGTATTGCTATTATTTTCTTTCTTCGGCAGCCTGGGGCAGTGCGCCAACCTAAATCCCACCAATCTTCTCCATGATATCAACAGCCCTGGCTGGCTGTAGATATCTGCCTGTTGGAGGTCTCATAATGGTATCAAAACGGCGCTTTAGTGCAACTTGAGGAGTGCCAGACTGGCACTTCAACCATTTCAGCTACTATTGCTATTATTTATTTGTCGATATTAATTGCAATAATTTAGTTTCTTGCTTTATTGTTAAGACCGCCCAGAGCTCACAAAATCGATATACGAAAACCTAATATTTGGCGAAAACCAAATATTAAGGCTTTGTAAAAATTGAATTAGAAGTTGTTCCTTTGTGGGCATTTCCGAGTACGACTTCATTAAACCGAATTAAGTGTAAAAAGTTAAAAAGTAAATTTCGTACTTAAAAAAATCTGGATCCTCGTGCTTATACGCGTGTTGCACTATTTTAAATCGTTTGTTTAATTTCTTATTACAACAACGAATGTAGGGTTTTATGTTTGGATGCTGCAACCGAAAGTGTTTGCTCATTGCAGCGAAATCTTCAGCCACATAGGCACATAATTCACAACCCATAGCAATATGCTTTTTGATCATTGCGTCATCTTGTGGCGTTGATTTAATAACCTTTTGTCGTTTTGGCTTCTGCTCACCATCAGCATCAGCATCATCAATTTCACCTTCACTATCTTCGTCCTCCTCTTCCACTTCCTTTTTAGGTACTTTTCTGGTTGCAGTTGGTTTCCTTCGAACATTTTTTCGTTTTTGTCCCATTGTTCTTACACGTTGAGCAAACTCTTCTGAAGAAGTTTCGTTATTTGTATGTTATATCAAAACTATTTCAATAACTGACCTGCCTCCTCTAATGCGCCACTTGATGACTCTTCTTTGATGACTTTCTGGTTTATCCCGTTTTCCTCCACCTCCTCCCCTTCGGCATCCTCAAATTCCGACTCATATAGCGGATTAATGGCTTCGTCCGGGTTTTCTGTTTGACGTAGCTGTTCTAAAAACTCTTCTTTAATTTGCACAGTATTTTCAACAAACTCTTGGTCCACGCCAATGGTGACAGTTTCGTATTTCACATCGGTATTATTTAGTAGGGAATGCGCCTGTTCCACTGTCAAGTAGAACTGATGAAAGTCACTTACTTTCAGCCAGCATATGCGGCATATGGCTGTCGAAATGGAGTCATTAGGATTGGGCTAAGGAATATAATGAAATTATTTTTAAAAATTAATAAAATATCTGTTTTCTCCGAGTGTAAACACCTGAAACCAGAAATGCCGCTCCAGTATATCTGCAATCCCCAGTTGTTGCCCATTGACATCAAATATTTCCAAACAGCAATTGGATTCTTTTAGACACAGTCGACATAACATTTTTGTAAAAGATAGCTTTTCAATGAAATTTTAAGTTTTTAAGACGGATGCCGTTTTGGTTAATGCAGAAACATAACAAAATTTTAGCTCTGTTCCCGCACTTTTGCAGTAAGAATAATGCTTTTACTCTCACTTTTCTACTCTGAGCGGTGAACTACTTTAGTTTTTCTGTCTGGCAAGCACAATCTGAGGTACCATTAGTTATGTGTGTGTATACCGCTGTACCGCTTTTAATTCGAAATTGACTATTATTCATTTTATTAAATTCAACTAATAAACGGTGCTCAAAATTCAAATGATTGTAATGGTAAAACTAGAAATAAAAAATACTAAAACCAATGAATTGTTATTTGATAACATTAGTGCAAATTATTTATCCACTAAATTCTCCAAAATCCCTCAATAAATGCTCATTACCGGAGCGGCACTAATGCTGAAAACAGTGAAAACGGACGCTGTCCGTTATCGCAACCCCTAACGAGCACAAAAACTCATCCCCTGAGAACAACTGCGTTCTTTTAATTACATATTTACACAATACATCGATTTGTGTGTGTATGTGTTTGGTTGTATCTACACAATGTTGCCATTGATATTTTTGCTTACACACTTTTACACACATCAAAAACCAACAAATGTAAATAGTTCATTTATCTATAATTAACATTATTCAACACTGTTTTTAAGTTATTGTATTTTAATAAAAATTATAATATTTCGAAGTTTATTTTGTAAATGATTTCGAAATGTACTGCTTGGCAACGCTGTGTGCTGAGAGAGCAATCAGCTGACAGAGTATTACGGGAATTTTTAAATATCGTGAAATAAAATCTACTATACTACGACACGGAAGGAAGGAATTTTTCATTTACATGGGGTTCTCATTCGTTTGATCGTAACAGCTTGATCAGAACACGGGACTGCGTTTATGTCGTTCACTGTTTTCTGCTGCTGCTAAACATACGCCCGTACGCCCATGTCAGCTGTCACGATGTGGACAAGAGTTCGACGGTTTGGCATTTTTTTATTGTAGTTCTAATCAACGGTAATACATACCGGCAAGTAAGCATCCCGGTAAAAACTTAAAAACTATTTTTTTTCAAGGACAAATCTTGAATATTCACCGGAAAATTTAAAAAAATTGACACATCCATACGTTTTAGGTTTTTGGGGTTGCTTAGTCCGAATTCGTTATCAGTTTGATCTTCCGGGGTCAAATGGAAGGTCAAACACAGAACATTTACCGGGAAAAATTAAAAAAAAAAATTGATATATACAAGGTGAAGTCCAAAATAAATAAGACTGAGCTAAAATAGAAACGACAGGAGCTTTGTTCCAATAACTTCGAGTTTAATTATTCAAAATAGTTCTCGCTGGCCTCGATACACTGTTTTGCGTGATCTACAAGCTTTTCGAAAGAGTGTTTCAGGTCATTGACCGGAATGTCCTTCAGAATGTCGGTACAAGCCTTTTGAACGACCTCTGCGGACGCAGAACGTTTTCCTTTCATGGGCAGATGCAATTTTCCGAATAGATAGAAGTCACAGCGAGCCATATCAGGCGAATACGGTTAGTGATTGAAGGTCAAAATGCGATTTCTAGTCAAAAAATCAGTCACAACAGTGGATCGATGAGATGGTGCATTATCATGCAATGAGCGCCAGCTTCCTCCTTCGCGGTATTCTTGGCGAATTCGACGACACTTCAAAACGGAAAGATAGAAAATTGCAGTGACGGTTTGGCCCGCTGGCACGAAATCCTTGTGGACAATACCCTTGGAATCGTAAAAGCAAATGAGCATCGACTTGATTTTTGACTTCTCCAAACGTGATTTTTTGGGCGGTGGCTCGTCTGGGGCCTTCCATTGGGCACTTTGACGCTTTGTTTCAGGTTCATGTTGGAAAAACAACCTTCAAATTCGTTATCAGTTTGTGCTTTCGGGGATAAGTTGAAGGTCAATTCAAGTTCAAACACAAAATATTGACGGAAAATATTCAAAAAAAAAAGATTTTCCATTGGTACAAGCGCCAATTATGTAACGGGTGTTTTTTTAACATCTTGAGAACTTAAAATGATAATACAAAACTGAAATATTGTTGGAATGAATTTGTTTTTTATTATAATATGGTAGACAATTTCATGGCACTTATTTTTTGACTATGATATCCGGCACATGTTCGACGCGCTCTTAGAGCTACATAGCCCATTCGATTAGTACAATTTTGACTGGCCGTATGGCGTCAATGTTGGCTTGAGTATTACAATAAATCGATTGTTAAGCACGCCGTCTTGTTGGAACCAAATGTCGTCGATGTTTAGCTGATCAATTTTTGGAAACAAATATTCAGTCAGCATGGCTCGAAAGCGCTCGCCATTCATCATAACGGCAGCTCCTTCCTCATTTCGAAGGAAATAAGGGCCGATGGATGAGGCCGCCAGTGCTCTGTGAACTTCGCGAACATATTTATTTCTGTTTTTTTTTTTTCAAAATATTATTATTTATTAGAATAATATAAAATATTACACCAACTTAAAAACAAAAAAAAAGAGCACACTAGCTGCTTGGGCCTTCGGTGCTTGGTAATTATAAGGTTATGTTTAAGTTTTAATGTATAGGATAAGTGACAATTTTTCAAGCTTTCAATTAGGCCGATTACCTTAATAAATTTATATATTTTAATGACATTCTCTGTTGTGGTGTTTTTCAAAAGTTCGGAGGGGTTTTTGGAACCAAAGATAGGTACACGCTTAGTATTTAAATTTGCACAGATGTCTTTTATGTGTATAAGGTAAAGTTGATCGTTACAGAAAGGACATGTGAGAGGAGACGTGGATAGAAGAAGGCGTTCATGGGTTAGCCTGGAGTAACCGATCCTTAAATGCACGAATACAGAAATTTGATTCCTTGATAATGTGGATGCATATATTGCTTTTCCACACTCTGGGTTAAAAGCTTTATACGGGTGCCTGAATTGCGCCCACGATGCATATTTTTGTCGAAGGAGATAGTTGTTTATGTAGGCTTGAAGGTCTTTAGAGACAAGTAAAGTCAATAGAAAGTTTGGGTGCATGTATTTGGCCGCTAGATCTGCCGATTCATTTCCCAGAATGCCTTTGTGACTTGGAATCCAAACGATACGTATTTTGTCTCCATTTTTTATTCAGTAATCCCGTATTTGGGAGAGAATTTGACTACTACCGTAAATGTTGGATATCCCTTGTATTACCGAAAAGTTATCAGTAAATATGGCCAATTTACCTTTCGGTTTCGACGCAAAGTCCATTGCTTTAAGGATAGCGGTTGCTTCGGATGAAAATATTGAGCTATAACTTGGTAACAAGCCTCCTGTTATCAGTGCACCATTATTGTGTACTACAGCGAAAGTTATGCTATAGCCGGATTTAGACCCGTCTGTAAATATGTGAGTTCTACTAGCGAACTCTTCTCTGTTGACTAGTTCGCCGTAGAGTTGTTTGAACAGTTCGGAGCTAGTGTTATTTTTATAGAACTTATGGAGGTCAGAGTTTATTGAGGTGGGGAGCAGGTCCAGGGGGCTGTTGACACAATTTAAGCGATGTTTTTGGGATTTGAATTCCCAGGTTATACATTGATGAAATGCACTCTCGTATAGCAGACTTTATCTTGAATGTTCGTTTGTGTTTGGAAGCAGTCTTCAAGGTATTCAAAATAAGTATAGTGGTGATGGTCAACAGCTTCGGGATTAGCCTAAAGTTGAGACTTCTGTATCTATCAGGGATAGAGGGTAGGCCAGCCTCGGAAAGTATGCACTTAGTAGGAGATGTTGGAAAGGCGTTAAGTCTTCTACGAATTGCGGTATGGTAAGGCTTGTTTAGTAATTTTAGGTTCGAGATTGCGCAATTTCCATAAATAGGTAGTCCATAGTCTATTTTTAATACTAATAAAGCTCTAGTTATGTTAATGAGGGTGTTTGTGTGGATATGGAGGTGCTTAGATGAGAGGTATTTGATGATGTTAAGTTGGCTAGTAAATTTATTTCTCTTTCTTCAAAGTTATTTTAGTTTTTTTCAAATTTGTTTTTGTTTCTTCAAATTTATTTTAACTTTTTTCAAATTTATTTCTGTTTCTTCAAATTTATTTTTGTTTCTTCAAATTTATTTTTGTTTTTTTCAAATTTATTTCTGTTTCTTCAAATTTATTTTAGTATTTTTCAAATTTATTTTTGTTGAAATTTTTTTGTATTTTTTTTTTGGTACTTGAGGTTTTTTTTTGTATGTGGTACTTACATATGTGTATGAAATTCGCATTTCGCTCCATTTATATAACAAATTATTATATTTAGATTTTAGAATTCGTAATTTATTAAAGACATAAATTTAGAGTTTCATAATTTTATAATTGTTATCATACATAATTAGATTTTTTAAATATACTTTAAATCACAGCAGTCTTCATATATATGTAATTATATATGTATGTATGTATATATTATTTTAACAATTTATGCATTTTCACTAAATGGGTTTGAGATGTCCCACAGCTTTTACTTGAATGCGTTCGTTTTTCTGTGTACTCTGTTAAATATGTAATTACACATGTAAATATGTACATATATATGCATGTATTGTAGTATTTAGTTACTATTAAATCTATGGAGGCAATAACTAACAATAACTCCTTCAATCCCGAAAAGCGGCGTAGTAGATTTTATCTACGTATTAGCGCACATTTGCTGTTGTGTAGAAAATCTAATTTAAACAGATAAAATACAATTATGAAAATACATACCATATATAAATGAAAATAATAAACAACAAAAGAGAACAACAATTCAAATGATGCTCGCACATTAACAAAATAAAAGCTTCTTAAATGAAACTACAAAGAACTTAAAATTAAGGTATTTATATATTTTGTAGGGTCGGCATTACAATGCATACTTAAGCAAATATTAAGTCGTGTTATTATTTCTTGAGCGAAACCTAAGTTCACCTTAAGCCACGACAATCGACGATTCTGTTGCTGTTTAATACGAAACAAAATGATGGGCTTCGCGAAGTTTGCTTAGTCGCTATGATAGATGGAGGTAGAAAATAACAGTTTCATGTATCCACTACCAACAACACACACTTCCTTACTTACTCTCCTTATCTCTCCCACTTATATTCTCACATCTCTCACATCTCACGTTTCTTAATTTGCTCTCTCACTAATTTCCTACTTATGTATATTCTCACATCTCTTCTTCACGTTTCTTAATTTGCTCTCTCACTAACTGATCTTTTCTTTAATGACAATGTCTAAATCAATGGATTTTTCTTTGTTACACCCCATTTACACGATGTCTCCACTGGAAGGGAAACATTTTGTTCGGTGGTGAAGGACGGCCGCGGAAGAGGGAAGGGAATTTGTCTCCTGTACTGGCGACACGCTTTGCGCTTCTTATTCGTATTTCCAATCTTAAAGCAATTTTTGACAGTTGCTTCATTCGTTTTCTTCTTTCGTAGAAGAAAGTTCTAAATTATGTGTTGGTTTTCAAGCAAACGGAAGATAACAACGATGACAAACATACGAACGCTGCTTGGGAAATGCACAATTATTTTTGCTAGTAAAGTAGTATAATTTAAAATAGTTATGGGACATGTTTATGTTGATTTCTAATTTTTCCCTGCATTTCTAGATACTCAGTTTAATTTTAAGTTAATTATTTACATATGAAGTATTTTTAATTTAATTTTTTTTATTCAAGTATAAGAATTTATAAATATATTTCAATAAAAAAAAACAACAAATTATTTATTATTTAACCAGTTTGCATTTTTCATTCATATATTTAAGAAACTGTTGTCGAACGCTCACTGCTTTACATGTAAGCGCGTGCTAGAATACATCCGAACCATGCCATTGGACGATGCTAAAGTATTAAATGTCAAAATGTCGCCGAAAACAATTTTGCCCCGTGTGCCCGCGAATGAGACATGAAAAGAGAATTTCCAGTGTTTCCCTTCCAGTGGAGACATCGTGTAAATCGGGTCTTACATAACAACAAAAACTTACATTTTGACTCTCACTATTAGTTGTTAAGCTTATATTTATTAACTTAGTTGTAAAAAATTATGTAACCTTGGAATCATTTACAAAGCTACTTTCGAAAAGAACGGATTATTTTACATATAAATATACATATGTATTGCGGAAATTAGTTGAATCGCTCCCAAAAAGAATTTTGCAGACAGTAAATAAACATGAAGGTGCAAAAAAGTGTTAGAATTACAAAACACACAAATCTGTATAATTTTAATTTAGAAGATATGCGACTAATCGCGCACAATCATGAAATTTTTGCAATATTTTCATATCTTTTTGAATTAATGAATTAGAAATGTTAAAAATATATTGAAAACATTCAACTCTCACTTACTTTTTTTATTATATATTCTTTCAAAATATTCTTTTTTATATCTTCTTTTCATAAAGTAATGTGCGGCTAAGCAAGTTTCGCTCACTGTAGAAGGCAATATAATTGCAATTGGTCGAATCATAAATTCATATATTTTCAATGGATTAAAAAAAACAAAAAACATGAAATTAATTTGTGACCACATTTGTGCAACAATTGCACTTAAGACGATTTGCCGATTTTTACAAAGACAACTGTTGTGGGGGGTTCTCGTATGCAGAGGGTTGCGTTTATATGTAGCGGTACCGCTGCTCAGCTCTCAGCTCTCAGTGAATTTAACAGAACTACTAGAAGCAGATGTTGAGTTGCTGTAGTAGTAGCGGTACCGCTGCTCAGCTCTCAGTGAATTTAACAGAGCTACTAGAAACAGATATTGAGTTGCTGTAGCAGTAGCGGTGCCGCTGCTCAGCTCTCAGTGAATTTAACAGAACTACTAGAAGCAGTTGTTGAGTTGCTGTATCAGTAGAGTTTTGTTGTAATTTGTTTGTTTGTTAAAAAACAAAAAACGATTTTCTCAATTTTGCTTTCTCTTGACTACCTTGTTTACATTATTCATGTCTAATTTTTCATAACTGACTATTTTGACACTCTCTTCCTCGCTCTCACATAGATCTCATCAAGATTTACGCTTCTTTTTCCACTTCAATCTGCACAATCCGCGTAATCTTGTAAACTTATGTTCTTGCACAAAAAGTACCGTGTTTTTTTACGATTTTACTATTTTTTTACATAAAATATTTTCCATGCCTCTGACTGCTTTGAGAAATGTAAGTGCGGAAGAAGTCTTTAGCTAAGATGTTAATCAGCTAGAACTAAATTTCAACTTAAGTTAGGCTTTTGAAACCGACCCATAGTAAGAGTACTTAGTAAAATAACGGTGATTATTTAATAAATTGTTTAACTTATGAATACTGCATTTGAACGAGAATTGACATTAATTAACATGAACCTAAACGATATTTTCATGTATGCAGGCATGTATGATACATATGTATGTACGCGTAGATGGGTGTGTGTTGTCACACTACCATTGGTTTACTTGTGAGCGAAGTGAGCGCCTCTCAGTTTGTGGCTCAAAGTTGCATTTGGCCGGACTCCTGCGAGAACTTTAGACTTACGAGCGCAATAACATATGTACATATACATTTAGTTCTAGCCAATCCGACTGGCAACCTAGCACTTACACGAATTTACAAAAACAAAAACAAAAAATATTTTAATTAAATTAGTCAAATATTTCGCTATGCTGGAATGCTATTTTCATTCTTACTGTTGTTAAATGTTACATATGCATGTATATATGTACTCATATATGTGTATAGTAATGAATTTTGTATGTATGTATGCTTGTTTTATATTGATACGAGTTGATTTCGTCTTAAAGGGTTTTATGCACAAAGTTATGCCTTTTTGTTGCGTCATTCTTTCACTACATTGTAATTCATGAATATACATACTTATTTATTACATACATACGCATTATCAAATCTTATATGCTTAAGTATTATTTTTTTTTTTATATCTATGTGCATACATACATACATACCTATTTTAACTGTACACTAAATTATTTGAAATTACGCAGAGAAATTTGGTTTAACTTAAAACTATTGACGTTTCTAAAGATTCATGCGTACATACATACATACATATGCCCTTAGGTATTTGTACAGTTTTCTCTTTACATACATACTCGTATATCGGCGCATGCAAATGTTTATTGACGAAGAGCACTCGCTCTTGAGGAAGAGAAAGCGCTATCGTGACGAATGAAATATCCTAAGCTCAGTTAGTCTAGTCAGTTAGAGCTTAGACTTAATTTACTTAACTTAACTTAGCTACCCCAACCTGTTATATGGAAAGCTGTGTAGGCGGTTAGTTAATACTTAACTTAACTTAACTTAAGCAACTTAAGAGCTATAGATTTCAAGCTTATTCTTAAATTTCGGCGTGGCATGAATTGAGAGCGGTAAGAAAATCGGTCGTGCCATATGTTCGATTTTATATAATTATTAAAAATACAGGGTTTTATTGAAAAGTAATGAGCCTTCCCGCGCGGAGCGTATGCCAAGCGATCAACTGAATTGACTGGTGGGGGAAAATGATCATTGGATCTTCCCCATCCACTAGAAACTGGTCTCAGTTCCCTGGCAACAGCGGTGCAGTCAACATCGCTCCGCGCGTGAAAGCTGTTTTAAAAGTGTGTTAGGATTTTGCAGTGGCGAAAATGCAGCGATCGTTGGAGCAACGTTACTCGATCAAATTTTGCGTAAAGCTAAACAAAACGAGTACCGAAACCATTGGGCTACTCAAGGAGACCTACGGGGACCAATCTCTGTCCAGTGCCCAGGTAAAACGGTGGCACAAGTCGTTCAAGGAAGGCCGGGAGGACGTCGAAGACGAACAGCGATCTGGCAGGCCTTCGACGACGCAAACAGACGAAGATGTGAACCGGGTTCGTGAATTTTTGAATATTGACTTATTTTGAAGAATATTATTTGTAACGGGTGATCAATTAAGAGGAGTTTTTTTCATTTGCGTGTTTTTTACAGATCGCGCGCGAGTTGTGGCAAACTGTCATCGTGGATTTGTTGAACAGCGTTTGGCATTTCATAATGGAAAGACTCACACCGCAACAACGTCTACAAATTGTTCAACTGTATTATGAAAATCAGCGTTCTGTGACAAATGTTTTTCGTGCGCTTAGACCGCATTATGGTCAACATAATCGGCCTGCCTTAAACACTATTCGACATACCATCAACAAATTTGAATCTGAATATTCATTGGTGGATAATTCTCGACCGAATAGACCACGTCCAGCAAGAAGCATTGAGAATATAGCGGCAGTAGCAGAGAGTGTACGTGAAAACCGCGATGAATCGATTCGGCACCGTTCTCAGCAACTTCGACTGTCGTATGGAACAACTTGGTCAATTTTACGGAAGGATCTTCATTTAAAAGCATACAAAATACAGCTCGTACAAGAACTAAAGCCAAATGACCTTCCTGCACGTCACCGTTTTGCTGATTGGGCTCTTGAAAAGATTGAAGAAGATCCGCTGTTTTCGAGCAAAATTTTGTTCAGCGATGAGGCGCATTTCTGGCTCAATGGTTACGTCAATAATCAAAATTGCCGTATTTGGGATGAAGAGCAACCAGAACAGGTTCAAGAGCTAACTTTACACCCAGAGAAAACAACGGTCTGGTGTGGTTTATGGGCTGGTGGAATCATCGGTCCATATTTTTTCAAAAATGATGATGGCCGCAACGTAACCGTGAATGGTGCTCGCTACCGTACCATGATATCGGACTTTTTGCTACCTGAAATTGAATCTAATGATCTCTACGACATTTGGTTTCAACAAGACGGAGCCACTTGCCATACAGCTCGTGAAACAATGACTTTATTGAGAAGTCATTTCGGAGAGCAGCTGATTTCACGTTTAGGACCTGTGAGTTGGCCACCAAGATCTTGTGATATCACACATTTGGACTTTTTTCTTTGGGGATTCGTGAAGTCCAAGGTCTATGCTGATAAACCAGCTACGATTGAAGCTCTGGAAGCCAACATTACGCGTGTTATTCACGACATACCAGTCGAAATGCTCGAACGAGTGATTGAAAATTGGACCTTCAGAATGGACCACCTTAAGCGTAGTTGCGGCCAACATTTGAATGAAGTCATATTCAAAAAGTAAATGTCAAAGAATGTCCTTTCAAATGATAAATAAAGGTTTTGAACATAATTTACATTTTTGTTTTTTTTTAACTATTGAAAAAAGCACCTCATGATTGATCACCCGTTATAAGCCAGAAGGTTTAATAAAACTGCTTAAAAAAAATAAGGCTCATTACTTTTCAATCAAACCCTGTAAATATGTATACCTAGAAATTATTTTTGAAAATAATTTATGTATTTGATGTGGCATTATAGGAGGCGAGCTTTTGAACAGATGCAATAGAAGATACAAAAACAAAACATTGGCTTGTTGAGTAATCGTTGCCAATTAATTAAGTTAAGTTAAGTCTAGACCAACTGAGCGTTTAGCTTTCAAATTCGTACTAAATTGGTATAAATTAAATTAGTATAAATTAAGGGCACAAAAAAGATTTACATTTTCCATCACTTCTGCGGCATGCGTTATGGTGCTCACACTCACCAATGTAAACGTACGCCTGTATCAGCTGAAACTAATGAGAGTTCCATGTAAAGGAATTCTCACCACCCTTCCGTTCCGTAGTATCGTAGATCGTTGTTTCATCGTTTACGTTGGTGAGTGTGGGCACCATTAATAGAGGCTCGACAAGTGAACTCTGCTGTTTTAAACAAAATATTTTCCAATTAGGCTAAACACATGTGTGAGACTCATTTTCATATTATTGATAATTTTATACATCGAAATTTGCGCCTTTGAAGTTTAGAAAATTTTCGAATCATTATTGAGAAATATCATTCTGGAAAAGCTTCGCAAAATTACACTTGCCAACAAGTGTTACTTTGAACTGAGTGCGCTAATGAGAGGTAAAGTGCGCTCTCAATGAACAAAAGCCAAACGGTAAAAGCTTCTCTTCTTACTATCTGGCTGTGTTGTTTGGGCGGCAGTAAAGCGAGCGAATGTTAGAGGAGGGGCAATGAGTTCTCTATAAAATATAAGTATGTAGCTTTGCGGATAGCACAGTTGGTCGAATATGAGTTGTATGAGTTGAACAACGATATATGTATGTGTGTATGTAGATATGGTGCTGTGAATAAGATTCAGCGGCTACAACTCTGAAAGTAGTTGATGTAGCATCTGTTGTTGGTAGCCTTACGTGGTGTTTGATGTATGTCCGTAGGAGAAAAAAAGGTTGTCACAATTTTTAAAGACGTTCAAAAACAATTGATGACTAAAGCGCACATTAAGAATGCGGCTACTAAAAGAGCACTGCTTTAATTGTATTTGTATATTTGTCTGATGTGGATTTTTGCCAGAAGGCATAATTCGATCATTGCTTTTGAAAAATGCTCTTGAACAATTAATAACAGTCAATGATATTCTTTTTAACGAGATGCCACACAGTCCGTTATTTGGGCAATAATTGAAGAGATCTTTGAAAATTTTACTGAAAAATCGTCAAACCAAGCATTTTAATTAAGAATTAAAAAAAAGTGCATGTATGTATGTATGTATGTAAACTACTTTTTAGCACATAAAAAAAATAGATATTACATTGTACGTAGTTGTTATATAATTCGTCCTTAAAAAGGTTTTGTGCATTCTCAATAGCTTTACTTAACCGTACAGTTATATTTTGTTTTTGTTACTTTGCAGAGATTTCAAAATTTTAATTGCGTGCGAACTGTATTTGAGGTGCTGAATTTAGGCGAAGAACACATTTATATCTTTGTTAGTTTTACGATTCTATACGGATGTGTATTTTTGACGAAATTTTGTTTTTATAATATAAATTTTCGATTGCGTTTCGAGGATTGTAAATTCATAGCTTAAATGTATGTACATACATGAATAAGAACTTTTTAGTTTTTAAAAACTGCTAAATCTTTTCTATTTTTTGCTTTTATAGTAAACTACATTATCGCCACGAAAGCTGAATAAAATTCACATATGTACATATATGTACATATATATAATACAAAGAGAGCAGTGGCCCCATACCGATTTATCGCATCGTAGATCCGCAATTTGGATGTATTCTAATATCTTCTTTCTTTTTTACTTTCTATTGTATTCGAAGGTTAACGCGATTTATTGTGTTTTGATAACTGTAAAATTCGAGTTAAAATACGAAACTTGATTTAAAAGTGTTAATTTTTTGTGCAGAAAATTCAAAAGGGGAGTTATTTTGATTTGTTATGAATTTGGCTAGAATACAGGCTCTTCAAATCAAAAGCCTTCATTGCAGTAAATAATGGGACGGTCTAAAGCCGATCTTAATTTTTTTGCTTCTGTCTTTTCCGAACTGAATGCAGAAGTGAAGCGAATCGGCGTGAAAGTGAAAGAGCGCAATACGCAGAATCTCCTGTTATCCACGCTATAGTTTCTCTCTCGATGAACAAAATCCACACTTTTTAAGTCATACACCAACAGAGACGCTGCTTTGGAGAGCCTTGAACAATAACAACATCCGATGAAACGGTTTTTGGAGAAGTTCCGTAGAATTTAGCTGTAGGGGAGTTTTCCCGTTAGCGCCATCGAATATCGCAGACGAACGCATAGTTGGATGAGTTTTATAGCGACATGGCGATTTAATTTTTCACTATAGATTAATTCATATGAAAACGGAAGACGAACGAACGGAAGAGGAAAACCGAGTATAGAAATTTTCGGGGCGGTTTCTGTGCCAATACGGGAGAAAAAAATTAGTTTGACGCATTGTCAAATTATTTCTGCACAAGCAGGTGCATTTCTCTCTCTCTCTCTCTCTTGCTGTTCTCCTGAAGTGCATGCGCAGACATGCAAAAAGAGTGGTGATGAGCAGTTTTCCTTGCAACTGGGATTGTGTATTCATTTTCATTTTTATTTTCTAAAAAAAGGCCCTCAAATGTATTTAACCCTTCTGAGAAATCCTTGGTACAGCTGTATCAATTGGGATTTCGAAGATGATTTTTCTTTATATTATTACTTACTCTTAATTTATGTGCTTGCTTGATTTGATGATAACAAACTCATAGATTGAGCTATCCGATGAGATGATGATGTTTCGGGCACGATGAAGACGATGTGGCCAACACGATAACTTCACGAAGATTTTTACGAATGAGAGTGAACGAGAACAGCTAGGATGGTTGGATAAGTTAGCCCTCTTCTATATGGCGCTGTCGATGATGAGAACATCGGGTCAATTGAATTCGTGGAACCACTTGAGATTCAGATAAAGTTTCTGATTGCGCACAGATACAACAACCAGCACTAAAATAACAACAACTTGCCCTAGCCTAGCAGAAATCAAGGATGCAATCAAGAAGCTGTATCTCAATACAGCCGCAGGCGAAGATGGCAAACAGCCAGAAGTAATGATCGCCGAGCCGCAATTTTCAGCGGAAATTCTGCATCCCCAAATCATTGCGGTCTGGAGCACTAAAAATCTGCCTACGTCGTGTACAAAAGGCATCATCGTGAAGCAGCCCAAGAAAGGCGATTTGCGTGACTGCGGCAAATGACGAGGAATAACCCTCTTCAACGTTAAGAATGCCTTCAATATGGCGAATTGGAGCAAAATTCTAATCGCGCTGGATAGTTTCCACATTCCAATGTACATTCGTAGGATTGTCGCCAGTTACCTTTCCGACAGAACCCTGCGTTATAAAACCGATGCTGGTGTAAAAGAGTACAAAATAACTGGCGGAGTTCCACAAGGCTCAGTCCTCGGCCCTTTGTTATGGAACGTTATGTACGATGGAGTTCTGCGTCTCAATCTACCTCTAGGGTCACAAATTGTAGGATTTGCTGACGACATAGCTGTTGTGGTCGTGGCTAAATCACTCCATCAAGCCGAAGAAGCATGCACCCAAGCTGTTGGCATGGTAAAGGAATGGTTGTGCAACAGTGGTCTAACTCTTGCGGACCATAAAACCGAAGTAGTACTAATTAGCAGCAGGAAGGTTGTGGAGTCGGCCAACATAATGGTGGGCGGTCATGGCATAAGATCGAAGCCATTCATTAAGTACCTGGGAGTAATAATCGACCGTAGGCTTAATTTTAAAGAGCACTTAGCGTACGCGAGCAGCAGGGCAGCAAAAGCAGTAACTGCGCTAACACGAATAATGATGAGCATCAGAGGCCCTAGGCAAAACTGTAGGAGACTACTCAACTCTGTTGTCTCATCGATTATGCTGTATGCAGCTCCAGCATGGGCGGAAGCCACAAATTGTACCTCATATGTGAAGTGCATGAAATCAGCGTACCGATTAAGTGCCCTCAGAGTGTGCTGCGCGTTTCGCACGGTATCGGAAGACACCATTATGGTTATAGCAGGACTACTCCCAATCAACCTAATGGCAACAGAGTATGCTGAAATATACCAAAAAAAGCTACTTCAGAACGGGTGACAATACGCAAGATAGCAAGAGAGCGTAACCTGCGTTCATGGCAGGAGAAATGGAGCTTGTCCCTCAACGGACGCTGGACGTACCGTTGGATCCCACAATTTCCAAATGGGTTAACCGTGAACATGGACAGTTAGATTACTACCTGACCCAAATACTGACGGGACATGGGTGCTTTAAATCCTACTTACATAGGTTTAAGCACGAAGACGACCCGTACTGTTCTCATTGTGCACCAGCTGTAGAAGACGCAGAACATGTTTTCTTTGTCTGTCCGAGATTTGTGTTCGAAAGGGAGGAATTAAGCACTAGGGTGGGGAAGCCAATTTCGGCTGATAACCTAGTGGATATTATGTTAGAGTCAGAAGAATATTGGTCCGCTGTATGTAATATGGCAAAAACAGTAATCTCCAAACTGCGTCGCGCTGAACAACAGCGCAGATCTTCATGAAGAGGCAATAGGCCGCTCCCCCTCCCGTGAAGTATTACTTAACGGTTGTCCCGCGGGAGGGAAACGGAGCTGGGGTGGGTTTTTAGTGGGTGAGCCGAAAGGCAAGTCTCACACTTTTCGGCTTTCAATGCTTTGTGCCACCTCCATAAAAAAAAAAAAAAAAAACCCTCTTCAACTGTACCTACAAAATTCTAGGCACGATCATACAAGGCAGACTCCAATGTATCGAATGCTACTTAAAAGACGAACGAGCTTAATTACGCTCTCACCGAAACTGTGTTGACCAAGTCGAAGAATGTTATCGCAACATACTAGAACAATCAGTTGAGTGCCGTTCCCCGCTTTACATGCTGTTCGTCGACTTCAAGAAGGCATTCGACACAATCAAAAGAGACTCAATATTGCTGGCGTTGAGTAGAAAGGGAGTTGCCGCTAAGATAATCCGCCTCGTCAGAGCTCTTTATGAGAACGCCGAACTGGCAGTGCTTCACAATAGCAACATCAGCGACCCATTCACCACCAAGGCAGACGTAAGGCAAGATTGTCCCCTGTCGCTTTTTCTCTTCGCCATCGTCTTAGACGACGTCATGAGCTAACTGACCCTACACAAAAGAGGCATCGTATGGAGTACAAACATCTTAAGGATCTGGATTTCGTTGATGACATCTGCCTCCTCGTTCACAAACTCTCTGACGTGCAAGCGAAGGCGGACAGATTAGTTACGCTGGCACGCACTACCGGACTGGAGGTCAACATCGCCAAGCCAAAGGCTATCAGAGTCACCCACAACAAAGCAAGGCATATACTGTTTGACAGGTGCTCGGTGGAATTTGTCGAAAGCTTCTGCTATCTCGGCTGCACTATCACGACAGACGGCGGAGCAGATGAAGATGTCAAGTGCAGGCTAAACAAAGCAAGCGCGGTGTTCGGGCAAATTCATACAGTATGGGCGAATTCGCTGTAGTTTCGTACGGAAGAGAAACATGGCTGGTCTCTAACACTATCACTATCAGAGGCTATAATCTTTCGTCAACAAACGGGCCGAACACCAACAGCAACGAGGCGTTGTGGAGATCGTCGAATGAGAAGCCCATCCTATGGCAAGCCAAAGACAGAGAGTGGCGATCGATAGGTCACACACTTAGAAAACCACCGGATGACATCACGAGAATGGCACTGGACCCTGTAAGGGAGCAGAGGTCGCCTAAACATTACTTAGAGAAGGTCGACGTTGCGCGAGCTACAGATGCCAACATCAAAAATATATACAATATATATAATTGACGCGTACATCCTTTTTTGGGTATTTGGCCGAGCTTCTCCTCATATTTGTGGCTTGCATTGTGATTTTGCTCCACAAGTGGAGGGATCTACAGTTTCAAGCCGACTCCGAACGGCAGATATTTTTTATGAGGAGCTTTTTCATGGCAGAAATACACTCGGAGGTTTACCATTGTCTGCCGAGGGGCGACCGCTATTACAAAAATGTTTTTCTTCATTTTGGTGTTTCAACGAGATTCGAACCTACGTTCTCTCTGAACTCCAAATGGGACGGCGCAAAAACAAAAGCCATGCACCGTGCACGATTGAAGAGTTTTGTCGAGGCCCTATGCTCCCGCGCGCAGTGAACAAGAATCGAATGTGAGGTTCTATCTTTCTCTTTCTTTGCAATCACAATACGCAGTCGGTTTCAAGCCACCATTTTTACTATTACCGCGGAACCTCGCGCTTAACTTCGCCTACATGGCTCACCGATCGGCCTGGTACATTGGAAAATTATTCTTCTAATTTTATACAATTTAGAAATCATTCAAGCATACTTGGCACATTTATGGCCTTTACTATTTGGGCGGTCGGTATGGAATCACTCTCTCTCTTTCTCCCTTCTATATTTCCATATTTTCTATTTTTTCTCTATCGTTTCAGTTTATTATTTAGTACCTAAATGTATATGTAAGCAGTTTGTATGTATGTGTAACTACGCATAAGACGAAATCGTTAAGGAGGTAACGATTAGCTACTAAAATATCTATACATACATCTGTAGATTGCTTACAAATATTTATGTATAAGTTTATGTACAATAATTAAATAATTGCAATAATTAAAATTTGTTTAGTAAAAATATGAATATACTTCTACATACATATGTACATATCGTGTATGAATATTAAAAATGTCATTTAACTAGCTAACATTAACTCAGACAGGCGTCAGGCGTACACACTCACAAACAAATATGCTACACAAACAATTACGAAGCTATGCGCATTCACGAACTACATTAAAATCTCTTTTCTCTTTTCTTCGAAGCGAATATTAATGTTGCCTGCATGTACATTGTTGTTGTTTTCTACCACTTACTTGCTGCTCTCCATATTACATATATACTTAAACGTACTCCTCGCTCATTTACTATACATACTTAAATTTGAAATATATCCGGGTTATTTGCGTAATAATTTGCATGCTTTCGCGAGCTTTTAGCTTCACTTGTTTATCCTTACTATTATCTACATTATGTACAGCTGGTACACATACATATGTACGTACAGGTTTATGCACGCACGTTCACGCGCATACATGTAAGTAATGCCTAATTGTTGTCTGATGCTTCGTTTCCCCTTTAAAAGCCAAATAAGCGCGCTATCTAATAGAAGTCTGCGAAGTTGCGGCATTTGTTACATTTATAATAAAAGGACTTACATGTGTATGTATTATACATTAAGACCAATTAAGAATTTTCTTACTACATGTGTATGTATACGTATGCGTTACGTACTCGAAAAAATTATTATAATATGCACTCGCCCATACACATGGGAAATCTACAATATTCAACGCTTTTCGTACGCGTATGCACGATATTATTACTATTAATATGTGTTTTTGTTTGTTTTGTTTTTTCCAAGCATTTTAGCATTTCAGCATTAATCTACTTTCTTAATTCCCTTAGTGTTGATCGTGCAAAGTTTTTTTGTTATCAATGTCTTTTACCCGCCCACATTTACTCGCGTTACTCATACGCCGTGTGCTACAACTAATGCCTGAAAGTGGCTGTGGCTTATGCACAATCGCACTCGCGCTTTTAACCGACTACTTGTTGCATTGTCAATTTGTTAATTAATTGTTGACACAATTTACCATATTCGAATTGATCGCCCGAGATGCGTCGCAGTTTGATGCCCTTGCCCGCAGTTTGATTGTCACGACTGCGGCCTTCGCAAACTTGCAATTCGATTTGCAAGCCGCCCGAGTATTCTAAACTTAGATTTGTACTTGTGCTAGTGCCACCCCAACAATAGCCCGACGTGCTGCTGCTGGTGTCCATTGATGTGGCTGATGATTCGCTGGCAGCGTTGGAAGCGTTGCTTAGACGCGCTTCACCACTCATACTCGCCACTTTAACAGCACCGCCGCTGCCGCAATACTCTTCCGGCAGTCCTTTGTGCAGGACAGCACCTTTTGGTGGCATTGTTTGATCAATGGTTTGTTTGACCAATTCTAGTATGCGTGTCGAGTCGAGGTTGGAACATTCATGCGGCAGCGGCACTTCGTAGTACATCTCCTCGGACATGCGTCGCGAATCACAGATGGAATCGGGCGATAAATGTCCTTCTGTATGATCGCCTATCTCGGAATGTGATTCTGATTTGAAGCCCGAGCTGGCGGATGGCTCTTGACAGGGCGAGAGATTGTTCGAATCGTTACTGAGTGAATCGTCGGAGAAGCCCAGTGATTTGTCACTGCCTCGTCGATTCGAATCGCTGGTATTTTGAGAAGTGTTGGAGTTGCCGGCGTCACTTTCCAAACGGGTTGTGTGGCTGTCGACAGTGCATTCTAAGCTCGTTTTGCGGCCAGTGCCGCGTGTAATCGAAGGCATATCGCTGGAAGGTTCGGTGATTATAAGTCCCTGCGGAAGAAATAAGTTCACGGTAAATCCAAGATACACAAAAACTTTACACAAAATGTGATAAAAAAGTATTCTTTAATTTTTTGTGAAACAACTTTTGTGTGACAAAAGTAAAAGCACTCACCTGCAACGACATCAGCGAGGTGTGCGGCTCTAGCGAATCGCAATCACTGTCGCGGCTATTTTCCGAACTCAGCGCCACAAGCGTGATCTCGCTGCCCTGCACATCCGTCAGGCATATTTGCGGATGCGACGGCTGACACGGCGAAGCCATATCTTCGTTGACCAGACCTCCGGTGCAGCCCGCATGTGGCGTTCCTGTGGTGATGGTATGATACATTTGCCCGCTTGCATTCTCCTCTTGTATTATGCAGAGGTTGGGCGAGGCGGGCGGTGTGGGTACAACGCGTACTGGCTGAGCTGGCGACAAATTTAACGGCTTGAGATCGAAGCAGGATACTTGCGGCAACATCCAGTTGACATGTTGTTGAGCAAATGCATTTGTTGGCGTCTCTGCAGCTGAGCTGTCTGAAGTACACACATCCATGGAAAGATCAAGCGGCTGGTTGGCTGCAGCAGCAGCGGCGGCTGCGGTTGAGGCGATTTCACTGGCAGCTGAAGTGCCACGTGTTATGGAACCTCCACCGCCAGTGGATAACACCGAAATACCTTTGGTAATTTGATGCAGTGGTGACGAGCCACCACCACCTCCCCCTGTGCCCGCACCGAATGGACCCGCACCTGGCATATAGGGATTTGGTGAGGATGAACCGCTGAAACTACTATAGATGGGTGACTGACAACCACTGCTGCTATTCGAACCGCTGAATTGCCCACCACCACTTGTACATGTAACCACGCCCTGACTTAGGGTTATGTGACTGAATTGCCCCACCAGACCATTACTGGGATGAGACATTTGCGGATGCATGGGACCCAAGTGCTGTAGCTGGTAGGGACCTTGACCTAACATTTGCTTCGAATGTGCACCCATATTGTGGCTGTATGCAGGTTGTGGTGGTGCCGTTAGTGGCCCACTAATGGCGCCTATAACATTTGTGTTGACGCTATTTGGCAAGGACAGTGGCGACACACTTAAACTGTACAGTGTCTGCTGTTGTATGGGAGACGATGCCATATCTAGATGTCCGCCACTCACAGCAACACTGCCGGAGTGTGCTGTCAATCCCAGATGGGAGGCTAAGTCTAATGGCACCATGCCAGTGGATATGATTTTATTGGCTATATCGGTGTTCAGTCGGTGCTCCTTGACGAGGCGATCGAGATGGGGCATCAAAGCACGCACAGCTTCAGGTGGCACCTCAATATCTTGGCCACGTCGGAATATCATGTTTGGAGCGGGTTTGCCATGTATGGGTGAACCTGTGTTGAGAAGAAGTGGTAAATAAAGAAATATGGAAAAGTATTTAAGAAATAAAAGGTGCGAAAAAGCGCGAGCATATAATTTATTTTTGGAATTTTTTACTTTTTTGTTGACTAAACTTGATTCAAACATTGGTAATATTTATAGATTGGCTTACGATATTTAAGCTAAATTGCCATGCCCCAAAAATTTATTGAGATTTTTAACAAGACGCCCAAGCTATCCCTGGGCGCGATAGTGGGCACTAACTGAAAGGATTTCACTGAAAGGTGCTAAGTTTCTCCTGTTGCTTGTGCGCCACAAATGTAGTGGCAACCTTGCGATACAAAGTGACGTACCAGGTACGTTCATTGAATAATGAGGCCAGTGATATCTTCCCCATAAACACGACAAATTAACGACGAGATTTTCTTCCTAAGCCAAGCAAATGGTCGTGTGTGTCTTAATCAGCGAGGTATTTTTGAAAATTTCAAAGTTACCGAACATGTCTAGTTCTTCTCAGACGGGGCAGCAGGCAAGATACTTATCGCCGGAAACGAAGACGTGCATACAAGATGAAGTCAAAAATAAACAAAACTGAGCTAAAATAGAATCTACAGGAGCTTCGTTCTGATAACTTCTAGGTTATTTATTCTAAATAGTCCTCTCTGGCCTTGATGCACTGTTTTGCGCGATTTAAAAGCTTTTCGAAAGAGTGTTTCAGGTCATTGACCGGAATCCGGAATGTCCTTCAGGATGACGGTACAAGTCTTTTGGATGGCCTTTACGGACGCAAAACGTTGTCCTTTCATGGCCAAATGCAATTTTCCGAATAGGTAGAAGTCACAGGGAGCCATATCAGGCGAATACGGTGAGTGATTGATAGGTAAAATGCGATTTCTAAAAGAAAAATCAATCTCAAGAGTGGATCGATGAGATGGTGCATTATCATGCAATAAGCGCCAGCTTCCTCCTTCGCGGTTTTCAGGGCGAATTCGATGAATGCGATGCAACAATCGCTTCAAAACGCCAAGATAGAAAATTGCATTGACGGTTTGGCCCGTTGGCAGGAAGTCCTTATGGACAATTCTCTTGGAAACGTGAAATCAAATGAGCATCGTCTTGATTTTTGACTTCTCCAAACGCGATTTTTTGGGTGATGGCTCGTCTGGGGTCTTCCAAAGAAGTTCTCGTCTCTTTAATGAGGTCTTTCGAATGTTGAGCTCTGAGCAACTTTTGGTCCTCAGTTAAGTTGTGCGGAATGAAACACTCAACAAATGACGTAAGCGTATATGTAAAAATAAAGTAGGTATGTGAAGGGATACATCATAGTTATGTTGTTCAAAAGACAGCGAGTGGGTTTAATGAATGGATGAAAATATTTAGATTTCTGGTGGGCGTAATTGCAAAACGTTTGCTGAGTTTGCACTTGTTGCACAAACGATTTGAAAGTGTGTACCTGGCGTTAGGGCCGATATGCACTTAATACGAGTATAAAGCGATCGATTAACCAGTTAAGAACCAGTAGAAGGTCATAGTTTGTTTGAATCAAGTTATAAGTTTAGTTTCAAATTTGATGTCCGATTTTTAAAGCTTACCAGGCAAACTAATTGAGTTTTCTGAAAGCGGTGGTGTTGGTGCAACCAAAAAATTACGTTGTGCTGATACTTTTTGTAGATACTGACACTCCTGTAGCGGTCCTTGGAATTGTGCTTTGGAGCCCTCTGAAGCGCGACGCACTGGGCTGAAGCGACCTATGACGATCGAAGATGTGATAGCGGAGGGAAATAGAAAAGGAGCAAGCGAAGAGGTTTAGTTGGTAAATAATTGTATGAATTTCAATAAAATATCGTATATACAGTTACAATATACCGAATAATACAGAGATTCAACTAATGTCAGTGGCAACCTTTCATATTTCTTGATTAACGTGGCTTTTGTATTCATTTCATGTAAGTAAATGAGTTTGACAAGCAAAAGCTTCCTAGCAGATTTGACTTCCATCCCAATTTCTTTACTGATCCATTATATACATAGAGGGTGGTCCATATATAGGTAAGTTAAAAAAAATATATATAAAAAAAAAAAAAAATAACAAAAAAATAAAAAAAACAAAAAAAAAAAATTTTTTTTTTAAATATATATTAAAAAAATTAAGCTGTATACACATCTCTATATTTTGGCTTAATTAGAACTAGTAAACATTTGCATCCGAGGCTTTGATTTGATTTTCATTGCGGGAGGATTTTTACGTGGCGGGTTCCAAACCCTGCGCACAACCAGATATTCTGTGAGGCTTCGCCTTCTCTCAATAGCTCGCTCTTAAACGGATGTTCGGGAGCTAACCAGGGCGGAGCCTGGAAGTTATGAGTTGCTTGGATGACCGTATGCGGAAGAATTGTCCTGGCCACTCCCAAGTGAATGACCATCAGGGACTTTCACCACTTGCCAACAAGTGCTACTTTGGACTAAGTAGGCAATTGAGTAGTAAGTTTCTCTCTCGACGAACAAAACTAACACTCTAAAAGGCTCTCATCATGCCCGTCCTAACGCATGGCGCAGAAGCTTGGACGATGACAATATCCGATGAGGCGTCCCTTAGAGTGTTTGAGAGTAAGATTCTGCGGAAGGTTTTTGGACCTCTGCACGTTAGCATAGGCGAGTATCGCAGGCGATGGAATAGTGAGCTGTATGAGCCGTGGATATAGCGCAGCGAATTAAGATCCAGCGTCTTCATTGGCTGGTTCATGTCGTCCGAATGGATACAAACGCTCTGGCCCTGAAAGTATTCGATGCAGTACCAGCTGATGGTAGCAGAGTCCTCTTGGAAAAGCTACTTTTTATTTCAGAGGAATTTCTAAAGAAGAAATACTCAATAGCATAGAAATCAAAGCTTTTGTTAAAAAGTTAGCAGGCAATACTGTTTTTTTTTGTGTCACAAAACGTGGGCAAAAGAGGGCCTTACATTTTTTTTATATCCCAGAAATAAAAGATTTGCCGAAAAAGTGGGCGCGTATAACTTTTCGGCAACGAATCTCGAGGTTGGGTCTGATCGGAAGAGGACTAAGTTGTCTAGTGACGCTCTTCGGATGCCCGATAGAAATTTTGCATTGCTGGAATGAGCACGACACGGTTCATCCTTTGGTTAACGCCTATTCATAAACATAGAAAATCCTTCTTTATTTAAAAAGTTTAGTTTTTTTTCTTTTTGTCGGGACAACTAGCAAGTACAGTTCTCAGACAATATTAATTAAGTCCATTATACTGCACTCGGGTTCTCTTTTTAATTTTCTTCAAAACTAAATGACCTCCGAAGAAATCTGAGTGGATTTTGTGGTGCAAAGGAACCAAGGTGGTTGCAAAGACCTCAAGCCTGATTCGAGCGAAGGCCGGGCAGACGTACAGAAAGTGGTTCTCCGTCTCATCCTCCTCTCCACATGCTACGCAGAGTGCACTGTCTGAGATGCCTTTATTTTCCATGAGCTTCGCCCATAGAAAGTGACCTGTCATCAGTCCAACAATCCAACCATCTGAACCTCTCTGTCTTCCAAGCTCACTTGTGGGTTGAAATAAACCGTTCGCTAATCGTGGCTTTGATGGCTGCAGAAGGGAGTGGCAGAACGGGCTTCGAGCCCATCCTAGCTAAAGAGTCAGAGGTCTCGTTACGCGCGATAACCACGGATTTACAGGACTCAACTAACCTTGAAGTGGTTGGTGGACTGGCGAGGGCCATGAGTTCATTGGCCAAAAGTTTATTGATTCTTGAACAGCATACACCTCCGCTTAAAACACAGATGCATGCATTCCAAGAGCAAAGTGTAGTTTTGTCCCGCTGAATTCCACGCAGAGACCAGAGCCGGAACCGTGCTTGGTCCTGGAGCCATACGGATCCCATACTGATTGTCGTGTGTTTCACCTGGAAAATAAACTGGTTCACCTTAAGGAACGACTTGAAAACTGGGAAACTTGAGAAACTGGATAAATTCAAATCCAACTTCACTCAAATACTTTCTCAGCGGCAGGTTACAAAGTTGGAAGACCCAACCAAGAGTAGCATCCGAAATCAGTTGTGACACCTTACACAACCTTTTATTATTGACTTATGCGGTAGAACATCCTGTCAATACTCGTATTACTTCCCAAAACCTTGTTGACGGTTTTACATTTGTCTCACGCACAACTCAGCTGATTTAGATTGGCTTAAGTGGTCTGGATCGTTTCAAGCTTATCCGCATGCATCTTTAATGACACCCCACTAAAAAAATTCTAAGGAGTGAAATTGTAGTGCCGAGGCGGACAATTGATTCCCAATGCCTCCCTATTACTGGTGACTGAAATAACCTGTGCAGAAACAGTTTCGAAAAAATGGCTATTATTTAGTGGTACCACTTTAAAATCCACTCCGAAACTATCACTCTAAGTGAGTGTGCTGGCCTTTTCAAAAGCATGTGTGGATGTTCCAATCTCTTGACTCGGCGCTGATACATCAGAAAAGATTATATTACCGTGAAATTCGTGCACGCATAGACGGGAAACATGAACATGAATTTTGGTCAAAACTTTTTCCACAAATCCACTCTTTGACTGGCAGCCAAGGTTTGGAACGGAAAGGCGCAAATTATAATTCCAAAATATACTTATTGTATATTAAACCACCCTATATGTACAGTGTCCGGCACTCGAAGTGTAACCAATAAAAAAGGACACCAATTTAATTAGGAAAATTACTTTTATTCAATTCAAACGACCAGCTTTTGCCTTGACTATGGCCTTGAGACGGTCCAAAAGTCGGTTCAGAATCGCAAGCAGCCCGAATGTGATTTGCAGGTACTTTGGCTCACTCGCAGACAATGGCTTTTTCAGCACCTCGTGACTGGTGAATCTTCTGGTTCGGACCTTCCTCTCCAAAATGGCCCAAAGAGAATAATCCATCAGATTCACGTCTGGTGCATTTGAGAGCCATTGTGTGGACGTTATGAAGTTCGGAATATTGGTTTTTAGTCATTCTTGGTTCACTCGAGCTTTGTCAGACGGTGTCAAGTCCTGTTGAAGCGTCCATGGTTTGCCATCGAAATGTTTGTCTGCCCACGGCTTCAAAAGCAACCTCCAGAATACTTTCCCCGATAGTATTTCGCATTTACCTTGACGCCAGGCTCGATGAAAACGATTGGAGAGCGCCCATCTGCAGTTGCAGCGGCCCAAACCATTACCTGTGGTGGGTGCTGCCTTCTGGATTGGCCAATCGATGATTCAAATTTGTGTATGAATGGTCAGCCAAATAAACCCTATCGTTTTGCGAGTTTACGAATTGCTCCATTTGAAAAATTTTCTTGTCAGAAAACACAATGCTCGGAAATGGACCGCTTTCGCCCAAGCGAAGCAACTTCTTCGCTCTCTCAAGTTTGACTTGTTTTTGCTTTGGTGTGATATCATGCGCCTTTGGGATCTTGATCTTGTAAGGCTTGACTTTGAGATCATTTTTCAGTATGCGGTCAGATATTTTCAGTTCTTTCGCCATTTGATTGGCACTTCGTCAGGGATTTCGCTCAAGTCGCTTCTTCACTTTTTGAACCATTTCACGTGACGTTGCAATCTTTTTATGACCACCTCCATGACGTTTCGCCATGCTACCAGTGTCATTATAACGTTTTTTTTTCCTTGTTCACTCCATTCGGGTGCATAGGGCGTCGACAAGAGTCAGTCTTGTGTTGGTTTCGTTAATCTGTTTTTGCTTTCAGGGCAGGGTAGGTGATTAGCCTGCCGCTAACAGTCCTAAATAGTGGGAATGCCCACCTGTCGTTGTTAAGTAACAACGCCTTCTAATCCATAACTGATTTTCTTTTTTCGTGCTTACTCGCGGCAAAATGCTTCCGCGCGCTTTTAAACAATACTCTGGGCTGTCATTTAGCCAACTAACAGACAGCTGATGCCCGCGCAACAGCTGCGCGAGCGGTCTGAAGTTGGTTACACTTCGAGTGCTGCACCCTGTACATACATTATATTATATTTGAACCACCCTGTACGTACATATGTATATTTCATTTGCTTCAAATTGCTGGCTGAAGGTCAGAACAAATCAAACAGTCAGATACGTAAGGCTAAACTAGTTAACAATGGGGATAGTCTAGAACAGAGGATAAAGCGCGCAGGTTTCGGCTGATTAAAAACATATAATTACATATAAAAAATGACAAAAATCAATTTTTTTTGCATTAACGAATAAAACTAATACAAAACGGCGATTATTAATCAAATGAACAAAATCCAAAATTTCTAAGGTGAGTAGAAAGAATCAACTAAGAAAAAAGCTTTGTGGTTTATAATAAAATTAAGTGTTAAATAAAAATAAGGTAACTCAAAAACTTACCAACTTCTTGCACGGTTGGCAGCTTGTTGGTGGACTTGAAATGTACACGCCTACTATTTCCAGTGGCGCTAGGAGGGCCTTGCGCCGCCATGCCTGCACTGCCTAACGCCTGCGTTGGCAAAATATTTGGACTGGGTGACGAATAGTAAGGCGTAAAGGCGCCTGTGGGAGGGGATTGACTGAGTGTAGGATTTGGTGCGCTGTGCTGATGAGGATGTGGCTGATGCTGCTGCATTTTCAAAGCGGGTGGCAGATAATTTCGGTTCATACGCGACTCCACCTCGCGTATAAGCTCGGGACTTATCACTATGGCGCAGAGCGGTGCAGGTCGGAAGCAGTGCGGAAGGGAGTGCAGTAGGTGAGGATGAAGGAATGTAGGATTGAATGGGAATGATTTGGAATGGTTGTTGGGGGGTGATGGAATGAAAATGGGTGCAAAATGGTAGCCACACACCGCAGCATTTTTTTCGTTTTTAGTTTATTACACAATTTACATTACAGCCAAGCAGAAACCAAATATGTTTTTTGTTTTGTTTTTAAAATGTAAATAAAACGAAAAGAGAACGAAAAAAGAAAATATTAATGAAATCAAATAACATAAAACTCATAATAGAAATTAGCAAATAATTGGACTTAAATAAATTCTTGTTAAAAACAAGTGGTAATTCAGCAGAAATATATATTTGGAAATAAATTAAATTGAATGATAAACGCAACATGAACAAGTTGAAATTGTTTGATAATTGTAAAAAAGCGAACCTGCGCGTGCGCACATGCGCGTCATGCCCTTATACATTTACACATTACAGTTGCAGTTACAGTTACAGTTATGTACCTACGAATGTGTAGCGGTCAATCAACACTTATGCATACAAATATACATACAAATATGCTGTTAGATTGGCTACGTAGCTATGAACTACAAAATGCAAAAGTTTCCAACTAACCTGGCGGTCGTTCCGTTACGGTCAGCAGACCCGTACGCCGTGTACGCATACCGCCACCACCCGTTGTGCCAGCAGCACCCGACTGTTGCGACATGATGGTGGGCATTTGCGGTACCATAGGCGGTTCATATACACCACATACAGGACACGTTTCGCCGGAATGATGTTGTATGGATAGGTCTTCGGTGCAGCTGACGGTATGTCGTTTGCCACGGATTTGAATGTATCTGGAATTGAATAGGTGTTAATTTTTAAATACAATTATTATTACCCTTAAATGTAATAGGCACTGTGTAAATTCATCTACAAGATGAAGTCCAAAATAAGCAAGACTGAGCTAAAATAGAAACGACAGGATCTTTGTGCTGAGAACTTCGAGTTTATTTATTCAAAATAGTCCCCTCTGGCCTCGACACACCGTTTTGCGCGATCTAAAAGCTTTTCGAAATAGTGTTTCAGGTCATTGACCGGAATGTACTTCATGATGTCGATACAAGTCTTTCGGATGGCCTCTACGGACGCAAAACGTTTTCCTTTTATGGCCAAATGCAATTTTCCTAACAGGTAGAAGTTACAGGGGGCCATATCAGGCGAATACGGTTATTGATTGATGGTTAAAACGCGATGTCTAGTCGAAAAATCAGTCACAAGAGTGGATCGATGTGATGGTTCATTATCCGCCTTCGCGGTATTCAAGGCGGATTCGAGAATGCGATGCTACAAACACTTCAAAACGCCAAGATAGAAAATAGCATTGACGGTTTGGCCCGTTGGCACGAACTTGTGGACAATTAATTCCCTTGGAATCGTAAAAACAAATGAGCTTCGACTTGATTTTTGACTTCTCCAAACGCGATTTTTTCGGTGGTGGATCGTCTGGGGCCTTCCATTCGGCACTTTGACGCTTCTTTTCAGGCTCATGTTGGGAGCACTCCTTTCATCACCAGCTACACTGTTGTAAAGCAAGTTCTCGTCTTTTCTCGCCTTTAATGAGATTTTTCGAATGTTGAGTTCTGAGCAATTTTTGGTCCTCAGTTATCTAGTGCGGAATGAGACGTACACAGACCTTTTGTAAGCTCAAATGATCAGTTAAAATGCAATAAATCGATGTTTTGGAGATATTCAACTGCGATTCCATGAATTTGAACGATGATTTCGGTTTATTTTTGATCAATTTACGAACACTTTCGATGGAGTTTCCGGTGAATACTGATTTTGGGCGGTCTGTATATTCATTATCATGTCCTCACAACCATCTCTGAAATGTGTAAACCACTCATGAACTTTGTCACGAGATAGACAATCATCGCCATAAATTTTTTTCATCAATTCAGATGTTTCGCTAAACCGTTTACCAATTTTAAAACAAAATGTGATATTAGCTCTTTGTTCGAAACTCATTTTTGTACCGATGACACAAACATACTGACACTTTAGACGCAATAACTACGGCTCCACTGAACTGAATGTCACCAAGCTTTCACTGGAAGTCAGCTGGGGATGCAACTTCCCTCGCACTAACTCGTGAAAAAGATGACACTATCCAAAACATTTTTATGACGCCAATCTTGGTTATTTTGGACTTCACCTTGTATAGCAAGTACGAGTATATTGATAATATTTCTAATGAGGGGAAGACGACGGATAAAAACTTTATAAAACACTGGCGAAGGTTGTGCCCACAGTGGCCTCATATACAGTGAGCTAAGTAGCCCAGACAAAAGATGTAAAAATGCTTATTTGACAATTAGTTTGAATGTATCGATCAAGGCGCATTCATTAAAGGTGATGGTACTGAGCCAACAACAATGTTTTGTACGTTTGATTGTCAAAGCAAAGCACTGGCAAAGTAGAAACAAGGCATGAATTCGCCTTGTTTCATTCTACGCTGACAACCACATGGACACGACGAAAGAAAAAAAAAATCAGCTGATTTATTGTTACCATTCCAGGCGACCTGAGTACCTATATAAGGTGGCGCCATTAAAAACATTTACTTTATTTTTCGCGATTTTGACAAGTCTGATGCCAGCTCAGTTCGCAATGCAAAACAAACAAAACTAGGAAAAATTCATTGTAAAATTGTGGAAATTCAGCGAATGGCTTTGTAATATTGTGATTTGTGGGATCAAAACTAAACAAACTAATGTAAACGAAGTGCCGCGTCTTAAATTCTGTAAGCAAAATTCAATAAAAAGCATCCAAGTGCAGCTTTTTGCGATTTTATGCGGAAGACGTCGTGGCTAGAAAGTACCCCATGATCAGAAAGCACCGGGAATGTTTAAATAAAACAAAACAGAGTTAAATTTCAAGCAAATTTTGTTTTATCTCCTTCAAAATATGACCCGTCTGAAGTAACACACTTGTGCCAACGTTCAACCCAGTCCTCCATGCAGCTCTGGTAGACCGACGAAGGGATGGCGTGACTTTGCCGGTAGCTGATTTAAATAGCTGACCTGAAGCAACCGCTAAATAGTAAAGCGTAGTTGGTTTTCAATAATTTAAGCTAAGAGATCGATAGTTGGCGACAAGTCTGCGATCGAGGTGCGATATAGTATAAGAATAATGAGATTGCCCTGGCTCTAACCAGCTTCATACATCCTCTTTTTTTTAATAAAATTTGACTCTGGCGTACTTCATAATTTCGTCCAGTTTTCTATTAAAATACTCTAACTCTATCCGCTTATGATTGTTTTAGATTTTACTCACTTCTGTATCTCTTCGCTATTCTCTTCGCTCACCGCATCGCCTGCACCCATCTGCTGCAGCTGTGCTTGCTCACCCATACTTTGACCGAGAATTCGATCCGTAGGCGCGCCACTTGCAGCATTCGGATTGATGTAATATGCGTTCGATTCCATTTGTTGAGCTTGACCAGCAACTTGTTGCATATTATTCACCGAGGAAGGATAGTAGATGTGCAGATTGGCACCACCATCTGATGCCCGACGTCCAAATGAACCTAAGATCAACAACATAAAGTAATTAGATTTTGCACTATGACGTTTGTTAGACAAAATCTTACTTGCACCCATCACCATTGGCGGTTTCAATAGATGCTGATCCTTGATGGTCAAATTGTGCAACGGCTGATTCTGTAGCATTGGCAGGTTCATTGGCAAATAGGGACCAGTTTCGTCTTTATTCTCAGGCGTGCATTTGAAATTGATTGGCGGCACATTGGGATTGGCAAGCGCCTGTTCGTGTGCCACATCGCCAGGTCCGACGGTGTGACGCCGTGTATTCGTGCCGTTTCCTCCGGCATTGGCACACAGGTGATTTTGATTTTGGTTTTGTGGCTGAGAATTGAAAATTTTATTAGAAAATATAAAAAAAACAAGTTACAATCGAATTCGAATCGTTAATTTTGAACTGACCTCATTTGGCCGCGCCAGGCATTCCAATTCGAAATCGCCAAATTTCTCCAAATCCACCGAAACATCTGTCCATTGAAAGCCTAGCCCACTTTGTAGGGCATTGGTGTTGGTAAGCGGACTCAAGCGATCGATGGACTCCTGCTTGATCGGCTCAGAGCGGTCAACCACGCCAGTGGTTATGCTGGTTTTGCGTAACCTGGAATTGTAAAACAATGGATTAAAGTGTATTTTATTTCTAATTGCTGAGGTATCGATGGAAATTTCAGACTCATGCAGATATGTTGTTGGTTTTACAATTTAAAAAAATGGTTTTAAACGGCTATTTAAGGTATACAAATAAAATAGTTTTCCCTTAGGTAGGATTTTTGGCAGAGTTTGTGACTATGTGGGCTTGGCGCACTGCCCCTTGCTGTCGAAGAAAGGAGCCCCCAGTGACGTTAATCGCGTAGCAGCCAAACGCGGACATTTACAAAGAAAGTGCTCAACGATCTCCTACTCTGATTGGTCCCCACATCTTCTGTAATGGGGGTTAAATGGCAAGCCTAGCTTTTCTGCGTGTGCGCCGATCATCTACGAGTTTGGGAATTAAGTGGCGTGGAGTCCCCAGGATTTTCTGGGCCCTCCATTTATTGTATTGGGGCCAAAGGGTTTTGGGAATAACACATAAAGAAATGGAGCTGCATCTTTTCTGCGCTTTCTCAAGTGATAAGTTGTGCAATTCCCCTTTAACAACAGGCAGGGCGATGCCGATGCCCGGGTAGAAGGTCTCTGAGACAAATTCAGTTCCCTTCCTGGAAAACTCATCATCACTTTAATTTCTTTTTTGTCCCTATGTTCAGGAACCTAGATCAGAGAAATTTTAACTGCACCCACAAGAGGTTTGACATCCTTCTTACAGGAGTTGACAAGTTTGGATCTGCACCATGGCGTCGTCAGAGCCTTGATCGCGGCTTGACTATCGGAAAAAATGACAATATCTTCCACGCTCCCACGTTCCCGTTCAGACTTTTGTCATAAAAGTACTAGCAGTATTTGACAACTTAGAGGAATTGGCTGATTTAGAGAAGATCCCTACACCGACTCCCGATACCTTCTTGAAGCCGTATAACTAATCTTAAACAGAATAATTTCATAGTCCGTTTTAACGTGGATGTGTTTTTGTGTGGTTTAAGGGTGTCGAAGAAGACCACTCTTGCCAACAAGTGCTATTTTGGACTAAGTAGGCAATTGAGTAGCAAAGTCCTCTGTCGACGAACAAAACTAACACTTTATAAGACCCTCATTATACCCGTCTTCGCATATAGCGCAGAAGCTTGGACGATGACAATATCCAATGAGATGTCACTTGAAGTGTTTGAGAGAAATATTTTTGGAAGATTTTAAAGATCCAGCGGCTTTGGCTCTGAAAGTATTCGATGCGGTACCAGTTGGTGGTAGCAGAGAAGGAGGAATACCTCCTTTGCTTTGGGAAAATCAGGTGGAGAGGACTTGGCTTCACTTGGTGTGCCCAACTGGTGTCGATTAGCACAAGAAAGAAACAACTGGCGCGCTTTGTTAAGCTCGGCCACCATTGCGTAAGTGATTTTCGTGACAATCAAGGAGGAGGAGAAGAAGAAGAAGAAGAGGAAGAAGAAAGAGAAGAGGTTAAATAAGATTCACGACCGGGTCGATACGTTTCACCTCAGTGCAATGAGGATTCTTTCTTCACTGGCTTTCTTAATGTCAAACTATTAGTCAACGCCACTACCTTCATGTTTTTGCTGTACTCCGTCAAACAATAAGGAAAACACCACCCGAATTATATGGCAAGTCATGGGTTTTCCACCAAGGCAACTCGAATTTTCCGTCAGGAAAGTTTTTAGCCAAGTGCAGCGTCTCAGTGTTAAATCATCCGCCTGATCTTCCGTCGTGCAACTTCTACTTGTTTTCTAATATGAAATCTGCATTAAAAAGAAAACTGTTGACTCCATTGATGTTGTGAAAGGGAGAGAGTGGCGCTGCCAGAAAAAATGCACTGTTTAGTATATAGTGGAAGATTCGCATGGGGTGATGTACCATACATCAGAATAGAGGAGGTTTCTATATTTAAGATTGTACTAAGTAAAGAGCTCCTTATGAAACGAGCAAGCTCGCTCTCACCGTTGACCAAGCCAACACACTTCGGGTTCAAGAAGAACAATCAGTTCAGTGCCGCTCCCCCCTCTACATGCTATTCGTAGACTTTAAGAAGGCGTTCGACACTATTAAGCGAGACGCAATATGGCTGGCACTGAGTAGAAAGGGAGTACCCGCCAAGATAATTCCCCTCGTCAGAGCTCTTTACGAGAACTCGGAACACCACCAACGCAGGCGTAAATCAAGGTTGCCACCTGTCACCTCTTCTCTTCGCCATCGACCTTGATGACGTCATGAGCCAATTGATCGACCAAAAAACACTTTGAGAAGGTCGATGTTGCTCGAACTAGCAGACGTCGATATCTCATGGGACGATGCAAAAACAACAGCACAGAACCGTGTACTATGCAAGAGTCTTGTCGAGGCCCTATGCTCCCGAGAGGAGTGAACAAGGACAAAAGAAAAAAAAATAAGTAAAGGAAATATTTTTATATGTGAAACCAAAATAAAATGTTTAACAGTGCCTGCCTCGCTATTTAATATCCCCACTTCGTAGGCTACGAGTATATAAATGAGTATATAAATGTAGTATTATTTTTGTAGATGTTCGGTACGTATGTATGTATGCATGAATATAGCAGTCCCCGTACCTTGAATAGGCAACTTGATGCTGCATTCTATGATGCTCTCGTCGCTTTTGTTGGAGCTTATCGGCAAGCAAATTGTATATGGCATATATATTATCGAAGCGATGATTGTGCACAGACTCGGCAATCATATCGGCGGTCAAGCCTGGCAATTGCAGCATATTCTTCATTATCTCAGTATCTAGGTTGGCAACAGTCACCGGCGTTTGCGCGTTACAGCTGCTACTGCTGTCGCTCCGTGCAAGTGGACTGCTGTCGGAATGTTGTGTATCAGCGGCTGCGCTGCTCCAACAGCCACCACTGCCATTACCATCATCAAGTTCCGCTGCCCAATCGCTTAGCCAGCGATGTTTTATAATTTGTTTCAATGTATACCGCCGATCCGGCTCAACGACCAGCATATTGCGTAACAGGTGCTCACAATCTATGTGTGTGTGTGTGTGGTAGTTGTGTAGGAGTAGAAAGAAAAACCGGAAATTAAACAATTTTCATTCATGCACAATTTTTCTCGTTAGGGTGGATAGTTTACCTCTTGACATGAAATATGGGATGCGGAATTTTCCAGTGACCACACGTCCTTTCAACTCCAGCAGCGTGTCGCCATTGAAGGGTAGTGCGCCACATACCAGCGCATACAGCACAACGCCCAGACTCCAAATATCTGCTTTGGGTCCATCGTATTCTAGTCCCTGAAAGACTTCAGGTGCGGCGTATGGTGGTGAACCACACCATGTGGTCAGCGGATTGCCCTCTTCGTAGCGGTTGCTGAAGCCGAAATCGGCGAGCTATTTCGAGAAAACAAAGTAAATATGTATTTTTATATGTGCGACAATGCTGTGAGTAAATTAAATAAAAATATATAAAAATAAATAATTGGCACGTACACCCTTTTCGGGTCTTTGGCCGAGCTCCTCCTCCTATTTGTGGTGTGCGTCTTGATGTTGTTCCACAAATGGAGGGACCTACAATTTCAAGCCACCTCCGAACGGCAGATATTTTTATTAGGAGCTTTTTCATGGCAGGGGTTGTCATGAGGATGACAGGAGGTTTACCATCACCTGCCGAGGGGCGACCGCTACTAGAAAACCTATTATTTGATGTTCATGGGCGTAGATTCGAACCTACGCACTCTACGCCATAATTTTAACACTTCTATTTTGCCTTTTCAATTTTCATAAACTTTTACTAAAAATATAGTCCATTTTACAATAAATATCATGTAAATCAAAATTCGAAAATTTGTACAAAATTTATAAAATTTCGACAAATTATCATTAGAATTAAAAAAAGATCGTTACATACTTTTATCCCTTTTATAGCAAAATGTAGAAGTGGTTCAAAATTCTCTATTTTTCCCTGAGGGTATTACGTATTTTCTTCATATAACGAATACTCGACAATTTTTTTTTTATATGGAGAAAATTCGTAAAACAGTCAGGAGAAAAAGTGGTCCAAAATTAACGAGAATTTCGTGGCCGCTGCAGCCAAATGGGGTTGCGCTTGACTATCATTCTAAATCCACTGAGACTGCAATACACAGCCTGGTAACAGTTATTGAAAAGGCTATTGAGTCCAAACAGATAGCTCTATGTGCATTTATTGACATATCAGGGGCTTTTGATAACACCTCCTATGAGGCAATCTATAACGCCCTTTATCTAAAGGAGGTACCTGAACCCATCACTAGATGGATAATATTCGTGCTGAAATCTAGGACGATCAGCACTGAACTAGGAGAAACAATCAAGTCTATTAAAGCCACAAGAGGTTGCCCTCAAGGTGGCGTACTCTCTCCTCCTTTGTGAACTCTAGTCATATATGAACTTCTCCACAAACTGAATAACCCAGGATTTCACACTCAGGGCTACGCTGACGACCTAGTAGTTTATGTGTTAGGCTGGCATGAGGAAAGCATTTCGGATCGCATGCAGCAAGCCCTTACAGTAATAAACAAATGGTGCACGGAAAAAGGGCTCTCCATTAACCCATCCAAAACAACACTTGTACCGTTTACTAGGAGAAGGAACATAAATCTCAAATGTCCGACCCTTAATGGAACAACACTTCAACTCTCGACAGAAGCGAACTATCTTGGCGTCAGTCTTGACAAAACGCTTACGTGGAATTCCCATATTGAGAGAGTTACTTCAAAAGCCACAAGGGCATTCTTTGCCTGCACAAGGCTTTTTGGTAAGACATGGGGACTAAACCCAAGGTTAAGCAAAGAAAAGCAGTAAACGAATTAAACAAACTGCATCGCCTGATAGGTGTTGGTATTAGAGGGGCTATGAAAACATGTCGCACGGATGCATTGGGTGTGCTCCTGAACATCAATCTTAATTGAAAGGGAAGCTCGCTCGAGTGCTTTAAGATTAAAAGGTATATCTGAACTTAAAAGTGGGAATATGAAAGGACATTTAAAGATCTTAGAAGACTTCCTACATAGTCTCATTCTTCATAGGGATGATATACTATCACCCAAGCCTATACTCTTCAGGAAATTCCAAGCTATAATTAATGAACGAACTGGAGAACTAACTCTATCAATTTTAAACCTGGCTCCCAGCTATGGTTTACTGATGGGTCCAAATTGGAAAATGGTAGAACAGGGGCAGGAATCAATGGGCCTAAATTCAAAACATCGATTCCGATGGGATTCTACCCAACAATATTCCAGGCAGAAATACATGCCATCGAAATGTGTGTGAGAGAATGCTTTAGCAGGAAAATGAGAGGTACTCACATCTATTTACATACTTTCAGATAGCCAAGCGGCTCTAAAAGCCCTTCTATCAACAACTATCACCTCCAAATTGGTAAATGATTGCCTAAACCTTCTCAACACGTTAGGGAACCTCAACATAGTAACACTAGGCTGGATTCCGGGGCATGAAGGACATGAGGGAAATGAAATGGCTGACGACCTTGCAAAACAAGGAACAAATATGCAACTTACTGGTCCTGAGTCTTTCTGTGGACTCACAAAAGGCCACATTAATGAATTCCTTAGGAAATGGGAAGAAAGAAAACTTGCCGCAGCGTCAAGCCAAACTATTCCTAAGTCCCAAGAAAGGAATATCTGACAAACTTCTCTCACTAAACAGAGTAGATCTGCGTCTTTTAACAGGATATCTTACAGGTCACTGCAGCCTGAGGTATCATCTAAATAGTATTGGTCTATCTGAGACCAATGTCTGCCGCTTTTGCGAAATGGACATAGAAAGCTCAGAACAAGTGCTTTGTGAATGTCCTGCGTTGGGCAGACAGAGACTTCATCACCTTGGTGGTATCGTAGTATCTCCATGCAATCTTTGGAACAACAAACCCGAAATTGTGCTAAAATTTTTAAAAAGCCTAAAACTCTAGGGTTACAAAAATAGGGCTTTCACAATAGATCAGCTCTGGTCGCAGTGCGTAATGGCCTTCTAATAATAATTATCATTCGATTCGGGCACAAAAGGCATGAGGTCGAAGTGCAAAACTCCAAAAATCCAAAGCTTAATCATTCGATAGCCTCGACTCCGAAACCCACAGTAAACATAAACTGCCTAATAATAGAAACAAATTTTCTTTAATAATGTTTGCCCCTCGGTAGACAATGACAATCCACTGAGCCATGAACAGTTCTTCATAAAAAAACACCTGTTGTGCGGAGGCACCATACAACTCTAGGTCCCTCCTTTTGTCTATAAAAATTAAGATGCGCACCACAAATTGAAGGAGAAGCTCGGCCAAGCTAGGTAGGTTTGGCAGCCACATCGCACATACGAACAACGATGCCTCTTAGATCACGAAACGGGTCCGTTGTGAGCCGCAGTGGCTGGGCTACATTTCCCCTTCCAGATTGAATCATCCTGAGCTTTGGACAAAGCGTAAAAGGTTGTTGATACCGAAAGTGTATCGATCACCAATATTCATTAAAAAGTAGGATCTTAAATATCGGATCCTGCTTCTGGCTAGAGCCGGGCATGTGCCAAAAAGGTGTTGAATTGTTTCCAAATTCTCCTCATTCCTACAGATACGACAGAAATCAGGTATGTAAACGCCTAATCTCTTTGCGTGATGCCCTGTGAGGGTCCCTACTAAGGTCCTAATTTGAAGTCTACTCAATTTTATAATATTCTTGGATAGTCGTAAATTTAGCCTTGGCCATGTTTACCTGGCAATTTCAAAGGTATTGGCACTAATCCATCTTCAATTTGCAGAATTGATTAGTGCGTCTATAACAAGAAGCTTACAAGTTGCGAGAAGTACCCCATAAAATTATTCATGTTTGGCATACAGGTAGCTTCTCTTGCAAGTTGGTCAGCCCCACAACTCAGTGGTATGTATATCTCTGTGGTCTGGAACCCAGCATACAGTCTGTTACATAAGAGCGTGATCACTGTTACACGTAGATAAAAAATCAGAGCGTACTGTTTCTTTTTCTATGGCATAGAGGGCACCTCAGCCTTTCATGCTTTTTGTAAAAAGTCGAAGCAGTTCGTTAGCAAGTGGATAAATCGTTATAAAAAGGTCGGTAACGTTGATGATTTTCCTGATCGCGGAAGTGCAAGCAATTGCATTGTTCTCGAAGGGTCCAACTTTGACTTTACGTAGAGCTGCTGTGAAATTGAAAGCAAAAGGTATTGACATATCTTACCGAACGATTCGCAGGCACTTGCTTGCCAATAAACTGAAATATCGCAGTGTTTGGAAAACCAATGTTGAGTGCAAAATACGTTGAAAAACGAGTGGAATGGGCGAAGGAAAACATGGATCGCGATTGGAGCAACGTAATTCTTCTGGGCATTTCCGAGCATCAAACACGCCTGGACAACCTCTACCAGTGGGTTTGCTTCAACGGACTGTTAAACACTCCGTCAAGGTCCATGTTTAGGGGTGCTTCTCAAACAAAGGTTTCGGTGCTTTGTTCTTATTTACCGAGAATTTAAATGCCGAAAAAATGAATAAAATATATCAAAAGGCTTTGTTACCATCTGCTAAGCAATGGTACATATATCAAGAAAAATGAAAGCTGGATCCTTCAAGAGAACAACGATACGAAACATCGGAGCCGAGCGTGTAGCGAGTGGAAGGCCCAAAACGGAGTTGTCACTTTAGATTGGCCATCTCAGTCACCGGTTGCAAATCCCATAGAAAATGTGTGGGCTCTGATGAAAATGCAGCTTCGCAGATGCAAGCCATGTAATTTAGATCAACTTTCTCGACAAATTCGGATATATATGGAGGTCTTTTCCGGTAGAATATGCAGAAAAACTAGTGGAAAGTATGCCCCGACGGTGCCAGGCCATAATTGACAATGCAGGAGACTGGACTTGCTACTGAGGTATTTGCATTGAGTATTGACGACCAAATTATCGAATTTTCGAAAAATCGATTGTTGTTATTATTTAACAGTGACCACGCTCTTGTGTTACAGACTGTAAGATAATACGATAGTGTTTAGTCATCCCATTAACAGATGGGCGATAATGTAAGACACTCCTTGATGTTATTTGGAATGCATCCAGAGTCCGTAGGGCAGACCGAAGGGAATACCTGTTGATGATATTCTGTTTATCTCTAACCATTTTAAGGCTTTAGGAACATACACTACAGTGATCAGGTAGTTTAAAGATTTCACTGATAAAAAAAACTCTTCGCAATATAACCCTGATCCTATACCGGTATCCATTTTAGATTCGTCCGTGTAGATCTTAACGGGTGTGTTGGGTGATGAACCCTCTTCAAGCCATTAATTCGAGTCTAGAAGGGATTTCCATTGAGAAATTCCTTTTGAAGCAGAGAATGGGCGGATGATAATCACAATCACCGGGTATATCCCTATAGGAGTCTAAGATGGTTGAATGTCCATGTGTGACAGTCCCTCATTGTGAGCTCGCTTTGAACCTTAAAGCGGAACAGGGCGCCGAATATTTGCAGAAGAGATCAAGGGGTGGCAGATGTCACATGTCAACATAAAGCCATGGATGGCGTGGTTTTCATGACGCCAGATATTGCGAATGCCGTTGATCTCTGCACCTTATTCAATAAATTAGAATAGGTTTTTTCCTGCATGGCACACCACCAGACAACATTTTCAAATAGAAGAATGGGCCTGACAACTGCAATAAAAAGCATATGAGCAACCTTAGGTTTAATTCCCCAGGTCTTACCTAAAGCTCTCTTACAAGCATAAAAAGCTAGGTTCGCTTTCCTGACTCTTTCTAAGATGTTTGACTTCCAAGTCAGTTTCCTATCTATGTTTAGTCTCGAATACTTGGTTTCTTCCAAAATCACAAGAGCTTCCGCCTTGAGCATAATTGGACTTAGCTGAGGGATTCTGTGTTTCCTAGTGAACAATATGAGTTGTGCTTTGTCTGGGTTGACTCCTAGACCACACTTTTCTGCCCACTTAGAAAGTATATCTGGAAAATTTTGTATTAAGTCTCTTAATGTAGATACAAATATACCAGAGGTCGCAATAACAACATCATCGGCGTTACCTATCCATTTTCAACCCACCGATTCTAGAAGTTTATTCACAACTGCGTTCCATAAAAACTGTGAGGGGAGTACTCTGCGGTGTACCTCTACTCATGAATCTCCTGAGTACCGATTCTCCTAGATTCGCTTCAATGATTCTGCTATTTAGTATTTTACCAATGAGGCCTACCAAGCCCGGTTCTACTCCAAGATCAGGGAGCGTTGCAGTGATGGCTTCGCCTTTCACATTGCTAAAGGCTCCTTCAATATCAAGAAAGGCAGCTAAAGTAAGTTCCTGTTTGTGCAATGAGCTCTTGCCGTGCAAATAAGGTTATGTAGAGCTGTCTCTACCGATTTCCCTTTTGTATAGGTATGATGTGCCGTAGGGATAAGATTTTTATATACTTATACGAGTATAGTTAGGCTTAAGTGAAATTCTATCAACAACTCCAAAGTTTTCAGTAGGAAAGAAGAAAGATATGCTCGGTCAAACACCCAACAAATGATGTACGTGGCATTAAATATATAAATACACCTATACAATTAGGTGCACACCACCACTGTCTATAATAACAATCATCCTTACCTTAATATTCATATCCTTATCGAGCAAAACATTCTCCGCCTTGAGATCACGATGCACCACACCCATCGAATGGCAATACTGCACAGCCGAGACCAGTTGTGTGAAAACGCGCGCCGCTTCGTGCTCCTTCATCGGTCCATTCTCTGCCAGATGATCGAATATCTCGCCATTGGACGCGTACTCGGTAACGAGATAGATCATCGTCTCGGACTGCATCACCTCATAGAGGCGGGTAATGTGCGGATGGCGCAAAGACTTCAAAATGGAAATCTCGCGGAATGTTTTGGTTAAGTATTCGCGATTGAGGCATGTCTTATCGATAATTTTAATCGCCACCTGCAAGTAGATAAAGGAAATTGGTATAAATTTATGTAATTAATCGGCATACATTTACAAAAGAAAAAAAAATATTGAAACTGCAATAAGAGGCCGCGATTTTGAAGATAAAAAAAGGGAAACAATAAATTTAATTTAATTAAAAGAAAGTTGAGAAAAAGGAAAATCATTTTTTTTTAATTAAAAGAAAGTTGAAAAAAGGAAAATAAATTTTATAAAATTAAAAGAAAGTAGAAAAAAGGGAAAATAAATTTTATAAAATTAAAAGAATGTTGAAAAAAAAGAAAATAAATTTTTTTAAATTAAAAGAAAGTTGAAAAAAAGGAAAATAAATTTTATAAAAGTAAAAGAAAGTCGAAAAAAGGAAGATAAATTTTATAAAATTAAAATAAAGTCGAAAAAAAGGAAAATAAATTTTATAAAATTAAAATAAAGTTGAAAAAAACGAAAATAAATTTTATAAAATTAAAAGAAAGTTAAAAAAAACGAAAATAAAGTTTATAAAATTAAAAGAAAGTTGAAAAAAGAAAAATAAATTTTTTAAAATAGAAGAAAGTTGAAAAAAGGAAAATAAATTTCATAAAATTAAAATAAAGTCGAAAAAAAGGAAAATAAATTTTATAAAATTAAAATAGGTAAAGTCGAAAAAAAGGAAAATAAATTTTATAAAACTAAAATAAAGTTGAAAAAAGGAAAATACATTTCATAAAATTAAAATAAAGTCGAAAAAAAGGAAAATAAATTTTATAAAATTAAAATAAAATCGAAAAAAAGGAAAATAAATTTTATATAACTAAAATAAAGTTGAAGAAAAGGAAAATAAATTTTATAAAATTAAAAAAAGTCGAAAAAAGGGGAAATAAATTTTTTTAAATTAAAAGAAAGTTGAAAAAAAGGAAAATAAATTTTATAAAATTAAAAGAAAGTTAAAAAAAAACGAAAATAAAGTTTATAAAATTAAAAGAAAGTTGAAAAAAGAAAAATAAATTTTTTAAAATAGAAGAAAGTTGAAAAAAAGGAAAATACATTTTTTTAAATTAATAGAAAGTTGAAAAAAAGGAAAATAAATTTTATAAAACTAAAATAAAGTTGAAAAAAGGAAAATAAATTTCATAAAATTAAAATAAAGTCGAAAAAAAGGAAAATAAATTTTATAAAATTAAAAGAAAGTCGAAAAAAAAGGAAAATAAATTTTTTTAAATTAAAAGAAAGTTGAAAAAAAGAAAATAAATTTTTTAAAACTAAAAGAAAGTTGAAAAAAAGGATTATAAATTTTTTTAAATTAAAAGAAAGTTGAAAAAAGGGAAAATAAATTTTTTTAAATTAAAAGAAAGTTCAAAAAAAAGAAACAAAATTTTATAAAATTAAAAGTTATAAAAAAAAAACAATTAACTAAATTATGGAGGTGAATGAACGGCTGAGCTTCATACAATAAATATGTAGTTGCGGCTAAATTCGTCATGACGAGGAAGGAAAAATGGAAAACATTCTCAGACCCTCCAACAACCATAGGTAAGTATGTATGTATGTATGTATGTATGCGTGCATTTGTATTGGCTTGTGTATACGCGGATTTTTACGAAATGATAATTTGTGAAGTCATTTTATTTTCATTTTTCATTTCATTACGCTGCTTTGTTATTGGTGTTCAACGGCTTTTCACTAAAATCAAGCAAAATCTCCATTACCAGCACCACCTCACTGCAAATTGTTCAACCACTGCCTTTGGCATTTTTTGTCAGACCACCCGATCGGCTGTTTGCTTGATTCGCTGACGAAATGACAGCTTTGCCTTTATACACACATGTGTGTGTGCGTGTGTGTGTACGCTGGCATAGACCCTGTAGGTATTTCAGAATAGTGAAACAAGTTTCTGATATCCGAGTTATGAGATTTGAGTTTAAGAGTTCGGCAGTGGCAAAGTGGAAAGTGTTACTCTTTCAACAATTAGAAAATCTTCAGGTCGACAGTCTTAGTAGATAAAGTTATATTATATTAGACATTATATTTTTTAGAAATAATAGTTTGCGAAATTAAGTGAAATTAAATGTCCCATACACCTTTCTAAGAAGCAACTGAGAATGCTTACAGGCAGTTTTTCTGGTCACTGTGGCCTTCGAAGTTATCTGAACAGCTTAACACGACATCTGTCGATGGGCCACGCACTTTCCGAGCAGCGGTTCAATTCTCACGAAGAAGCCAAAAAATGGCTCGATGATTGGTTTGGGGCCAAAGACGGCCAATTTTTTTGCGCGGCATCCACAAATTGCCTGAGAGATGGGAAAAATGTGTCGCTAGCGATGTGAAGATTAAATTTGTATAGATTAACGAAACTAACGCAAGACTTAGTCTTGTCGAGGCCCTATGCTCTCGAGTGGAGTTGGTTGGTTGGTTAGAGTGGTGATTCATCCATAATCCAACTAGCGCTTCCGCACCATTTTGTTGCCACATCCTCTTACCAAATTGTTTAACAGTTATTTACAGCAAGACTATATCCAGTCGGTACGGTTTAGGAACCTTATTAGGTTGTTGACGTCTAAGCCAGACAGTTGCTCGAGACTCTCGAACAGCGGTTTGCCCAGGGCTAACATTCTGTCCTTCCATAGGGCAGGGCATTCACAGAGAAAATGGAAGATTTTTTCCTTTTTCTTTTACAACTGTGACAGTGTGTGTTGTGAGGGCTGCCCAATTTGGCGGCTTGTTCTCCAATAGACCAGAAGTCAGTTATGACTGACGTTAGTCTACGAGTGGAGTGAACAAGGAAAAAAAATATATATTCATTGATAAGTTCATTCTTCTTCTTCTATATTAGTCCAATCAAAAACAAGTTGCTGAGAATTTCGTAGTGAGGTAAGCGAGGTTTCTCGCATTTCCTGGAACGTGGTAGTGTAAGAAGGTAGAAAATTCTAAAGCAACCATGTAATTCATAGAGTTCAAGATTAAGTGCACAGGGTGTACTAGATTTCAACTGCCGAAATTAAAAAAAAAAAAAAACAACAGAGATGCCGCTGGGCTCAATTTACGCCCAGTGAACTTCGCCGTGTAAAATTTGCCCGATGTGGCGGTGTGTACACGCACATACAAGGAAAAGAGTACCTACTAGCTATGTGCGATTTTTCTGCAGGGTATGCATTTATATGTAATACACACATTCAAATGTACGAATGTACGTAGGTATGTACACATACAAACAAACGTGTGACATATTTTAAAAACATAAAAGAAAACAATACACAACGGACGACTTTTCGCCACCAATGACAGTTTTATTGTATGTACGGCCTTGCCGTGTTTTTCTGCATATGCTTAAGAATGTCGAGAACGTTGTGTGGGGTAGGAGCGCGGCGAGAGGCAAAGTATTGAATATGGTAGCGAGGTGGGCGTGTACGGTGAGCGAACAGACAATGGACTGATGAATAGGTGAATATGGATATCTCCTTAAGACAAGTGTGACATGGCTTTGTCATGTCTTGTTTTTTTTTTGTTTTTTGTTAATGTGGTTGTTTTTCTTATTTAGTTAGTATGTGTATGTATGTATGTATGTATGTCTGTATGTTATGTTTGTATGTTTATTATTATTCACTAATTTCAAGGATTTCGATGATTTTAAACAGTAATAATTCAACTAGCAGCTGAAACTGATAAATGCTAATATAAACGAGTACACGAATACACCATCATTTAAATGTCGCCCATTGTATGGAACATTGACATATTGCAAAAAAACAAAAAAAAAAGACAAAAACAAAGAACAAGCACAAATGGCAATGAAGGTGAAAGTGTGAAAGTGAGGATTTTTGACAGCAATTTTTAAATTTTTAAATTGTGACCAAATTGTTGTCGCAAAAAATTGCTTTGGCAAATGGTTCGAGCGCCGGCTAGAGGAAGTCTATAGTTCACTGTCACTAATTTCACAGACAACAACTAGGCTGCACCGAAGGCAATAGGCTCCAAAGGTGGTGAAATAAAGAGTAGCTAAACAAAAAATTTCGTGCGTTGCTCGTTCAATGTCACTCTCAGCTGGGCTCTCAGATATAACAATGAACTGAGTTCAGCAGCTCTAATCAGCGAGTCCGAAATTTGTTTACAACTATCGTTTTACGAACTAGAAAAAAAAAACTGAGAAAAATATCTACATAAAAGAAAGAAAAATATAAATAATCGGCTGAAAGCTTGCGACTATCACTTCGATCTATAAATCTGGAAATAAGAAAGATGCTAAAAATTACAGACCTATTTCGAAACTAAGTAACTGTTCAAAACTCTTCGTAAAGGTAAACGACAGTAGTAGTAGTAGTAATTAAATAGATAAAGAAAGAAATAATAAACTTGTGGCAATAAAAATATTGTCTGTCAAAGCTCAAAAATTAAACTCTACAATAAGCAATTCTCTATAGGGTAAGGCAGAGTATATAAAGCAAGTTAGTCTTTTCCAATTGTGGCCATTAAGTTTATCTATTACTTCTGCTTCATTTAAGCTTCGCTGCGTTTAGGTAGCTTATTCTGATCTCCTTCGGTACCGGACATCTGATGTGGCTATCTACTAAATTAGTTTCTAGTGTTATTGTATACTTCGGAGTGAACTCGGGTAGTTTGAGGATTCTTTTAATGAATCAACATTCAAGTTTATTTACATTATCAAATAAGTCATACCCCCAAGCTTGCGCTGCGAAAGTTTGTATCGCTCTGCATACCGCTTGGAACAGCTTCCATTTTGATTTTAATGAAATGAATGGCTTCGCTAAAAAATCTTTCCATGTGCAATTAGCTTTTGCTGAAGTATTTCTGGCTTCTAAGTGCTTGCCGAATGCCATTTTGGGTGTGAGAATGACACCAAGATATTCATATTCTGCCACCAATTTAATTTCTTCACCTGTGTACAACCAGTTTTCTGCCTAGGAAAGTCGTCCACCTCTTTTAAAAACCATCACCTCCGATTTATTTGGGGTTACTTCCATATTCCATTCAGCGCAGTGTTTCTCTAGGTTATTAATCATGGATTTTTAGGGTTATCCGCCAGGAGAACAATATCATCGGCATGAAGGAGAAGACGTATATTCATGCCCTCAACCAATAGTCCACCTTCCAAATAGTCGTGCAAATCATATAGGTATAAAGTGAACAATAATGGCGACAACAGACATTCTTGTGTCACACCATTGCAGGCTTCAAAATAGTCGGATATTTCTTTTCCCGTCCAAACCGCAGATTGAAAGTGACAAAATGGAATGAAGTCCGGATTTACCATTAAAAACAAGTAAAACTGTTATTAAATTGTACTTGGAAACAAGTCTCTGCGCGAAATCAGCGAAAAAATTGGCAAATCGTATTCTACGGCGCAAAGTGCTGTTGCTAATTACGTTAATATGGGTAAATTGAAAGCTAATCACCATCAAGCCGGAAGGCGGAAAAAATTGAATTAACGTGCGGACGTAACAAAGTAGGATCAGTCGCGCAAAATCCAAACATAACCTCCACGATACTATGCTGAAATATTCAAGAGTCTTTGCATAAAAAAGTAAGCCTACAAACGGTCCGTAATTGTCTGCAAAATGCTGGTTATCACAGCAGAGTGGCACGCCGCAAGCCCTACATTTCAGATAGCGAGAAGAGATTGGAGTTCGCCGAATGCTATATAAATGAGGCAGATTCTTTTTGGGAAAACGTCATATTCAACAGATGGGCCTCCAAAAGTTTGGCGAAAAGAAAATACAGAACTGAATGAAAAAAATCCGATTGCTACCGTTAAGCGTGGGGGAGGGAATGCAGTGATTTGGGAGTGCATAGTTGCCTCTGGAGTAGGAAAAATGGATTTTATTGATGATAAAACGGACAAACATCAGCACTTAAATATTTTGAAGAATTATTTGCATGAAAGTGTCGTTAAACTTGGACTGAATGCTAGAGGGTTCTTGTTCCAACAAGACAATGACCGAAAACACTCATCTTATCTCGTGCAAGAATGGCTTATTTACCACTGTAAGCAGTTTAAAACTCCACCTCAATCACCGGATCAGAACCCAATTGAGTATGTCTGGGAGCTCAAGGTATTGGTAAAAAGTATGCATCGACGTTTGAAAGCAGTTATTAAAGCTAAAGGCGGCCCAACAAAGTACTAAATACTCGTTTTTTCTATTACATTTTTAATAAAATATTCTCTATATGGCTATGTACGAATAATATTTTTGCATAAAATTGTGTCTTATTTCGTTATTACCATAAGTTATCTAATTCCAGAAATGAATTTGGAAGATTTTGTTTATTAAATATTGAATAAAAATGTGATTTTTTACGAATATATGGGGTCTCAAGTCTCAGGTCGTACATATCGTACATGGGGATGTACAACGCAGTGGTTTTGCCAATTTTAACGTATGGATGGATGCCTTGTTTGGCTGGAAGCTCTTCGCAAGGCATGTATTGACATTACCGGAGCATGTAAAACTTACCCCACCACTGCCCTGAACGTTGTTTTGCACTTACTTCCCATCAACTTTTACGTTATTTCCATCGCGGCTCAAAGTGCAATCAGGTTAAAGGAGGTTGGCGTCTGGAGGCAATCTCTCAAGGGGCATGGTCGCATTTTGGGACAGTTAACACCGTATTTCTCCGAACTCCGAGCAGATCTCTGTATCCGCAAACTAGAGTTTGAGGGTCGTGCTAGGGAATCTTTCCCTAGGTAGGCAGGATTGGAAGGAGGGGAAAATCTGCAATACCGCTAGTTTTTTTCAAGCAGAAGTCTTTGCAATCCTGCAGGCATGCAAAATGTTTAGAGAACTTGGGAGCAAGGGAGATATTAAAATTTTTTCCGATAGTCAAGACGCGATCAAGGCTCTGACGACGCCATGGTGCAGAACGAAATTAGTAAACTCCTGTAAGGAGGAGATCAAATCTCTTGTGTTTGCAGTTAAAATTTCTCTGATCTACATAGATTCCTGAGCATAGGAACATAAAGGGAAATTAAATTGCTAATGAACTTTGCAGGTAGGGAATTGAATTGGTCTCAGAGATCTTTTACCCGCCATCGGCATCGCCCTGCTTGTTGTTAAAGGGGAACTGCACAACGTATCACGTAGGAAAGCGCAGAAAAGATGCAGCTCCATTTCTTCATGTGCTATTCGCAAAACCCTTTGGCCCAAAACCAATGAACGGAGGACTCAGAAAGTCCTGGAGACTTCACGTCACTTAATTTCCAAGCTCGTAGCTGTGTGCGTACCGGTCATTGGACGATCGGAAAAGCTAGGCTTGCCATTTAACCCCCATTGCAGAAGCTGGGCCCCACAGCTTCGGAGGAGGAGATTATTGAGCACTTTCTCTGTAAATGTCCGCGTTTGGCAGCTAGACGACTAACGTCACTGAGGGCTCCTTTCTTTGTAAATATCTGGATTTGCCAGCTAGTGCGTTAAGGTCACTGAGTGCTCCACTCTTCGATAGTGCGAAATTCCTTGGGGCAGTGCGCCAATCTAAATCCCATCAATCTTCTGCATTACAACAGCTCTGGCTGGCTGTTGGAGGTTTCATAATGGTATCAAAGCGGCGCTTCATCGCTACTTGGGTACTTGGTACTTCAACCATTTCACCTACCTACCCATGCTTAAAGCGAATGTTGCAACTTATACGTCATACAATAAAAGTTCATGCACACATACATGCGTACATTGTTAGGTAAGTGCATACTTAGTACTCTTCGTCTGTTCGCTTCTTTAGCCGGTCGATTTGTCAGTTCAGTTTGTTACGCTGTTAATGTCGTCGTGCCAATCCACGCCCTGACATCATTGCCGTTACATTGGAAAATTATGCAAATATCCACGCTGCAGTGCATAACGTAAACGAAAGCTAAAAAAAGTGGCAGCCGTATTTGTTTTCTGTTTTGATTTAGCCTTATAATTTCTACTAGAAGAAAGTGTCCTTAGCTTACAACTCGACGGTATCCGATTTAAAGGTGAATTTAAAAATACGCCTTGACCGCCTGGCTACAAAAGTCGCCTATTGGCTAAATATGCAGGTGGTTGTAGTGTGCGTTATATTTATGTTTTTATAAATAGGTATTTGTGCTTCGTAGCGGCCCTTCCTGTGGCCCTACACCCTTTTATTTGAGGTTATGTAGTAAGTGGAAGGGTTTTTGAAATCTTTGTCATCCAAATTGGCACACTTGCCGGCACTCGTATTGAATGTTGAATGCACACATACATGCATATGTATATATATTTTTGGCATACATAGGATTACATAAAGGCATATGGAAATATTTTACTCGTAATTTATAAAACTTTAATTTCAGAAAGAACGCGAATCAATATCAAGCACAGAATTTGCTGCATTTTCAAATGTCGTGCCAGTAGTAAGGCAGCCGTAAGGTGCATACAAATACATGCACACATGCATACATGCATGTCAAACTCTTTGTAAGCTTTGTGCAAAAACATCCTTACCGCTTCAGCAATGAGCCAAAAAGTATTACATAATAGACTTCGTCATTAATTTTGCGTTCGTCATTGTCAACGAAATGTCCTAGGGCAATAAAAGTGTATCCATGTATATAGTATCTTTATATGTGTATGTATGCATGTATGTAAGCGTACATTTGTGTAGCTGTTGTCAATGTAACTCGAAGGAGTTTATCGTTTGTTCAACAAGCGGTAAATAATCACCTGTTCTCTTTACTGTTTTAGTTTAGCGTAAAGTAAAATACCCATCTATGTGTGTATGTAGTTGTATTTGTAAGAAATGTATGGGCAAATGCAAGGACTTCTGCAAAAGTTCCCCCACTGGTGCAGATTTAAGAAAACTTAAAAAGATTTGGGCGAAGTTGAGTTAATTTAATGGCGCTGCCAATTTTTACGTCTGGTTGCCTAGTTTGGTGGATAGCTCTTCGAAAGGAGCTTTTTTTCCGGAGCAGGTTAAAATCGAAAATGTCAGAAACATCATCAAAGGTGCCGTCACAGCATACCACAGCTGTGGGGCATAAAGAAGAAGGAGAAAAGTAAACTAAGCAGTGTGTGAACTTGGCTTTAGGACCAAGTTAGACTTATTTAAACCAACTTTTTGCTGGAATGTAGCACTGAGAGTCGTGATGTGGAGTGGAACAATGAAGATACACAGAAAAGGTTATTTGCGAATTCCCGCTTCTGACACACAAGACACAGCAGCAAAATTGGCTTGGGTGTGTCTTAATGCAAGGAAGCGAAGCGCAAATCGGACCGCAAATGACGGCACTTAGACATTAGGATCGTTGGGAAGGTTTTTAGACCATAACTTTAGAAATTTGTTCTCAAAATTCATGCGTTGGGCATCAATCTTAGTGTTCGCATCAAACTGTCTGCTCCAAAGGGATGACTCAAGAACACTTTGTTGATATTACATTCTGTCAAAAAAATATCGGGAATGTTTAAATTTCTTTTGCTGGAATGTTGGTACAACTGTCCTCTATAGTGACGCAGAGTTTGAGCGTGATCTATTAATTAGCTTGTTTTTTGGCATTTAATTATATGAGGCAACTGCGATTTTCACTACGCATAAAAATATCGAACTAAGAATTTGTCTCAAATTTTGTGTTTTGAATGGGATTTCGTGTGCCGAATCGTTGAAAATGTTACAGAAAGCCGTTGGTGAGTGTGCTTTTGCAGAGGGCCGAGAAGTCGTGAAAGATTTGCCCCGATCTTGTCGCCTTGAACGGCTTCAACGGATGAAAACGTTGACAAAGTCAAGGAAATGGTGCTGGAAACCTCATCATTTCAGTTTGAGGGAGGTAGCTTGTGACCTTAGCGCGTTTCACGAATCAAATCGCAACATTTTATGTCATCAATAGGGCAAGACACGCGTGGCTGCTCGACTCGTTCCATGAGAGTTGAATTTCTTTCAAAAAATTCATCGGAAGAATGTTTGAGCAAGTGAATTCGGACCCAACGTTTTCTTTGATTATCATGGTGTTCTGCACTCGGAATTCATTCCAAAGGGTTCTACGGTAAATAGAAAAAAAAATATTTGGAAGTTATGCGACGTTTGAGAGCGAATGTGCATAGCAACAGCCCATTTTGTGGAAAGAAAACTCATGTATCCTGCACCATGAAAACGCACCGTCTCACAAGGCTCATATTGTGAACACTTTTTTAACCAAAAAATCGACAAATATCATCGAACAACCGCCGTATTCCCCGGATTTAGCCCATTGTGACTTTTTCCTTTCCCCAAAGCTAAAATTGCCACTCCGTGGACGCCGCTTTGAGTCGATAGAGGCCAGTAAGGAGAATTCGCTGAAGGAGCTGAAGAAGATCTCTTCAAACGCGTTTAAAAGGACTGGACTAATCATTGACATAGGTGTATTGCTTCGAATGGAGCCTATTTTGAAGACGACCAAATAAATTTGGATGATTAAACAATTAATTTGCGTTTTATGGAACAATTCCCGTTACTTTTTTGACAGAATGTAGGCCGCTCTCCCTCCCGTGAAGTGATACTTATTCCGCGATGCGAAGGAAACGGAGCTGGGATGGGTTTTTAGTGGATGAACCGAAGGGCAAGTCTCACACTTTTCGGCTTTTAATGCTTTGTGCACCTCAACAACAACAAAATAAAAGTTTTAAGCCGACTCCGAACGGAAGATATTTTTTATGAGGAGCTTTTTCTTGGCGAAAATACACTAGTGGGTATGTGGATAAGCAAACTTCACTCATTTGCGGTAAGAACAATCTTCGCGTGGCTCCCGAGAGCGCATTGTATTTGAAGAAAATCACCGCTTGGTGTGGCTTGCACGCCGGACAAGCCATTGCCTGAGGTCTGCCTAGTAATTCGAATGTCCTTAACTATGCAGAGGTGGTAAGCAGTAAAATTACAACTGCATTTAATCAGGTTCACAGGTAGTAGAATAGTTAATCCCGCCAAGAAGAGCTCAGCGCGTTGTCAAGTTCAGTTACATAATTTTTGAGCCTCAAGAAATAAAAACGAGCGCTTAAGTGGTAATGTAATACACCCATCTCATTTTAACTCATCGCTTTCCTCTCCACAACTATGCTACACTCTCCCTTCGCTTACCAATGGGAGTTAAATAATATGTTGCCATTTATCGATAACGATTAAACAAAGCTATGCTGTAACAATTGCCGGTACACTATCCGGGCCAAACAAAGTTTAGTCACCTTTGACACAAATTTCAATTGAACCGAATAGAAAAAAAGAAAAACAATAAATTGCTAAACCGAAGCGAAAGAAAAAAATATTATAAACTGTAGTGCTAAAGTGTTCGGGAGCAATCAGGCCAGGCCAAGTCATGCCAGTCTGACGTTAGTTTTCTAACATTTTGCGAAAGAGTGAGCGAGCTAGTGAGCCGAGCGTACTGGCAAAAGACAAATCAGAGCAAAGGAGCAGCGAAAAAAAAATTAATTTAATGAAAACACAGATCGTGCGGTGGCAGCAGGGAGCAGATAGTGGTGAAGCAACATTGCAATAACAACAACAACAACGACTCATCGTTCCCAAGCAGGTGAAATTGCTTGGCGACCAAGCAACGCAACGAACAATAAACTGGGAAAGAGGAAAAACTAAAGCAAAAACAAACTAAACTAGCACGAATACTGGAAAAAGCAAATAGGCACAAAAAAAGAAAATCACGATAACAAAAGGTGGCAAACAATAGCGGTGTTACCAGAGCCGCGCTCGTATCGATTAAACTACCAGCAACTCATTCCCGCAGCACAAACAAGTGGCACACGCCCAGCGGATACTGCACGACCGCTGATTTTCTAGGACAGGGCGACTAGCGACTACACAGCCGGGTATTGCCTGGACTCAAGTGGTAGGTGGAAGTGCTAGCGTTAGTTTGAGGAAGAAGAGTTGATTGCGGTTGATGGTGGCAACTGGATCACGTTTGATTACATGGTGTAAATAACAAACAACACCAGTAGCGACAGGCAGCCAGCCAATTAGATCGGTGGTGTGTGCATGTCTATGCACGTAAGGCAACGTGACAAGTCCTCAAAGTGAATACGAAGTGTGTTAGACAATTGAAAAAGGTGTGCGGTGTGGTGCACATGCAGTTGCATGCGGTACCCAGCTCCACCAGCTAAGCAACCTAGTTTCAGAGCGGCGCCTTGAGCTCTAAGCCGCCAAGAAGCCGACCAACAGATTTCCCAAAAAGAGTTATAATCGACTAACCAAGCAGACACACAAAACGCGACACAGCAGCCCCATAGACTGGCAGGCAGTCTATCTGAGCGACGAACGACGAGTAAAATGAAAGTGGACGCAGACCAACAGAAGCCGACATCAAAGGCGTCGGCAGCAATAGATACAACCACAACCAGGCTAGCAGTGACTACGCAGGGAGCTGCTGCCGCAAGGGTGACCAGAACTAATCCACTTGGACTAGTTAAAAAGAAATCTTGCACAACACTTCTATGCGAATTGACACGCCTCAAGTCGCAACAAAAGTACCTCGAATGCAGTCAAGTTAAATTGAATCCAGCCAACTACGAGGATCCAACGACTAGCAATGGTAGCGCCGCTGCATTTCCAGTGCCACCGCTGGGAGGTGAAGCGATGCAGTTGGTTAATGAAATTGAGTGCTTAAAAGTGCAATTAGATGAGGATTTGAAGGTGTATAGTGAAAATTCGTATCGTGAGGTAGAGGAATTACGAGATTTGGTAAGCGCCATACGCGTGGATGTACAACAACCGGAACGATTGAGCCAATACACTTTGCCGGTGTTACGCGAACGCATTATCGCCATAAATACGCAGCTGATGCAACTCTGTGATAAAAATCAGGCCGAAATGGAGAAATTGCGCGGCGAATTCGAGCAGTTGGAGCGGAATAATGACATACTTGTGAAAATTTGAATGCCACTCAAGTGTGCACCTAAAAGAACTGGAAGTGGTTGAAAAGAAGTGGAAGGAGAATGCTGAAGAGGCTTAATCATTATTTAACGTCTGAATCTGATCATTGCAGCAATGCATAGAACTACTGTTTAAAAAATGCGCCGCTGTGTTTATGTATGCAGCTTTTGTGGTCTCATATTCTAGTTTGACTGGCCAGTCTAAAGTAGATCTTTGTTTCTCGTTATTTTTGTACTTCCTACAGCCTGAATACGACACTCTAGTCTTTAGTCGCGCAATTGAAGAAAAAATACTTGTGTCACTTGCGAATATTAAAATCATTCCATTGACAAATAAAGTTTTTGTGTCCAGATCCAAAATTGAAATAACTAAATAATAAATTAAACTCAATAGTGACATCAGACAACGACTGGCAAAAGTTTCAAAGCTAAGAGAGTTTTAAAAATTCAAGCTTGGTATTATTCTTGAGCTGGAAGAACCTTTTTTTTGGAGATCGCTACCACCCACATTTGAAAAATATTTTCCCCTTGATTTGCTGTTGATTTTTCTTCGCCTATTTGACTTCAAGCACACTAACGCTGCTGGATTATAAATGTTGAACTTTTAAAAGCTGCTTAAAAGCTCTGTAAGATTAGCCTATGTGAGTTATTTGTAATATAAAATTATTCAAAATTTACAGTAACTTTCGCTTGTCCGATTTTCGTCTTCTTTGCCAAATCATAAATGTATTTGTAGTGTAAATTTAACGTTTATTTGAAATAGTAGCTAAGAAATTACTTAAATGTTCGTAAATTTTTATAATAAAATTATTTTATGTAACTAAAAAAAAATGGCCTAAGATTTTAGCGCAAATGGTTTCATCCTTTGGGGAGGCAGCCGTTCGACGGGTGAGCGTCGCTGAGGACGAGAGGTATTGGAGTGCGCAGTAAAGAAAATTGAACATTGAAACTAAGGCTTTATTAAACACAAGAAATTTTTTTTTCATAAAATCAAAAATTAATTATAAACAAACTGCTATCACTGCTAATGTTGAATTGCCTGAGTAGATTCCTGATTGCATGGATTTCACTTCGACTTGGCGAAGTAATGCCGTCATCTTCCGTCTTATCAGATTCAAAGTAATATTCGTCAGAACTGTCACCAACTAACGTATCATCTCTAGATCGTTTAGCCATCGAGCGTAAGATAAAACATAACATATATAAAAAGCCTGCTGGCAGTGACACTGAGTGACTGAATCGGATAACTGAAATTCGTTCTGACTCTACCGTCGTCTCACATCGTAAGTTTACACTATAAGGAAGATAAGACTTCATCGCTAATGGCCACTAATCATTGAATGCAAACGTGGCTCATAGTATAGCTCATACGGATAGTAAGTATGAGTATCTTATCGCTTAGAACAACAGACGTCGCGAGACTTGAAGGTACGAACTAATCTGGGCGGCTATATGCCGACACTCGTCCCAAAGGGTTAAAACTATGTTATGGTCGATCTTTAGCCTCTGGGTGATGTTACGAATACTTAGACGGTCATGCCGGTCAACTTCGAATATTTATGTGATTCTATCAACATTTTCGGCATTATCAAGATTTTCTTTAACAACAAAAATGCCTGAACGGAATCGGAACGAAACCAAAATTGCACGTAATTAGCTGTTTAACATTGATTGAAGGAAGAAAAGGAAGGCGCCCACGAAAGAGATGGTTAAATGATGTCGAAGCAGATCTTAAGCAAATGAACGGACACAACTGGAGAGATGAAGCCATGGATAGAATCAAGTGGAGAAAAATTGTTGATGAAGCTATGGACCACCACGGATAGTGGAGCTAAGAAGAAGAAGAAGAAGCTGTTACAGTATCGGCACCATAAATACAATTTACAATTCCAGCGGCCTGGTTGCATTTTCCCATTATCGCCTTTATCAAAAAAATCTGTAAAATGTACCGAATTTTCTCTTTTGTTGGCATCCATTGCTAACATCCTGTACGTCACAACTGAATGGAATAAAAAAAACAGCAAAATAATTTTTTTAGTGTGGAATGTCACCTTGACAAATTTTAAAAAATTCTATTGGGTATGGGAATAAGTTTCTGCCCTCTTTAGCCAAAGTTGCGAATTATTTAATCATTTATTTAATACAGGATATTATGTGAAGTACGTGCCAACTTTACTCCATCTTTCAGGCAGCATACGGATTCCTGTGACGAAAAATTTGAGTTCTTTTCACTTGAGTCATTCATTGAGCCAGTTTGCGATGCTCTCGTAAGAAGTGCACCGCTCTGTAATAAGGGAAGAAGATGTAATGTTGAGCATCAAAGACGGCTTTGAAATCGACGAAGGATGGTGTGTGTCGAGCTGTTTTTCGTGGGGTTTCGCCAGGATTTAGCGTATTGTGAAGATCTGACCTATACTGGACTTGCCAGGTCTAAAGCCGCACTGATAAGGCCTAAATGCCTATAATCACGGCATAAAACATCTCATTGGGCAGTGTAAGAATATTGGAATAAAAACAATGCGACTTTCTCAACAACATTTAGAGCGTTTTCGACAAAATAAAGCGGATTTTGTGCATCGATTCATCACTATGAATGAGACTTGGGTATATCACCAACAAGAGGCTAATGAGTGGTTTCGAAACTGGTTCTTCGGTTCCGAAATGAGTTCGTGTCCAGAAATCGGCCAAGAAAGTGTTAGAATTAGGTTTTTGCGGATGGAAAGGAATTTTGTTTTTGGATTACTGGCAAACTGGTAAAACAATAAATTCTGAAATTATTTCAACCTTTCAAGCCAGCTGAAGGAAAACAAATTCTTGAAAAAGACCCAGTTTGCAAAAGAAATAAATTCTTTTTCATCAGCACAACGCATTGTGTCACAAAAGCATATTGACAATGGCTAAAACCCATGAATTAAAGTTCGAATTGTTAGAGCATCCGCCGTTTTCACCGGATTTGGCCCCTAGCGACATCCATCTGTTTCCAGACTCAAAAAAATGCTTGCGTGGAAAGCGTTTTTCATCAAATAATGAGGTCATAGCGTCAGGTCAAAGCTGTGAAAGCGTATTTTGCAGCCCTTCCAGATTCTCACTTCAGGCATGGAATTTATTAATTGGAATCTCGCTGGAAGAAGTTAAAAATGGGTTTCACTTTACGTCCAATAGAAGGAAGAAAAAGAGGCTTTCTTGGTCGCAGATGGCTTGATGTTGTCGAAGCAGCTTGAAAGTGATGAACGTTCGTAATGGAAAAAATGTAGCAAAAGAGAGAGTAAATTGGAGGAAGTTTGTTGATGAAACTATGGCCGACTACAGACTGTGAAGCTAAGAAGTAAAAGAACCTCGTTGGAAGAAGTTTATTCATATTCAGGGAGACTATACTGAAGTGGCTGACTATTCACCTACCCTCTCAGAAATCAAAACCAGATTAACGAAACCAACGCAAGACAAGAGTCTTGTCGAGTCCCTATGCTCTCGAGAGGAGTGAACAAGAAAAAAAAAATTGAATAATAAAGTGTATTTCAAGCCACGAAATTGTGCTTTCCTTTTGTTTATTTGAGTTGGCAAGTTAAGGCAAATCTATTAAAGGTGGTGTTGGTAAATCAGCTAACTTATTTTTTTTATTTTGCCGTGTCCACGTGGCTGTCAGCATAGAATAGAACAAGTTGAATTCATTATTTTATTTTCTACTTCGCCAATACCTTGCCGTGACAATCAAACGTACAAAACATTGTTGTTGGCTCAGTACCACCACCTTCAATAAATGCGCCTTGGAACAAGTGACCTGTTTTGCTTTTAACTCTACAATTGTTGCTCATACGCCCAGTAGTGCCTAATACCTCCTCTTCGTATGGAATTGCATTACAATTTTGCAGTTCGAAAACCATCTAATCTCTCTCTAATATTACTATAATTCACAATTATTATGTACACACACATGTATAAATTTGTTCGTACGTGTGCCGTTACAAGTAGTTGCTGCTCCCGCCAAATGTTGCTTCGGGTTTACACCTCTATTTTAACACCTTGTCTCTGTCTCTGCCTCTGTCCTCTGCTATATTTTGTTGTAATTATCAGTCGCGGTTTTACCTAACCCCTTTTCCTCCATTATTCAACATACCAATTTTGTGATTGTTGGTTAATTGGAAACACGTCGACGCTGTCCCGAGTGTGAACGCATATTTGGCTGTTGTCTCGTTGCCCAAACGTGCCAAGCGATCTCTCTATTCATCTGTGCATATGTATGCATGTATCAATGTGTTTATGATATATATGTATGCATATAAATGCGCCTACACGCGTGTGTATGTATGTTGCTAATTGGTAGACTATACAGCCTCGTGCTGATAAATATATAATTTATAAATTTGCAAGTAGTCGCGATAAAGTGGACAACAATAAAGTTGCGATATGCATGTGATTTCTTCTTTTTTCATTTTCAGTGCGTTCGTTTGGTATTTTTCTGGATTTTTTTTTTGGGATTTTTTTGTTTTTGTTTTTTGGGTTCGGGTTCCCGTAAGTCAGCCTCAGTGGAAATCGCAACTTGTAGGAATTGAAAATCTGCTTTGTTTGTGTGTTTTCGTATTATTGTTTCTGCTTCTGTTTACTTTATTTTCGTCTTGTTTGTATGTGAGTTGTTTTGTTTATTTTATTTTGTATTTATGTATTTGCTCCATTTATTAACTTGCGTTAAGACACTTTGAATATTTGCGCTATCTACTGTTGGTAGTTAGAAAACTGCGGAAGGGTGTGGAGTGTTAGTGCAAACAGCAAACAGTAAAAAACAAAGTCAAGAAAAAAGGTATGCATGCAAAAATGATAACAACAATGGGAAGAAATAACAAAACATGAACGAAAAATTAAATGAATTAATGGCTAAGAAAATGGTGAGAAAATCGGTGAATAACACAACCATTTAGTAAGTTGTGTGAAGTGAAGAAAATAATGCTAATTGTTGTGGTAATTTTATTAAATAAACAGGTATTTGTATGAACAACTATGTAAATCTACGCATTAGTACGAGGGGTGCCTTTTATATTTCGGGATTAGAGAACAAAAACAAATTTTAATCATCGAAGACCACTTTATTGTTTTTCAAAATATTCTCCATGAAGATCTATACACTTTTGCCTGCGTTTGACACAATTGTCGAAGCACTTTTGCCACTTTGAATGAGGTACCTCCAAAACATGCATTCTGAATGCCGCAACCGCTTCTTCAGGTGTCGAAAAACGTTGACCTCTCAGTTTGTTTTTTACGTACGGGAATAAAAAGAAGTCAATCGGTGCCAAGTCAGATCTATACGGCGGATGACCCATTAATTCGATGTTTTGGGTGCTCAAAAATGCAGCTGTTTGAGCCGATGTGTGAGAGCTCGCATTGTCCTGGTGAAGAGTGATCCGTCTTTAGCGATTGGTTTTCCTAATTTCTTGGAAGACAACTGGCAAACAAATGGTTATGTACCACTCAGAATTTACTGTTCTGCGTTGTTCTAGTGGTACGGTTGCGACATGTCCAATTTTTCCGAAAAAAACAGGCGACCATTTGCTTGGAAGTGCTTCGTGCGCGAACAACTTTTGTTGGATTTGGCTCATCTTGAAACACCCATACAGTCGACTGCTGTTTACTTTCGGGCTCATACGCGTAAATCCATGATTCATCACCTGTCACGATGTCATAGACGTGTTTCGAAGCCCCGCGATCGTATTTTTTGAGCATTTCCTTAGACCAATCGACACGAGCCTTATTTTGAGCGATTGACAAATTGTGTGGGATACAACGCGAACAATTTTTTTGAGAGTCAAATGTTTATGCAATATTGAATGTATGCTGGCCCCACTAATGCCTAAGATTGTCTTAATCTCACGATAGGTCACATGACGATCTTGCAATATCAGTTCGCGCACAGCATCAATGGTTTTCGGAACAACAACTGATTTTGGACGACCTTCACGAAATACGTCTTGGAGTGAACTACGACCATACCATCGATAAACACTGGTCCTTGATGGAGCTTCATCGCCAAAAAATGAATTAAGTTCATCCATGCAATGTTGCTGAGTTAATCCACGTCGAAAGTTGTAAAAAATAATCGCACGAAAATGTTCACGATTTAATTCCATTTTTGGACCGAGATGAATCTTTTAAGTTACAGTAAACAACACAAATAGCGCTGGTATTTCAAAACGTTCTGAGTACGTAAAGGCCATAAAATGTCAAACTTTGCGATTCAGCTGTCAGTTGCCAGATTTCAACACCAGGGTTGCCAAATCCCGAAATATAAAAGGCACCCATCGTATTAGTGCATGTAAAGTGTTTTTTCGATAAAGGCCCCCTAACTTTACTACCATTCAAGTTGATTGAAAAATTCCAAAAACTACGGCCTCGGTAGTCTAACGTAAGTGCACTAGCCTGCCATCCCAGAGGTTGTGGGTTCGAATCGCACGTAAAGCACGGTTCTCGCACTTTTACAAATTTACCTACTTTCCTCTGATTCGACAAAAAAAAAATTCCATTCCTCAACCCCAAAACCTTATCCATTCCATCCTTACTCCCGCACAATAGTCAGCGCATAATTTGCATTGTGGCTACTAAAACAAGCAAAAACAAAGAAAGACACACAGTTGCACATTGCATCAGTGGCGCCAGCAAGAGAAAGTGGGCAACCAAGGTAATAGAGCAGACACACCACATTTAGCGAAGTCCTCAACCATCAGTCGATTCTTCAGGCAGAAAAATGTGAAACACAGATGGCGCTCTAAGCAGTAAGAAGACGTTGTTCTTAAGCAACGACAGGTGGGCATTCCCACTATTTAGGACTCAAAACAGATGAACGAAACCAACGCAAGACACGTATTGTCGAGGTCCTATGCTCCCGAAAGGAGTGAACAACAAAAAAAAAACAAAAATTGTATTATTAATCCTTTACTAGAATCATAATTTTTACCTCATTTTAATATTTCCGCATTCATTAGAATACACAATAAAATGTATTTCTTTCTGTCAAATCCATGCAGTGAGTTCAGTGAGATTATATTGAATAAAATATTTCTATCGCAGCCGGTTCGTACGTACAGGCATGTCTCGGATTTTTCGCGATCAACGGCTGCCGCCTCAGTAAATTAGCTGTCCAGTGCGCTGAACCACACGTCTTATTTTTCATCACTGGCGCAGCTTCATGCAGCAAAGCTGCTCCCCGTGCTTTTGCTTAGGGCTGGCATTGAGCCGAACGCTGAACCCGAAGCTAAGTTTATTACTGCTGCGTTTGCCAGCTCCACCTAAATTGCACTTCGGTTAGATGCGATCCGTGCAACGGGTGGTGCCATCTTAATACTTGCTCACGCCTTAAGACAAAAAAGAAGTGAATAACACGGTTTGTTGCCACATGTTGGCCCCGCCTTCTGGCGCAATTAGCTTCCACGGCCTCTACTTAGGGTAGTGCGCTGTTGCAACCTCCTAGCATCACAAATGGAACCTCTACGGCTCTTCGGTGCTCCCCTGAGCAACTTCACTTCTCAAATTGCTTCACAATTGCAAGCGCTGCTCTGATCCATAGCATAACTTGGCAGGTGGTTGTGTGGAAGAAGAGGTGGAATAGTCCCAGCTACTTCTCTGCAACTGTCCTGCTCTCATGAGATGTTGGCTCCCATTTCTGTACTAGGTCTGCGAATATAGCAGGTTTAGGTAATATCCATCTGATGAATTTCTTCAGTAGTATGTATGAAGAGATTCATATTCACAACCGAAATTAGTCATCGTTCGGTCTTCGCAGAGCGCATGGTAACTTATGGGTAACCAGCCTTAACCTAACCCTATAGGTAATTTGAAAAGGTCGCTTGAGGCAAAATAAGAGATACTTAAAATTAGGAAAACTTAGTTCTATTTATTAGCTTTTCAGCTCCAAAATGTGATTAGGTACTCCTATACAAAGGAAATATTCCAAACTTCTGACTTTTGTTCTGTTTAGCAGAGCTCCGAATGATGCTGAAGTTGCTTTAGGAAACATTAGCGAACTGGCACAGATCTCTTGGAGTAATGAGAGATTAGCCCTTTATTATCTGGAACCAGGATACCTACACCGGGTGGGCGTTTCCTGCAAGCTCATTATTAAGAAATATGAATAAATAGGAATAAAAGAATTCCCTTCTCTTACAGGAGATTCATGAGCCAGTCATAAAGGTAGCCATCAAGCACATCATCAGCCACGGCATAAACCTGACTATTTCATTCACCTTGGCAAATGCCCATTTCATCATATCATGGAATTAGTTGTACGGGTTAGAGTAAGGCCTTTATGCACTGCGGCCAGATTGATCTATATTGCGTACCGAGGAATCGGACCGCCAGCTCCTTAGGAGAAAGCAATTGTGGGTCTTCCTCCTCGCGTAGGTACGAGCCCAGGATTCTGTGTCTTCTGTGACCTAATGCCTCACAGTTGATGATTAAGTGCTCCATGGACTCCTCTTCGTCACAGCAAAACCTGCATGATTTTGTATTAGATAACCCCGAATGGGGTGGGTACAATAAATAGCCCTTCTGCCCCTTTTTTGGCATAAAACTCTGCCTTCTGGTTTCCTTCGTGTCCCTCATGTCCTGGTACCCAAATCGGTGAGACTTGTTTATGAGTGGCCAGTTTGTTGAGTGCATTGTTACACTCTATTCGAACTTTTGACTTGAATGTGGCTGTCCGAAAGTTTTTTAATTTTTACTTTCTCGAATCCTCTGTCGGATGTGATTTCCACTGTTTCCATTATGGCGAAGAGCTCCGCATGGAAAATTGTGGTATCTGTACTTAGTGTTAGGGATTTGCGTATTCTAGGCTCTATTATTCCTGCTCCTACTCCGTGGAGCGTTTTTGAACCATCTGTGTACCATTTCTGTGAGTCATCATTTATCCATGTTGAGTGAAAGTTCCACTCTTCCCTAGATGGGAAGATAACCTTGAATCTTTTTATAAAATTGAGTACGGATCCCGTGTGGTAATTCGTCTGGGTTATGCATACTGCGTGTTGATCCCTGTTTAAGATATAGAGGTGTCCAGTAAGATCTCTCGGTTTAAGTTTTTCTTTCATATCAAAAGAGAGTGCTTGCATAGTAGCTTCCTCTTGTATTGCTAAATGTAGCGGTGGTAAATTTAAAAGCGCTTCCATGTCAGCAGTTGGGATAGTTCTCATGGCCCCTGTTTTACCTAGGCATGACAGCCTTTGTGGTTTACACAGTTTTAATATATCAGTAGTTTGATTTGTTTTGTATCATTGTACTCATCCTCTTGTGGTGTGCCCTCTAAAAAAGAGCACGTGAATGTGTTGTATTGCCCTTTATGATATCCACTTGAAAACGTGGTTCACTGCGCATCTCAGCATACGGCTTAAATTCAAATTAATCCTCAGTATCTACAGTGCGGTTGACATTGAAGTTAGTGACGATTTTCTCTTGACGAGTTTGCTTAACCAACTCCACGTCGCCGCTCTCAAGCTTCATGCTAATTCCGTCCAAAGTGGTGGGTATTGTCTAGATCTTTTGCAAAATCTCTTCTATGAGGAATTCCACAAGCTCACGTTCATCTATGCTGTGTAAGTGCTTGGCGCCTCCGCAACCGCACCTGCAGCTCAGGCTTGGCTTGTGTATATTCCAGGCACTACTGGTTACGCCCGCTGCGCCAGAAGCATTGGAATTTCTGCACAAGTGGCCAAAGTGTTCGGGTGAAGTCACGTTTACCAAAGACATTTTTGAATGCATTTGAGGAGTTGGCGGCAATCAGACACAGATTTTGTTAAATTACTCATTTTGTTTAAATTTAATTTTGCTTTTAGTATTCTAATTAAAATTGAATAGCTGATTAAACCTTTTGAAGTATTTTATTCCAGTTTAAACAGGTTGAAAGTCATTAAAGTGAATTATCTGATTTACTTTTAAATATAAGCACAAATCTACAAGTAATTCGTATTGTAGGTAAAAGTGTACTTATAATTTGAGATTTTGGAAATTACTAAAGCTCATTAATGAAGTTATCGCAAATCATCGTATTGCAAGGCAAACATTGCAAAATAAGTTCATTGGCCTAATTTTGAAATAAACACAATTTTGTAATACAAAATAAATAAAAACAAATGCGATTGCGCGTACCGAGTGAGCTTAAGGGTGGTTCTATTTCAAAGCTACCACGAGGGTATTGTCCCCCCAGAGCCACATTTTACTACATAAATACTTAGGAGTCAGCTTTATTTCGAAAATATCCTTTTCGAAGCATATATACTTTATGGTTGACACCCTTTCGACGGTTGCCCATCTTACCGCTGTGAAGGGCTTAAGTAGAGTCAATGAACCAAGGAGCTATCCCATATCATGCCATGTTGGATAGGTCTTTGGAGAAACTCCAAAAACTAAAATGCAACCAATTCCCAAGTCAAACTGTGTTTGGAATCGTGTCGAGTACTGAATGGTGCAGGGAATCAAAATATGTGCATCGCTAACGGAGTTTCCCCTCTCGAATATCTGGCCGCCTTCGAGAGTAACTGTGGCCTTACAGCGGTATGGGGGCGCTGCCGCGGAGGACCCAATTATTTCCGCTTTATAATCGTAGGTTGTTGAGCTTGACGGACGTCAGCAAAACAACCGTAAAAACCAGATGATCTCGACTAACAATACAAAAAATGAAAGCAAATTCGTGCCGCGCTGCGACCCAATACGCTCTTCTGAAGAGGAAAATCTGCTGGCTTCCAGCCAAGATATGGCTGAGTTGGTAAAGAGTAAAGGAAGAGCCAGCCATAGCTCTCCTTTACCAAACAGACAACAACAATAAACTCAAACAAATAACAAATAACAAAAACAAACCCAAACAAAAACACTACAAAAGCCATTAGACGGCACTAAGAAAGAGAGCCAGTCCACGAAAAAATCCAAGTCAGAGGGTCTTATCATGAAGTCTGGCTACACGAAGGCTCCGTTCATTCTAAGCAAGATTGCTAAAAATGCATCAGCTGGAGCAGCTGATGAGCGCGACGCGGTTGACAAAGTTAAATATCAACAGGTGGTAAAGAAATATGAAGAGTTCATATCAAAAAAACCGAAAAGAAACGTCTATGGTTGGCTTTTTGTTTTGGGCGGGGTGAGGTAGAGTTCAAAATGCCTTCAGGAGGCTGATTGCCTTCACATTCTGCACTCCAAAAGTATGGCTCCAGTCTTCGTTTTCTTGACCGCTCTTACCTCGACTGACTTAGCGCATCAGCCCATCTGCATAGCTATGACCCTCTGCGGGTTTTATTACAACAGATTCTAGTTTTACATGACGCATTCGCGGCTTATTCTTTTTTTTTGGCACGGCTGGCTTATCTTTAGGCTTATTTTGGTTATTTTGCTTAATATTGCCAGCCTTCGTCTGTTTTCTCTGAGGTTCTTAAGCCTAGCCTTTTTTACAGCAATTGGAGGTGGCTGAACTGCTTGCCGGTTGCTTCCGGTTTCTTGTCGTAGGGTTATGAATATCTGCTGTTGGCTGAGTAGCAGCGTTCTTGTGCTGATTTGTGATTGCCCTTTCGTCTTCTGCTGCCTTCCATGAATGGCTGTAGTTCAGCGCTACATCTAACAGTTCAGCCAATTTTGGATACTCCAACTTTGATTTCGTTACTGATGTTTTTTTGGCGTCTGAACACCAGTTGCATAATATTTATCTCGAGCAATCTGCATTGGGAGATCGCATCCTCCTCAGTTTTTTTATCAGATCGAGCCGAGCAGACGTTTCAGCTCGGACTGTGTTGCCGTTTGCTGGGATGGGAGTGACAAGCTGTTCAACTGTTATATGAGAGCTGGTAGGTAGGCATTTGCTGCTCTGATTGTGACCCTCTAATGTTGATACGCGAGGCATCTTTGTGCTGAGCGCTGATGTTTGTATACGCGTTGCCATTTGTGAAACCATCAGCTATGACGCCCTCGAGCGCAGTGTGAGCTGATTCGCTTCCAGATGCATTCAGAATCGGGCATTCTTTGAGGGCGGAAATCTTAGCAGTAAACTAATTCCTCTCAAGGCCACTTCTGGATCTACACTGTCCTCATTGTGTCTATCTTTGCTACTGTTGTTTTCCCGCCTACTTCTTTTTGTTTTGTCCCGACTTCAAACCGCTATCCTCACACGAAAGTACAGTTTCCCTAAATGTCCCCATGGCAATCCCTGCAGGCAGGCTGGCCATGCAAGGATTTAATCTACGCTTCATGGCCAATAGAGTTCAGAACCAAGACTGAAGCTAGTCAGGATTTTTCAACCGAGCCGGCATCTCCAACTTAATGCTGACATATGAGGAACGAAGGCTTGCCAAAGTTTTAACAGGACGGGGGCGATGCAGCATTAGCCCGGCAGCCGCTTCGGCAAGATGACATTCTTGTTTACTAAACTCCCAGAATACTACAGCGACCAGCCATGCTTGGCTTTGTAATGAGGCACTCGAATGTATTTCAAGATTCTTTTGCATTCAAAAGCTTGCATATCTTCATTTAGAGTTGCTTGAGTTGCCATGATAATTTGCAAGCAGGTTATTTGCATTTAATTCTGAACTACCCTAGGTTAGGTTAGGTTAGCCTGGTTGGCAACAAGCCACACATAAAAGAAAAAAATATGAACGAGCAATGAAATATGTAATAAGCAGAACTTTTCACTAAAGTGCTACTTAATTTTAGGATTTCGCAAAAAGAAGTGAAACAGCTTTTTCTAAATTATCACGTAACGTTTGGAAGAGCATCTCTGTTTAGGCAACACTGATATTTTTTTTAAAAAGCCAGATCAGAATATGCGTTCTGGGGGAAGGCAATAACTGTAATGAGCGCACCATGAAAGTCGCAACATTTTAATCGCACAGCACAGTTATAATTTGTCTCTGGTGCTCTTCAGATGTGTAGTGATTTTCTTAAAGATTTATAATTCATTAATCAAAATAAAATCGAATAAGGCAACGAAAATCTAGAAAACGCGATAAAACGACAGCAAAAAAAATTTTAGTAAATTTATTGAATTCAGCTCTTCTTTTTCTTATTGATTGACGCGATAACCGCTAACGCCATTTTGGGCAAGTTTAACAAAGCGCGCCGGTCATTTCTTTTTCGTGCTAACCGGCGCCAGTTGGAAACATCAATGAATTAGCTGTATTACTTTGTAGAATCAAACTACGAAAATGTTTTCATCGATGCGGGAAGGGTCCCGAAAACATGCAACGGTGGTTGCACGAGTTATCGCAAGCGCTAGCAGAATCAAAAGCAAAACTTATTTGTCCAGGAGCGCATCACAATATCGCACTTCTACGCTCGGAGTCGGAACGCAACGTACCAAACCATTGACTACTCAGGAGGCATACAAGCAAAATCTTGGAAGAAGTATGGGGTAAGTGAATGGTGAACAGGGGGAAAAAAGAAATGGGAACAAACCTTCTTGCAATGCGCACTGTTAGATCTTCTGCAAATTTACAGCTTGAAATGTGCTCAGCAAAATGATAAATCCAACGAGATCCACCAATACGGACAGCTTCCAATGTTTTTAACGTGAGTACCTACCGATGACGGTCCGACATCACGGTGCACAACGGATCAAATCAATGCGTTGATCAGCGCCTCAAAAACGCAAAAACCATTTAACGGTACCAATGGGCAGTGCGGAATGGACACACTAATCACCTTGGTGGAGTTCGAGGCCTTGTAAACCTCTGACGAACTATGGGTCTGGCACCCGGTAGCAAAGCAACTCCACATTGAACCAAAACAGCTCTACCCGCACTTGGGTGTTAAACCACAACCACCACGATACCCCCCGAAGGGCCTACCCCAAGAACAGGTCGGAGTAAGCTCCGAGGGCCCTTGTTCCCCGTGGTACCAGATTTAAGTCTCCGGTCAGACTTCGTAGCCAAGACTACCAGTTGAGCTTCCATACAGCTCTGAACTGGTGGCCATACCCCAACTTCTACAACAGCACACACAAACTAAAACTAACTAAAAATTAATCAAATAGAACGCCTACAATTTCTTCGCCGTCTAAAAACCTCACGAGCATATTGTCCTAACAATTCGACATTCCGACGGCTGGCAATTACACCACTCACATCATACCGTCCATCAGTCCAACTAATCCCCACACCCACAAGATCCCTAATGTCTGAGTACATTGGACATTCACAGAGGACATGCAAACAGTCCTCTCTTGCCGACCCTAAGCCGAACCCACTCCTGCAAGGAGGAAACGTAAGAAATCAGGATTTTCCCCGCCAATACGGACAGTAAGCAATCCAAAAATTTTGAGAGTCGATAGTTGGCTCTCCTTTTCTGCGTACACAACCGCAATTGTTGCTAAAGTCCAAAACCGCAGCAAGGTCCTCAAACCGCTTGCCGGCAGTACTTGGGGCAAAGACGAAGAAATGTTGCTGGCGACATATAAAACAATTGGCCGGCCGGTTTTCAATCATGCTGCGCTTGTCTGGTCCTCTGGAACTAGTAATTCGCAGTGGATATAGACATGAAAATATACTGCTATCAGGATAGCCACGGGATGCCTCCTGATGTCCCTCTTACAACACTTACACAATGAGGCATAAATGCATAACAAAATGCTCAGAAAACAGTTTCTACTCGGGTGCTACCGAAGGATCCACCACTGTAGGCACTTGCTATAAGCTGAGTCGCCTTTCAGGCACGTCAGGAGGCATTTCTTCAAGTGTTCTGACGAGATCCAGGACAAAACGAACTTACAACTACGGGACCGGAGAGCATACAGACAGGCGCTAAATGACATTCATTGGTAGACTCTTACCACCTTCCTAAGCTCCTGAGCTCTGAATGCCGTCATCGGAGTCCAACCATCACCTATTGTAGATGAAAAGCCTGAGCTATCCCGAGAGACCCGCATAACCTAATTGCGTTCTAGATGCTGTAACAGATTAAACTCCTACCTATCCAGAATTGACCCCGAGATATGTGAAGGCACACCGTACGATACGAACCACTTTTTCACACGCCCCATTAAAGCTACTTACCTATCACCCCTCTCCCTCGGGACTCAACTTGTCGAAACACCAGACGAAGACGACCGGTAACTACATCGCACTGATGGGATTTAGTAAGCTACTACAACAACAACAACAACATTGACCCAACGCACGGATCCCTTTTATTTTAGCGCCGGACCAAGACAGATGGGAGATTTTAAGGCATCGAGATCAAAACTACTCAGCTACATAAAAAATTCATCAGCTTTGCTGTTCTTTAGTATAGAAATAAAAAGTGTAAAGAACTCAATAGGTAACAAAAAGAAGGTGGCGCAAAATTAATCACCCATTACCAAGATTTACTATTTTTGCAAGTGGCCGCAAGCCAAGGTAGACCAAGGAAAACTTGAAGCCGAACAGTCGAAAGGGAAGCTAGAAGAAACGGGAATAGCTGGAGCCAATTAATGTACATTGCCAAGCATCACACAAGATGGCGTGTAGGCGTGGTTGATGTTCTATGTCTCACGAGGGATTGAGAACCGGAAGAGAAATATACAGCAGCGCGTAAAAGTCACAATTAACATTTCCATCACTCAAAATCATTTTTGTTTAGAATTAAGGCATTTAAAAACATAATGAATGATTAATTTTGCGCCACCTTATATATTCAGTAAATCTTTTATAGTGAATATTACTATTCGAGCACTTATGATATTATTTTTGATTACTTTTTAGTACGAGTACTTTATCAACAACTGGAAATCTCGCCGTGCCCTTGACGATGGCAAAAAATGAGATCTGTGAATTTATGGCTGTCTATCCAGGTACTTGAATAGGAAAATAATAAAACTTTCAGGGATTACTGAGCATAGACTCAGCCAAGGCGAATCTATTAAAGGTGGTATCGGTAAATCAGCTGATTTGTGCTTTTCTTTCGCCGTGTTCATGTAGCTGTCAGCACAGAATGAAACAAGGCGAATTCATTATTTGCTTTATACTTTGCCGTGACAATCAAACGTAAAAAAATATTGTTGCTGGTCTAGTGCCACCAGCTTTAGTGAATGCTTCTGGGACTCAGCTGTTAATGAAAAAAAAAAAAATTTAATCTGACAATATTTTTTTCTTTCCTTTCATTTCTAACGAGTCTCAATTTATTTACAGCTGTTGTAAGCGAACTTACGGAGTTCGCTAATAGATACGAAAGCAAAGAGGCTGCAGAATGGTTCAAGAAGGTAGTGAATACAGATTTTCTAAACACATTTATCCAAAGTTATCTAGTATTCATAGAAATATTTCCATTTCATAGGCTTTACAGTACAATTTGTCACCGACCAACACAAAAAATAGTATAACTACCGTTTTGACTTACAAAAATTTAGTCAAAAAGGATCAACTCACTGCAGAAAAATTAAGATTGGCGCATTTGCTTGGCTGGTGCCTCGAAGTGGTAGGCTTCTCGCTCTCACACTTCTGAAAAAAAACGCATAATTTTTACTCCACAGCTGCACTCCATGATCCTCATCACCGATGACATCGTGGACAGGAGCACCACACGTCGGGGCCAGTTGTGTTGGTATAAATTGGAAGACGTTGGTCTCAATGCTGTCAACGATGTGTTCATGATTGAAAATGGCATCTATGAACTACTCAAAAAACATTTCCGTCACTTGGACTGCTATGTGGAGCTGATCGAATTGTTTCGCCAAAGTACCTTTAAATGCATGTTTGGGCAGTCAATGGATATGCTTGTCGGCGGAAGGAATGTGACCACTTTCACTAGGGCCACATACGACGCAATTGCCATGAATAAAACTTCTAGCTACTTTTTCTATTTACCCATGGCTGTCGCTTTGCATTTGGCGAAGTGAGCAAGCAGAAATATTTATGAGAGTAGAACAAAAAATATTTTAATAATCCTCATTTTCAGTGTTAAAGACCAAAGAATTTTCAGCGAATGTGAAACCATTTCATTGGAGTTGGGTAATTATTGTCAAGCGCAAAATGATTTCCTTGATTGTTTTGGTAATCCCGAGTTTACTGGTAAGATTGGCTCAGACATACAGGCCAATAAGTGTTCCTGGTTGGCGGTGATGTGCATGGAATTGGCAAATCCGGCACAAAAGTCTATCATGGCAGAGTGTTATGGACAAAATGGTAGGTATACGATGGCATAAAATTAATCATCCAATTGTGTTTTTGCATAACTGTTCTACTAAATACAAAGGTGAGGTTAGGTTAAATGTCTGCCCTAGTGTGGGGCCCACTTGTACAAATATTCAAAATTCGTCCGTTGTGATGCCATACAGGGGAAAAAAGAAAGGAGAAGGGAAGGAAGAAGGAGCCTTAAGATTAGCGGAAGATGCCCATGCACTTACGACATCGCCGACGTTCGTCCGTAATCAGCCGCAACAAACTACTGATGAACTTCACCAGCTGTGTCATATTTAAACCCGCTATATCCGCAGGCGTAGCGAAAAAGGGCCGAAATCTTTGCCAGACGAGAGCAGGGCAGCTGAGAAGAAGGTGTTGAGATGATTCCACCTCGTCTGCAAGACAGCTTCTGCAGAACGGACTTGAGGCAATGCCAAGTCTCACCGCATGGACACCTAACGCACAATGTCCGGAGACCCACCAAGTTCGAGAGCTGGGACTTTGTTAGCCTTAGGGAACTCCTCCTCGAGCGTCCCCGATTTACCCGTAGCCAGAAGGATCTCGCGGCCTTGCACGTTTGCGCACTAACCCAGCGCTCGCTGAGTTGACTCGAGGTCCATCTTTCCAAGAGTAGATCTCAGATTCTTAAGGGAACACCAATCCTCTCATTTCGCAACGAAACCGTCTCCAAAGTTCTCTGTCTAGCCAGCTCAACAGCCCAGCAGTTAAATACAAAAAAAAAAAAATAATTTTAAGGGAAATCTATATATTGATCTTTACGCGCTCCATTGCTTTTCTGTTCGGTTACTGCACAAGCTAATCTCGAGGAAGGATGATTCCAACAGAGCTTTGTAGCTGCTTATCGGTGGTCTAAAATTTTCAAATCAAACGCGCTAATTTTATTACTAATTAACGCCCAGTACGATAGCTTCAAATGCAGGGTTCATCAGCATAATGGAAGTCTATCGTCCACCTTTGATTCCATATCTCGTGTTCAGCAAGGTTGCCTGATTTCTGCTCGATCGCGTGCTTTCAAGATCTGTAGACTGATGCTGCAGAGGCATACAATGGAACTTCAGCGAACATCTTGCAGAAAACCAGATTACGCCGATGATAACTGTCTATTGTCCACAAAGCACTCTGACATGCAGAAGAAGCTCGACGTTTGGTGAAAGAATCAAACAAAGTCGGGCTCAAGATTAATGCGGAAAAAGACTAGATCGCTTGAAGTAAATGTCACGGATCCAAGCAGTAGCTTCAGCGTTATGAATTCTAGCATTCAAAACGTCAACAACTTCACCTACCTGGGAAGTTTAATTCTACGGACGAAGGTGCAGCGGACGACATACAAGCCGAATCAGAAACAAAGCTCGTAGCGCGTTTGCTCAGCTGAACAAAATATGGAACCCTACATCGACCTCCACACATAAAAAGCTGCTTATTTTCAACTCAAATGTAAAATCGGCCCTTTTGTATGGCTGTGAGACCCGACTCATGATAGACTTGCTCGCTAAGAAGCTGCAAGTTTTTGTCAACAAACATTTAAGACGTTTATTGCGGATTTGTTGGCCCAGAACAATCAACAACAGAGAGCTTTGGATGAATTGTAGCCAGTTACCCATCCAGACTGAAATAAAGCACCGGAAGTGGTTGTAGATTGGCCATACTCTTCGAAAGGATGCCACAGAAATATGCAAGCAAGCACTCGATTGGAGCCCCCAAAGCAGTAGAAAAAAAGATGCCCTAGCTCCACTTAGAAGAGGACTCTTGAAAAAGAACTTAAGGCTGCAGGGAAATCTTTCAAAGAAGTCAAAACCATCGCGAAGCATCGCGAACGTTGGAAGCGTTTTGTAGAGGCCCTAGGTTCCAGCATGGAGAACAGAACTTAAGAGATAATACGATATTGCTTCCCCAATACCCTTCCTTCTCCTTTTTTCTCAAGTCATGGAAATTGTAATTGCATCCATCCGGCACATCGAGATTGAACTTCTTTTCGTTACTAAATACTACTTTTTTCCATTCACCGGAATCGTTTTTTGTAACAGAACTCTAAGCCAGCCATGTGGTTCTTTGCCAAATGAAGGCGATGTTCTTTGCGAAATTTATTCAAAGTTGTTTTTTGTTTTGTAATATCTTGTTCTCTTTGATGTGGCGCTTGTAGAATAGCCCTTCGAACAGTGTATTTGCTGGCTGCAACATTTGCCATTTCTTTAATTTTTGCGCTTGGAAGGGCGGAATTTGATGCATTCTTAAGGATTCTGCGGGGTTCCTTCGGTGCCAAAGTCATCGCAGTTCTGCTTTTGTACAAAGTTCTTGCCATAGGAGGCACCTTGTGTCACGTAAAGACCCATAGAACGTTGGGACTTCGACCAATCTTTTTGGCAATTTGGCGATTTGAAAGCGCCTCTGAGGTCAAGATATCGATTTGACCTTAACGCGTTCTGTTAAAGCTTTCTGCTTTCCCCATTTTATTAGAATTAAGAAATTTTCGACACAATGAATACGAACATTTTTTGTTTTTCATTTGCATGGAAACGTCTTATACTCGTAGCAGAAAACTTTTTGTTTTCTTGTTAGTCAATCATTCTTCATACATTCATACATTTCCCAATTTCAGATCCCCAGAAGATCGCGCGTGTTAAACAGCTCTACGAAGAATTGAAGATACCCAGCATCTATGCCAAATACGAAGCGGAAACGTACAACAGAATACAAACACGTATTCAACAAACCTCGGATGATGTGCCACGTGAAGTTTTACAAGAAATACTTAACTCAATTTATCGAAGGGAAGTGAAATAAAAACCAAAAAAAATTAATAAAACTATGCTCGGATTCTCAACATATTTATGGGCAAGCGTTTTGATTTGATAGTTGATCGTATTTAATGGGGACCTCCTAAATGCAATGAAGCGAAGAACTCGGAATCAAAGCAGTAAGACGCGAACTACGGAAATACCGGCAAATGTGAGTGTGACGTGGGTATAGTACCTTCTGGTTACACTTCGTTACCTGCTATGCAGTCGGCTATCGATTTTGGTGTTGTATGAGCGAAGCTTCATAGGAGAGAACTTGATGAGAGATATAGGTTGGGCCATGTAAAATTTGCTTTTTGAATCGGCTATAAAAAAAAAACTAATCAATATTTTTTGAAACATTTTTTTATTTTGAAGATTGAACATTGTCATTTATGAATGAAAAATAACATCGTTCAAATTACTGCCACGACTGGCTTTACAGTAGGCCATTCGATCAACCCAATTTTTAAGCACATTTGCGATTGTTTGGGCTCCAATTTCATGAATGGCAACTTCTATTTCGTGTTTTAAAGCATCAATTGTCTCTGGATGGCTCCCCACAAAAAATTGTCCAACGGGCTTAAATCACAGCTCCGAGGCGGCCAATTGATATCGGAATTCAAAAACAGTAGCCAAAAGTTCGAGTGTAACTTTGGCAGTGTGACAAGTTGCACCGTCCTGTTGAAACCAAATGTCGTTCATGTCATCCTCTTCAATTTTTGGAAACAAAAATTCGTTGAGCATGTCACGGTAACGCTCGCCATTTACTGTAACCACGGCTCCTCGCTCATTTTCGAAAAAAAAATGGACCGATGATGCCGCCAGACCAAAAACCGCACCAAACAGTGACTCGTTGCGGATGCATTTGCTTCTCTAAAGTAACGTGTGGATTTTCTGAGCCCCAAATTTAATAATTTTGCTTATTGGCGTAGCCACCGATGTGAAAATCAGAAAAGAAGAAGAAGACTCACCACTTTGGACATAGGTTTTCAATATTTCCCAATTTTGTTCAAGCGTATAACGTCCCATTTCGTAAGTGTCGAACCTTTAAGTAAATTATGAACACATTTGACATGTCATTTGTGTTACCATTCTCAAAAAAATAGGTGGTTCAAAAAGCAAACGCTATATGGCCCACCTTGTATGTATATGAAGAAGACAGGGCAACGTCTATATTAGTAAGTGGAAAGACAAGCGAGATGTGCTTTGTATCACAACGGAAACCATCCCAAATTAATTGACGAACATAATAAATATGGTATCTCGAAGAAAACGCCAATCGAGATCGCTAATTATAACGCAAATATGTTGAGCATAGACAGATGTGATCAAATGATTTTATATTATTCCTCACCTAAAAAATCTATCCGTTGGTTAGATAACACTGTACAACATTTTTGAAGTCATCGAATGTGCACTCCGTGTTGACTTCAGTTTCTGAGAGTACTTCTCACAACTAACAAAATTGCACTTGGGTTATTTTGTATTAGCTCGGATTCCAATTTTATAGTGTTTTGAATATATTTTATCTAAAACTTTATTTTGAGCACTTTCTTCAATGAAAATGTAATTTTTCTCACTTCTATATCGCTTAAACCGATTGCAATTTTATTTTCCTTTCTTCAACATAAATGTAGGTAGAGACTACAAAAAAATCTGTTAAAAAAACTACATCAAATGCCTTAAAAATGAAAAAGTAGAGAGAAGTTAATGTCTATATAATAGTCTAAGCAATCAAAATTTTCTTTTTTCTTTTAAATATTGTAAAAATGATTTGTATCAACAAAAATTAGTGTATTTAAACAGTGTTAATGTGTATCCAGACTACTATTTTAGTGTGAATACTTTTAAAGAATTTCGAATTAAAAACAATATTTAAGGAATTTAGTCAAATTAAACATTTTTGACGATAGATGTTATCAAATTTTTCATTCGGTTTTACTATTACTATTACTATTAATATACTACTCAACGCTCTTTAATCATCAACAAATATTTACTCTTTAATTTTAAAGTTTATTATTTCATCTTATAATAAAAAGTTTCCATTTATTTTACTACTATTTTATATTTAAAATTTAAGATGTTACTTTGTGAAAAACACAATGTTAGTCAGCGTCCATTGAAAGCGAAGTGGACCTTCTCGATTTTTTCACTGGTCGTTCACATTGATGGTCTGAATCTGCTTCAATGGTATACAAATCCAGAAATTCAACTTGACGTTTCCGATAAGCCGTGGTACTAACATCCTGCTTTGTGAGTTTCCTACTTTTCAAAAATGAGGTCAACATTTCAGAATTCCGTTGTGATAAATCAAGCTTTGCCACAATATAATCCATTTCGTCTTGCGATAAAGGTTTTGGTTGATCATCTTCTAAATTTGGTAACCAATCGGGGTCTTGAAAATTTGATGCATTTGTTAAACTGTTTGTTGTCATCCAAGCAGACAAAGTATCCAGACTTGGAGCTTTAGGGGGTTCGAAATCAGCAGACAGTGACACTGGAAGGGAAGCAGTGAGAGCAGCAATATATTTTTTGTTTCTTAACTTTTTTTTATTATTCCCAGCAGAGAAATTGATACACGCATAGCATCTGGATTCTTCATGCCCGTTTGAGTCATTTACCCAGATTACGGGCTTGGAAAACTGCAACTTTGCTCTTCGTCCATGTAACCAATGTAAAAGATTGCTATAGCAAACATTACATACTGTATTTGGCGTAAAATCTTCACCACTTGTATCAAATTCATCGAAATATTTCGTATAGGCCAACTTAAATTCTTGAGAAAACAAATTTTTTCGTTCTTTTCCTTCAATTTTAGGCACTATATGACCACACACATAACAGAATTCATTTATTTTCGGGCACTTGTTATTTTCCATTTTCACAATAGAATTTCTTAATAATACTAAGTACTAATACAAGTGCACTAAGTACAGAAAAAAGATGTTAAAAAAAAGACGAAAAAAATATCTTAGTCGATGAGTTGCAAATTTTTTCTCTCCTTTCACTAGAGCAGTAAACAAACCGTTCCGAAAAGCTCTTTTCGTACGTGATGAACACTGTACGTACTGTACTTTATGTAGCAACTACATACTTATAATAACGAACTCAACTGCTTGGTAACAAAAGCACGGGAAACATTAATGACAAAAGGTTCGAAAATTGTTAATTTCTTGATATTTGTTCAATTTTAAAGCATTAGATACAGCTTCAGCAAACAACTTGTTCGACACTTTGCCTCCTCAAAGAGAAAACATTGTGATGGTGTCAATTTTTGATTTTCCAAAAATAGTTTGAATCAAATCCTTCTTATCTAAAAATGATGTGTACGAAGTTTTAAGCAAATTTGTGTGTGTGTGTGTGTTTGTGTGTGACACTTTTTACTAAACCAAATATTTAGAAAACGATTTTAATGAAATTTTGTCAGAGTTATTGCCCTCAAAAAAATCTAGAAACGAAAACAGGAATTTTAAGAAATACTAAATCAACAAATTGTGAGCAGATTTTTGTCTCAAAAATAATTTTTGTCTTAAAAATAAGTTTTCTATAAATTCTTTATTTATTCTAAAAGAAATTTTAATTAGTAAGTCAAAAAATTAAATTCCTTGAATAGAAACGAATCGATTGACTTATATAAAGTGTATATTTTACCAAGAACTGATAGAGTAAACTACAATTTTTTATTATTTTTGACATTTAAAATTTGATTCTCAAATAATTATCCACTAGTATTTCTTTTATTTTTTACGCACATTTATGCTGAAGACAAGAAAATAACTTCCAATCATTTTACGATATATAGATGTGAGAAGAATTACGTTTTCTTTAAAAGAAAGACTGCTCAAAATCAAGTTTCAGAGGAAATATTCATGACGCAATAAAATTAGAATCCGAGCTAATCTAGAAAAACCCAAATGAGATTTTGCTAGTTTCGATAAGTACTTTCAGAAACTGAAGTCAAAATGGAGTGCACATTTTATGTGTTGCACTGTGTAATGAAACTATAATAAACCTTTTTTTCTCATATATTTTGGATATTACAACTAGTTTCAAAAACGATTACCTGTCTATTTTTACAGCTCAATCAAGTAAATCCTAAAGGCTATTTTGAATTTGTGCTGAGGATGTAAAAATTATCCAATGTTTAGGCAAAATTCGGTTTTTTTTTGCCGAAGCCGAACGGGAGCCGAACAGAACATTTGTGTCTCAACATGGCCGAAACCGAAGCAACAGCAAACTCACACCCACTTTTACAACGCCAATTTGAGGGGAATTAAATTTATATTTTAACTTCCCCTCCAAATAAACTTCCACTTACACCAACTAAAGCATACAAATATTATTTTCGTGACTCAAAGCTTGACTTGGCTTGCTGGTTCAACGCCTTAGCATTTTATGTTCATTGCTACAACAAAAAACACCTAAAACGAGTTGAAAGTCATAAAAGATGTTATCTGGCTGACTGATTAAGCGGCTATACACTCGGTAGGCTATGAAAAAAGAAATATGCATGCGTTTTTAGTTTTGCAAATTACGCGCATTCATCTGTTTCATATTCGCTTTTGTGTATGGGTGTGCGCGTGTGTGTGTGTAGCGATAAAAAAGTGGTCTACAAGCTATCTAGGATCATCTAATAAAAAGGCAAATGTGATCTTGGTTCAGCTCTGAAGTGAATACAACTCTTTGTCATTGCACGCCAATCAATTGCGCGTATCGGGGCGATGTTGGGCGTGATCTTGTTTTAAAGCGGCTAAGCTTTCCTGTGCACTGTACAGTCATATTTTGTCTTTGGTGCACTTCACATGTGCAGTGAATATGTAATTTAGTATTTTTTTACTACAATTTGTAACTTCATTCAAATAATTATATTATATATGTATATAAATTAAAGTCGCAAGAAACGGGATTATTTAATATAATATTTGACTTGTGACAAAACAAAAAGTATCACACGAAATCACAAACGCAATAAATTGTAAGTAGTAAATTGTACTTTGGCGTAAAATATCACATAATTTCTGTTCGAAAAGACACTCAATTTGTGAATATAGGGTCCGGCACTCGAAGTGTAACCAATTAAAAAGGCCCCAAAGTTAGTTTGGAAAAATGTCCGTTACAGTGAATCCACTGCGCGAGTGATCAGAAGTTGGTTACACTTCGAGTGTCAGACCCTGTCAAACAAAAACGGTTAAAGTAATCAAATAAATTTCAATGGCAGCCAGTGCACATTTCCCAATGCCTCGTTCAAACTGCAAAACAATGCCGCTGACGGAATCACCTTTCGCCCGGTTATTTTGCAAGTTCGCCTTTATTGCCTGAAAAAATTTTCTGCGAAATGGGACTCGTGCCGTGCGCGCAACAAAAAGGCACAAACAGCCATTACAGGTGAATAACGACCTTGAAGAATGGTTGAACGGTTCAAGAACATGGTTTTTGGTCAAGTAGTCGTGCGCAAGATAAGACATGCAAGCGCCGCTGCTTTGCCATGGGCACAAAACCACGAGCTTTTCCCCTCATTTGCGGCCTCTTCCGACGAATATTCTCTCTCAACTGATTCAGTACGCCAATAAACGTGCATAAACTCCCATTGACGTGGCAAATAAAAAACAAATCAAAAAAAAAAAAAGAACACTCAGCAAAGCCTTGATTCTAAATCGTGTTTGTCGTATTTTTTGAGCGTTAGTTCATCTGAAAAGCGCGGGAGTCGTGCCATTCTCAAATCACTGTACAGAACGAGCCGAGAGTGTGACACTATTATTGACTCTTTACCTTCGCAATACTCACACAACAATGTTGGTGTTCTTATAGCAGCATCATATTCCCCATGCATGCGCGGGGAATGCTGCTGGAGTGACAGTGCTTGGCCGACTATAAATCCAGGTTGCTCCGTTAACCTAGAACCGACTATCGTGTGAACGTTCACATAACAATTTTCGAGTACAGTTCCGCTAACTTTTGCGATTTTTTCTTCCTAAGTAATAGAGGTGTATGGACGACCGGAAAGAGACAATTAATAAACGAGAGTACGTCCACATTTAATGAATTTAAACTAACTGACCGAAGCAACAACCTATAAAAAACCATGAAAATGTTAAATGACGATATCTGCCGGTGTACTTTTTAAACAGAAGTTAACTAAAATGTTTATTGCAGCTCATGATGGTACATAAAAAAAAAAAAAAATACATAAAAATAATAATAAAAAAAAAATTTGTCGATGTTTTAACATCGAAATCTTTAATATATCCTGCTAATTAAGTACAATTATTTATTTCTTCTTTCTTCAGAATTTAATTGAATTAAATGTTTAATATGAAATCAACCGCGCTTTTAAGATAAGTGTGATAACCAGCTCAAACACAGTTTTTGCAAGGAGAGAAATTAACAGAAATGTGTTTTGTCTTTAAATTTTTTATTTATTTATTTTTAATTTTTTTGCGAATGGAATATTTTGGCCACTTTCGTTCTGTAATTTGATCAAATTATTTTGAAAACTCAAAGCTTGATTGATTACATTGCTGGTTCAACGCCTTTGCATTTTACTTTTATTAACATAGCAAAAAACACCCAAAACAGGCTAAAAGTCATAAACAATTTCATGATATTGATTAAATTAGAATGACCAGAATGAAGGATTGTTAATAAAACACAGACTCGCTCTCGTTTTCTGTTTTTGTAAATTAAGCAGAAAAAATGTTTTCTAATAGCGATCGCCCCTCGACAGGAATGGCAAACCTCTGAGTGTATTTCTGCCATGAAAAAAGCTACTCATAAAAAAAAACCATTTGCCGTTCGTAGGCGGCGCAAAAATGCATGCCCCTTCATTTGTGGAACAACATCAATACGCGCACCACAAATAGGAGAAGGAGCTGGGCCAAACACCCTACAAAGGGTGTAAGAGCCAATTATACGTATATACATACATATACACCATGATGGAAAGAATAATGAGATGGCGCCTACCGTGGTACCGCTACTTTGCGCTCAGCGAATTCGACAATGAGTTACATCGTTTTAGCACCAGTATGGCCAGATTACCGTTTTCGTAACTTGATTTAGCTTATTGTTTTTTGTTATTTAGTCTCAGAGTTTTAGTTCTTTCTTCATGAGATTTTTCTAGCCTGTTCTAATTAAAATGTAAAGTTTATAATTTTGTAAAATAAACATTTTTTTAAATTAGTTAAATAATTCACTCAGTTTTATTTAGCTGTACTTTTTTTTAACATCTGGTGGCATTGCTCGCAATTGCAGGTGTTGTTAGTGTTCTTCTGTCAAATCTCTCTCTCGGCACTGCAGAGTTGCCTAGCTTTGGATATAAAAACGCACTAAAATGCCCATTCAAAGAAAATAAAAGACCAAATTTTTATTGAATCACTTAAAGAACTTTGTATGCGTGACAAATTGTCTTTAGAATGTGCGTTTTTTTTTAATAAATAAATGTGTTATGCTTATGTACAATTTAATTTATGAGTTTTTTTGTTAAGCGAGACTCTTTTGTCAAGGCAACGACTTATTTGATATATTTGAGGTTATGTAACATGATAAGGTACTCTTTTTGTAAAAATGTCGTTATGGTTTATATAGTACTTTCTGGTATTTTGTGGCTTATTTTTACAATGAATACACCTCTGGATGCTCTATGTCCCACTAAGGATTGATGACCGGAAGAAACGATTACACCTCTATGGTTTTAATCCGCATTCAGTAAATTCAAACGCCTTCTAAAATGTGTAAAAAGGTTTTCAATCTTAAGAAGAGTTGAGAGAGGGGCATTTAATATTATTGCATAACCTTAAAAGCAGCAAAAAATTAAATTCAGACTTTCAAAATATCAAATTTTATAAGAACCAACTAATTTTCATTAGCACTAAAATCTTCTCAGAGCGGCATTTTTAACATTCTTTTGTATAATAATACAGTTTTTTTAACCTAAAGTTTCGGTAGCATTAAAATAAAAAAAAGAAACAAACACGAAACTTCAAAATTTTCGCATTTTGGGTATAAAAAAGCACTAAATTCATTGCGAAGAGCAAATGTTTGGCAATACTGCACATCTTGGAAAAACGTGATGTCACGCACTCTCTTGGGCGCAATCTTCTTTCTAGCATTCTTGGTACATAAGTAGTACGAGATAGTTCTCGCTGCATTCGCTCTCTCCTCTCACTCATCCTCCTCTCTCTCAACTGTCATCTACAGCAGGACTTTAGAACGCGTACTCTACATTAGACAGCCCCATAGATTGAATTATATGAGAACAAAAACAAACAAAACTTCGTTGGCTAAAGCTGATTGAGTAGAAGAATATAAGCATGGCATTCTGAGGCGCTCTCTAGACCCGATTCAGCCAAATTTTATCCAGCAATTTTTTTTCATACTCTATTATAAAATTATAAAAGAATCACATATTGAAAAGTTTTGACTGCTTATTTATTTATTTTTTAATTTCAATTATTTGTTATAAAACCAAAATTTATTTTAAAATAATGCCATATTAATTCCAGTTTTAAACTTTGTAAAAGATTCATAAAAATTCAATAAATTTCCAACTTTTTAATCAGAATTTGGAAGCATTTTTATAGCTCCTTAAATTTTAAATGAAGTATAAAATTATTATTACATTAAAGTTAAAAATAGTTTGCAGTAGCTCAAATTTCTCATGGGTTTTTGCTGATTTTTTTTTCGTGACGGTGATGCGTATTTTCTCAGTAAACGAATGAGCAAATTTTGTTTTTTTGCACAACATCGTCAAGGAAAAATATCATCAAAATTCAGCGAGAATTTTGGGTCACTTCAAACTTATATTTTATTTCAGTATAATTAAATTGGCTATAAAACTGTGTTTTTTTAAAAATTCCAAATTTTTTGATTCTGAGTTTTTGAAATAAATAAACAATAAATAAATGTTTAAAAATTTTGTACAAAGTTCCAAATTTGGATTTATTTGGTTTTAGTTATAGGATAAAATATGTTTTTTACAAAAAACGAAATCGAAATTAATAAAAAAAAGTATAGTGAAAACTTATCAGGGTCACAACATATTACCATTTCATTCTCTCATTCACTTTGTTTTTCTATTACAAAATGCATGAATCTCACTACATTTTATCCCTCTCATTCCAGCATTTGCGTATCTAAATTTCATAAATAATTATAAAATAATAATATAAAATATTAAAAATGCTTTCCCGCACGAAATTATATTTTTGTGCAATTTGAAAACCACATCTTCCTCTATTTTGAACCAGCGACTTACTGCATCGAAAAACAAAGTCCGCTCACGAGGCCACTATCGCCGATAACAGCGATTCTGTGCATATACTTTTCGGCGTTTACAGTTACAACATGGGCAGTGCGCCGGCAGCGCTGTTAGCACAAAAATGAGTGACAACTACCCACTCTGCATCCATTTTGAATTAGTTCGGCTTCAGTCACGAAATGTTTACTATCGCACTAGCGCTGTAGACTTTTTACTGCAGGATACCCACACACACACACACACACACACACACACACACGCACACAACTTTAGTACCGTGTGTGGATGCGCATAAAATGTTGATGAGAACCCATAAAATTTGGTCATAAAATTATCTAGGGTCATGTAAAAGGAGTTGTTGCAAAAAGAGATGCAGAGATGATAAAAGCCAGTTTTCGCTGCTCCATGATGTCATTTGATTGCGCGTATTGAATGCGCTTGAGTGCGATTTTATTTAAAAGCTGCTGAATTTCGAGTTCACAGCGCAGTCGCATTTTTTAATTGGTGCATTTCGGTTGTGTATTTTTAGTTATTAGTCTTCGAATCATTGGAAAACAATTTTTATAAAAGAAAAACAAGTAAGAAACACTGAATTCGGTGCGGCCCGTGCCAAGGCGCATTCATTATAGGTGGTGGCACTAGACCAACAACAACCTTTTGTACGGCAAACTAGAAATCTAAGCGTGAATTCGCCTCGTTTCATTCTGTGCTGACAGCCACATGGACAGGGCGAACGAAAAAAAAACAACCGATACCACCTTTAATAAATTCGCCTTGACCCGTACCGAACTTTATATACTCGAGCACATTCTAGTAAAATTTAATTTGTGCTCGCTGTTCATTTTCGGTATCAAAAAAAGCAAAGATAATAAAAATTATATCTGGTAATATCAGCGGGACGAACGGAAATTTAGTCTTAGCTTATAAAATGTTATTGTGGCACCGCATATTTAAAAAAATTTTATTCTTCTTCGTCTTCTTTTGGTGAGCTAAGTTCCTCCAAATTTGAGTAATTTTGCGCCACTCTTTTTAAATTAATGTTATTTGAGAGGTGGACGTGGTTATTGACCGATTTCGCTCCATTTTCGCCGAAGACATCTACCCCCTCTCTCACAAACTCACCGACATGCAAGCGAAGGCGGACAGACTGGTCACGCTGGCACGCACTGCCGGACTGGAGGTCCACATCGCCAAGACAAAGGCTATGAGAGTCAACCACAATAAAGCATGTAATGTTTGTCAGGTGCTCGGTGGAATTTGTCGAAAGCTTCTGTTACCTCGGCTGCACTATCACGACAGACAGTGGAGCAGATGAAGATGTCAACTGCAGGCTAAACAAAGCAAGTGCGGCGTTCGGACAAACTCATACAGTTTGGGCGGGTTCGCAAATATTCAGGTACTCTAAACTGCGAATATTCAGCTCATGTTTTTTTTTCTGGAGGTGGTAAAAAGCATTGAAAACCGAAAAGTGTTTTGTCTATCGACTCACCCACTAAAAACCCACCGCAGCCCCGTTTCCCTCCCGCGGGACAACCGTTAGGTAGTACTTCACGGTAGTATTCAGCTCATGTGTGAAGTCTGTATTATTGTACGGCTGAAAATATGGCTGGGCCGAGAACAAGATGGGTTGACGAACTAGAACAGGGCATAAGTAAACTTGGGATAAGGAATGGGGGGAAAAGTTACAAGCAATCGAGAGGTATGGAGGTCCCACGTGCAGCAGGCCAAAGCTTATAAAGAGCTGTAGTGTCTTTTTTGTTTTTTTTGTCGGGACAGACTAGCAAGTACAGCATTCATACACAATTGAGTCCATTGTACTGCATTCGGGTTCCTTTTTCAACTTTCTTTAAATCTACTCAACCTCCGAAGAAATCTGAGTAGATCTTGTGGTGCCAAGAAGCCAAGGTGGTCGCTTCTTAACACATCAGTGCCAAAGACCTCAAGCCTGATTCGAGTGAAGGCGGGGCAGACAAACAGAAAGTGGTCCGCCGTCTCATCCTCCTCTACACATGCTGAGATTTGAAATGGCTCCCGTTTCCATGTGTTTCGCCCATAGAAAGTGGTCAGTCATCTGTCCAACTAGCTGCCTACAGTCCCTTCTGCATCTACTTAATGGCAGGAGGATCTGCGACAGTCAGTCGGACATGACAGGTAACATCAGGTTTGTCCATCTGCAGCTGTAGTGTCAAAAGATGAAATAAATAGCCATATTTTTAATCAAAGTAGTTAAAGTGGAAAGAATGTTTTTTAAACAACTTCTAGGCGCATCGATTGAAAGCTCCTTTATTTTCTAAAAGAAAAGTGATAAAAATATCTCTTTCGCATTATTCTCAATACATTGCCGCGTTCCCATTGTTGTCAATAACGGCTTGGCAGCTTTTGCTACAACTTTGCCTCAATTCTTCGAATATATCCCAACGTAAATTCTCTCTAAATCCGCTTCCATGCCAAAATGTGCTGCATTATTGTTGACATTTTCTTCCTGTAACCTTTGCTGCATTGCATGTTTTTGAAAAAAATTGCATTTGGACCTTGAGATGGCTAATCTCAAAGGCCTCTTTATTTCCTTTTCCACTTTCCCTGAGTTGCAGAAGCGACCACAGTGTGGGGTCGTTGATCGCCTTCATGTAAAATTCAATTATTATTTTGCGATCCACACAACATTTCAGCAGACTTCAGCAAATCATCAAAATGTGAAAATTATGTATGACGATCCAGTGAAATTTTGTGAAAATATCCACATTTTTCTTCGACAAGGTTAACTTCAGTGCAAAATTTGAATATTCCTGTCGTCGTACTTAGATTTGTTAGTGCAGCGTTTAAAAATATTTTATTGACCTTTCCACCAAATTTTATAATTAAAATTACCGAAAAATATTAAAGTATACCTATTTCCTAAATCTTTGTCTATCCAAATCAATGTCTTAAAAGCGTATTCGTTTTTTTTTAATATTATCTGCTGTTCAGCGGCGGTATCCCACTAAGGGGTCTGGCATTTGTGAGAAAACATCTCCCGATAATTCCCTCACCAAAGTCCCTATCCTTCCTCCCTAAATAACTTTTTAATCATCTACTAAGTTTCTCTTTAGCTAAACAGTTTTAGATCTCGCCTCTTACCACTTTTGGCCGCCGCTGATATAAAAATAATCCGTACGTGCGGATTACGCGCGTCGTATCGGCGGTGCGGAGATGTAAAACGAAGTTCGAAATTGCAAAGAAAATTTGAAATAATTTATATTAAACATTTTTAGTAATATATCGAACACGCATTCAATTTTTCTCTTATTTTACTTTCTAGGTTAGGAAAATGAAAATGCTTTCACTGATGCGTAAGTGGTCCCATATGCCCTCAAGCATCCCGGCAAGTGTTAGCGCCTGCTGCATCAATACAACAAATGCAACTTATTTCCAGCGCACCTATTCAAAGACTTCGTGGGCTGTAGAAGATGGCACTCCAAATACTGAGAAATCTATCATTAACGCTGCTCGTCGAAAAGATTTTGGTGGATCGATACGGTAAGCGGGCACAAATAGTACAAGTAACTAGAAACATTTACTAAATTATCGAATATATTTCTGAGTCATATGGTAGGTGTATCTCACTTCGGACCAACATACAGGGTGCGAAAATATAGCAACACAAATCCTGCAAATCCAAATTTCACAGGAAACGCAAAAATTGGACAAATTTCGAGCGAAATTTCAATCAGGAAAAAAAAAAATTGGATACGCAGTTTTATAACCCATTAAATTTTAATATAATAAAGTGCAAGTAGGCAGATCTGTATGCGTCTGCAGCGACAGCAAAACTGCGCTCATGGCCTTAGGCAGACCTCCAACCACTTCAAGCGTAGTTGAGTCCTGTAAACTCAGACTGAAGTATGTCCTGATGCTAACATGAGCCCCGGAACACGTGGGTATCGCGAGTAACAAGACCTCTGACTCTTTAGCTAGGATGAGCTCTGAGGGCAACTTCTTTGGCCCGGAGCCCGTTCTACCACTTTCTTCTGCAGTCATCAAAGCCACGATTAGCGAACGGTTTACCTCAACCCACAAGCGATCTTGGCAGGCTGAGAGAGGCTGCAGACAGACAAAACTGATGTTACCTGTCGTGTTCGACGGATTGTCGCAGATCCTCCTGCCCTTGAAACTTTACCACCCTTTATATACAGCTTTGGCTGGCTGTACATATCTTCCTGTTGGAGGTCTCATAATGGTATCAAAACCATATCGCCTACCTACACCAGGCCGAAAAAAAGTCGTTTCGAGATAAATGAGTTTAAATACAGGAGCGCGCAAACCGCTCTGTAGATGGTTAATGGGCTCCAGAAGCTATAGTATTGGGAATTTCCGCATGAAAATTCCACGGTATATTCTTAAGTTACTATATTTTCGAAATATCGAAAAAACAAAAAATCGATTTTTTGAAATTTTGAAACCACCGGGTCCCCTTAACAATACATTTTAGGCGGGCTTTTTCATTTTCTTTGCAACAAGAATTTCTTTATTTATTTTTGGTATGCAACTAAGTTTTAAAGGTTTTTTTTTTTCGATTTCAAAAATTTATTGTTAAAAATTGGTACAACCTATTTTATCCAAAATACTGTCCATCACTAGCTATAACTTTTTCCCACTTTTCTGGTAATGCATGGATTCCGTCCCAATAAAACTGCTCGCTTTTGGAGGCGAAGAACTCATCAAGCCAATTTTGGATACCTTCAACCGAAGTGAAACGCACTCCCGTAAGGGCATTCTGCATCGACCGGAACAAATGGTAATCTGATGGTGCAAGATCTGGGCTATAAGGCGGGTGGGGTAGAACTTCCCATCCGCTACCATCGAGATAGGTTTTGACCACTTGTGCGACTTGCGGCCGAGCATTGTCATGATGAAAGATCAATGTCTCATGTCTGGTTTCCCATTCCGGACGTTTTTCCGCAATTGCTCGCTTCAATCGCTTGAGTTGTTGTCTATAGAGTGCTCCGTTTATCGTCTGACCACTTTTCAGTAGTTCGTGGTAAACGATTCCCTTCTGGTCCCACCAAACGCAGAGAATTACCTTGCTGCCATGGATATTTGGCTTTGGCTTGTCGGCTGTGTCAAAGTCACCACTTTTGAATCGTCGGAACCAGTACTCGCAGGTTGAAATTGATGGAGCATTCTCACCGTAAGCCTCACACAGCATCCGATAACTTTCTGCTGCACTTTTCTTCAGATGGAAGCAAAATAGCAATGCTTCCCGCGAATGAAGTTTTGTAGGCACAAAAGCTTTGTATAAAAAAATTGTTTGTTTACACTTCGACGAAATGACACAAACTAAGAAACGACACTTAATGATGACGCTTTCACATGAAACTCGTTACACAAATACTCAGTACAATTTGACACTAGTATTACTATATGTTTTAAATCCTTTAAAACTTAGTTGCACACCATTTTATATTTATTTTTATTATTTATAATTTATTATATTTAATTATTTATATATATATTTTTTTTATTTTTTTTTTAATTTATTAATCCCCCCGTCTAGCGCTTTATCAACATTGGAAAGTCATCATCATCCTTCAAGTGCAACTTGCTTGAAAATGACGAAAGATCAGATACGTGAATTTATGGCCGTCTATCCAGGTATGCAAATAATCAACTAAGTAAATATACATTACTCAGTTATAAATATGAAAAGAAAATATTCGACCAGAAAAACTCTTAATATAAGAAATCAAGCAGGTATTCTTCGGTTGGTTGTTGCAGAGGAATGGCATTGTAGGTGACTACTATTTGGTTTGTGTCGCGTTTAAAGTCCATTGAGAATATGAAATGCCAACTAATAGAAATTTATTTTCTAACGAGCATAATTTCAGCGTGAAAAAGCTGCTCATACAATGCTATCATTTATAAGACAATGAGAGCACAGATACCAAAGATTGTAGGGGAAGCTTAGACAAACACCTAACAAATCATATGTACATATATGTTTGTATGTATGGTACGCACACTGACGGGCACGCATAACAACATAGTTTGTATTTGGTCCATCTTATTGATTTCTAAATTATATATTTATCAAACAAATTTATATATTGTAAGAGAAATCTATTGATTTTGAACGATTATTTTTCATGTTTTCATATTAAATCGAAAACCATCTTGCATCAACAATACTATTCGGCATTGAATATAAAATGGAGTGTTGGCGGAGAGAGATAACGTACAAAGAGTGCAATGCAGATATGAGCTACCGCCGCTCATCTAGTACGGCAACCATGTTGCTGAAATGGTTGCTCTCTTGGGATGTTGGTTGTGCACTCCACTTGGCAAGTCTACGTACTTAAATGCGCTCTTTTAGGGTAGATTCACACTATGGTGCCGATCACGGTTCGTTCTCGGTCCAGTCTCGGTCCGGTAAAATCTTTCGACATCTACATTTGTGTTCTTACATCGGTCTAGTCGCGATTCATCGTTCGTCGCGTGAACACGTAAAACAGAACAAAAACAAACAAAAAATGGCATTCAATTTTGATCTTGTTGTTGTTGTTCGATCACGCTCCAGCAAAATATTCTTCGAACTTGATCGATGCTGGAGCGTGACTGTACCGAAACTTGAACAGCACGGATAGTGTGAATACAGTCATTGTTTTTCGTTTGTGAATATTTTACCGGACCGAGACTGGACCGAGAGCGGACCGTGATCGGCATCATAGTGTGAATCCGGCCTTATAGTTCTCTGTGTAATAATGCCCACACTCGCCGACCAGAGAAAAGGACAGATATATCAATATATTCAATCCTATATGAGTAACAAGAACTACTCCTCAAAAGAAGCTATAGAAAGGGCTATCGAAGCGTATTTTGGCTCCAAGGACAAACAATTTTTTGAGCATGGAATTAAACATTTTCCTAAACGTTGGGAAGACATTGTAAATAATGAAGGAAAATATATTATTGATTAATAAATACTTTAAACATCTTTTTTATTAATTTTAAAACCACCTTTAAAAAAGGTACAAACTTATGGACTGACCTGATAGTAAATAATATAGGAAACGATAGTAAACTCAAAACTTAAAAGCATTAAACTTAACGACTCCATACAAAAGAATTGGCTTTAGAATGGTATTATAGGGCCGAAATACAATTTTAAGCGAGAGGCCAAAGGTACTTCACTTTGTCAGAAAGCACCAACGAAGCGCACTACCTATTGAGGGAAGTTGAGCTCTGGGTATTTTGCTATAGACATTTTACTATTTTTTTTTCTCAGTCTTCATTCCTCATTCCCATACCGATTCATGTACTTATAAACACCAGTTTCCCTGTGTCTAAGCATTTTTTCTACATTTACAGATATTGTTCATGATCTTACTGCACTGGCTGATAAATACGATAGCAAAGAGGCAGCGGAATGGGTTAAAAAGGTAACCAGTACTCATTATTCAGTCTCAATTTCAGTGAAATGAAAACTCCACCTTAACTTTTCTTTTCTAATTAACAGGCGCTGGAGTATAATTTGTCACTTACCAATACAAAAAATGGTCTAATCACCGTTGTGACTTACAAAAGCTTAGTTAAGGGCGATGAACTCACTGCCGAAAAACTGAAATTGGCTCTCATACTGGGCTGGTGTATTGAACTGGTAGGCATTTTACAACGCATCACCACATTTCTTTTCCAATCATACCAACACCTCAATTTTCTACACTATAAAACCTCCTGCTATTCTGTTTTTTCATATACTCCGCAGCTGCATTGCGCTCTCTTCATTACCGACGATATCGTGGACGACAGCACCAGACGTCGTGGCCAGCCATGTTGGTATAAGTTGGAAGACGTTGGTCTCAATGCTGTCAACGATGCGTTGATAATGGAAAATGGCGTCTATGAACTATTGAACAAACATTTTCGGCACTTGGACTGCTACGTGCATCTGATGGAATTGTTTCATCACAACACCTTCAAATGTATGGGTGGACAGTCATTGGATATGCTCATTAGCAAACAGAATATCAGCACTTTCACTATGGACACATACAATTCGATCGTTGCGAATAAAACTTCTTGCAATTTTCTCTACTTACCCGTAGCGCTGGGTTTGAGTTTGGCCGGGTGAGCAAAACTACTTACGAGTGGTAATAAAAGTTGGAACATGAATTTTTTAAATGATTGATGAAATTTTTAGTGTTAAAGACCATAAAATTTACGATGAATGTAAGGCGATTACATTTGAGGTGGGTGATTACAGCCAAGCACAAAATGATTATCTCGATAGTTTTGGTAATCCAGACTTCACTGGCAAAATTGGCACAGACATACAGACCAATAAGTGTTCCTGGTTGGCGGTGATGTGCATGGAATTGGCCAACCCGGAACAAAAGGCTATCATGGAGGAGTGTTACGGACAAAATGGTAGGTATAAAGAAATAATATATAAACTTACGGTAGATTCGATTTGTGGGGGTTGGACAAGTGCCAAGCACTCAGTCAGGAGGCCATTGTACTACACCTAGATAGGTTTCAGTAGAAAGAATAGAGATACGAAAGATAAAATGTGGGTGGTAAGACGGATAAATTAGTTTGAAGTCACTCTGCCACAAATGAATCCAATATCATTGATGAATCTTAAGAGATCCGGAAGAGGAAGAGTATGAACTTTATCCATACTCAGTATATCGCAACCCAATATCCAGAAGTCTAATTCTAGAAAATGCCGGACAGCTACAGAGAAAATGCTCTGCAGTGTCGTCATCCTCAAGACAGGATAGGCATATCGGGCTGTCGATGACCCCCTTGCAGCCGTTTGCTGATCACAGATGTTGTGCCCTGCCCGATCTCTATATTCGTAAACTGGAGTTTGAGGGTCATGCCAGGGCAATCCTTCCCTGGGTAGGCAGGATGGGAAGGAGGGGAAAGTCTATATCGATGCTGGCACCTCTGTCTTCACTGACGACTCCAAGATGGATTCGGGAGTCGGAGCAAGGATCTTCTCTAAATCTTACCTATTTCCTACTGCTGAGTACTGCTAGTGTTTTTCAGGCAGATCCTGCAGGGAACGTGGCAGGGAGTGAGATATTAACGTTTTTTCCGATAGTCAAGCCGCGATCAAGGCTCCGACGACGCCATGGTGCAGATGTAAACTAGTCAATCCCTGTAAGGAGGAGATGAAATCTCTTGCGCGTGCAGATAAAATTTCTGTGATCTAGGTTCCTCAACATAGGAACATAAAAGGATATTAAATTGCTGATGAGCTTTCGAGGAAGGGAACTGAATTGGTCTCAGAGACCTCCTATCCGGTCATCGGCATCCCCCTGACTGTTGTTAAAGGGGAATTGCACAACTTATTTCTCAGGAAAACGCAGAAGAGATGGAGCTCCATTTCTATTTCACGTGCTATTTCGAAAACCACGTGGCCTCAGTACAATAGACGGAGAGCTCAGCAAGTTCTGGCGACTCCACGCCATTCAATTTCCAAACTCGTAGCTGTGTTTACCGGCCACTGGACTATTGGCAAACACGCGGTAAAGCTAGGGTTACCATTTAACACCCATTGCAGAAACAATGGGGACCTTTCAGAGGAGAAGACTGTTGAACACTTTCTCTATAAATGTCCGGGTTTGGCAGCTAGAAGATGAAGATAACCAGGTGCTCCCTTTTTTGACAGCTTGGGACAGTAAGCCAACCTACGTCCCATCCATCTTCTCCATTACATCAACAACTCTGGCTGACTGTAGATATCTGCCTGTTGGAGGTATCATAATGGCATCAAAGCGGCGCTTCAACGTTACTTGGGGAGTACCAGAGTGGTACTTCAACCATTTCACCTACCTACCTACAATCTGGCGACATCTGGGAAGTAGACATAAAGCCTGAAGCCTCGAATTTTCGAAAAACAAATGACCCAATCACGCCTCCAGACCGCTGTAGCTCTCGGCAGCGATGTTTTCACTTGAACTACGCAGTAGTTGGTGTTGCCACGTTGTGGACCGTGCCAAACAACTCAAATTTATTGACCAAATTCTTAATAGCGACCTCTGAAAGATGATCATGGTTATCCAATGCTTTCGCCAGCAAAAAAGTCCCAGGAAAATAAGGCATCTCCTCCATGATTGGCTCACAAATATTCGTCGAACACCTCTAACTTCGATTCCGAAGACCGAAGAGCCTTTCAAGGGCTATTCAGGTTTTGCATTTTTTAGACCAGTCTAATCTGTTTCAAGCTGTCATAAAACGATGTTTTGCTGTGGCAACATTTTGCTCCGCTGTCATTTATTAAAGCGGAAAGCGCTTGATGGCAACTGAATGAAAAAACGCGACTCTAAAAGTTTGACAACCTTTAAACGAAAGTAATTAGCAATAAGCCGCTTCTTTAAGAAGCGTCAAATAATTATGGACGGTAGTGCATATCAAAATTGTTTAGGATAATTGAGGCGAAATACGGAAATTTTTTCCTTTATTTTTTTCACACCGAGTTAAAATAAGCGGGAAAGCAAATTCAAAGCGTCATTCTGTAACGCCATCTCTCCATTTTAGATCCAAAGAAGACTGCACGAGTTCAACAACTTTACGAAGATATGGACATGCCCAGAATCTATGCCAAATACGAAGAAGAAACATACAACAGGATTAAGATGCGTATTGAGAATACATCGGAGGAGGCGCTGCGTGAAGTTTTCTTGGAAATACTAAACTTTGTCACTCTAAGAGGCATCAAATAAGCATAACTGACTTTGGGAAAAGAAAGGAAATAATTCCATTAGGAGTAAAAAATAAAATTTTCTATATATAAGAATTTTACATAAGTTGACACATGGCATTATATTTTTTCGAGAAAGGGGGATTTCATATCATAAAAGTATACATTCAACAAAAATCCAGGTTTCTATACGTATCAATGGATCTATTGGTGAAAGAGAGATAGAATATCACAACGACAAGGGGAAACTATCAGTATTTTCCCATTGCTAGAACGTAAATGTGTAGTTTAATGAGAATAGTGATGATGCTAAGATGGGTACTTAAATGATAGTCAGCTGTCTTGTAGGGGTTGAAATATATATACATGTATGTGTACATGTAAGTAATCATAAAATGGATGCTATTTTTCAAAATCAAATTGAATATTTTTCCCTAAAGTTTCAAGTAGCTGAAAAATAAATTCTATTACTGATATTTTTAATTAAATGGGGTTTTCTCAAAAATTTTTGGGTTGCTTGTTTTCAGATATTAGGCAGCTCTGAAATCGTTAGTCGGTAAGCAACTAGCAGCCAAGTCAGCATTGAGGCTCATGAACTCGCCCTCCCAAAAGCATTCACAGTCAAAGGTAATTCGACTGTCTTCCCGCTTCTATAGATTCCTTTAACAGCGTGAGCTCCATTTTAATAAACCCTTTACCAAAATATTATCTTCTAAAGAGGACTGAGACAGTTGTACGGTAGATGATGAAATATTTTGCTTTTTTTCCTTGTCTCTCGGGAGCATAGAGCCTCGACAAGACCCAGTCTTGCGTTGGTTTCGTTAATCCATTTTGATTTCTGACAGGGTAGGTGATTAGCCTGCCGCTACCAGTCCTAAATAGTGCGAATGCCCACCAGTCGTTGCTTAGGAACAACGTCTTATTACTGCTTTGAACGCCATCTGTGTTTCACATTTTTCTGCCAGAAGGATCGCACAGATGGACTTGTGGACTTCGCTAAATTTGGTGTGTAACTGTGTTTTTCTTTGTTTTAGCAGCCACAATGCAAATAATGCGCTGACTATTGTGCGGGAGTAGGGATAGAAAGGATACGTTTTTGGGGTTGAGGAATGATTTTTTTTGTTTTATGGTTTTTTTTGTTTTGTTTTTTAGAAACAGGTAAAAAACAGGTAGGTAAATTTGGAAAAGTGCGAGGACCGTGCTTTACGTGGCATTCGAGCCCACAACCTCTGGGAAGGCGGGATAGTGCACTGGCGCTAGACTATCGAGTCCGATGTTGAAAATAGAGCCAGTATATTTACTGACAGATCTAAGCTTGATAAACAGGTAGGTGGATGAGTTTACTCTGAAAGGCTGGGCTTCAGTGCATCCTTTCAGGCAGAAGTTATCGCCACCAGAAAACTTAACTACGAGGGAAGTATCTGTCTACTAGGATAGGCAGGCAGCTCTGAAATCGTTAAATATAAAAATAAGTAATTGGCGCGTACACTTCTGTTAGGTGTTTGGCCGAGCTGCTTCTCCTATTTGTGGCGTGCGGGGACAACATCCCACAAATGGAGCGACCTACAGTTTCAACTCTAAACAGCAAAAATAATTTTTTATTTATTTTTAGAGCTTTTCCAAGGCAGAAATACACTAGGAGGTTTTCCATTGCCTGCCGAGGGGCGACCGGTTGCCGAGAAGCTACCGCCTGCCGGGAAGCGACCGCTAATTGCTAAGCAGATGAGCTTGCAAGGGAAGTTACAAGGCGAAATATTCACTCAGATACTGGACTAATACCGAAGGCAAACTTGGCCAGAATGGAACCTCGGCCGCACAAAATCGCTACCGAGTCTTAGAAGAGGGGATATGAGAAATACGATAGGGGTACTAACAGGGCATTGTCTAATTGGAAGGCATGCAAATAGACTGGGGGTACCACATAACGACTTTTGTCGGAGCTGCCAAGATATTGAAGAAGAAGATTCTCTACGCAGAAAAAAGCTTTCTCCGCTCGGACTCGCTTTTCTTCACAGCATTGAAGAGGTCTCACAAAGAGGGTTGCTGAACTTAACAAAATTTATTAAATCCACAGGTTGGTTCGGAGAAGACTCAGTACGAGTAAAGTACGAGCTCCATACGTATCACAATGGGACGCGGCTTGACGGGAAGGGAAATCTACCCTTGGCGCAATAGAGGAGGTGGCAAGCAGCGCTCAAGACAGACGCCACTACCCGAACCGCATCACCGTCCTGGCAACGCTTGATGGACGAAACGGCTTTAACAGCCTACGATGGATAGATATTATAAAGGCACTATGAGAAAGGTTTCGAATACCTGCATACCTGCTAAGGATTCCCCAGAGCTACTTGAGTGAGTGTGATCTGCTGTACGACACACCAGATGACCAGAAAACAAAATCGATAACATCTAGCGCAGCTCAGGGATCTATTCTCGGCCTCGACCCCTGGAATCGGAGCTACGATGAGATATTGAGCACAGAAGTGCCAGAAGATACGACGGACGACATAGAGGCAGTCATACCAGATCGGGGCACTGAGGACTCTATAAGGAAGCTGAACCAAGTCATGATAAGGACGCAAATATGGCTTGAGGACCACGGCCTGGAACTCGCCAAACATAAAACCGAAGTCATCCTTATGACACGATTTCACGTGCCACTCGAGGTCAGCATGCAATTAAGCGCCCCGTCCTTAGTGACCCAAAAAGTAGTGAAATACTTAGGTATTCAACTTAACTGCAGGCTTCTTTCTGGGCCCAGATACGTCATGCGGCTACCAAAGCAGCAAAGGTCACGGGTATGCTAAGTAGATTAATGGCAAACATCGGTGGTGGGTCAACACAGAGCAAAAGAAAGCTTATTATGGCGGGCACAAGCTCGATTCTCCTGTACGGCAGGTGGGTCAACACAGAGCAAAAGAAAGCTTATTATGGCGGGCACAAGCTCGATTCTCCTGTACGGCAGCGAAGTATGGGGAGTTGCGCTAAAATGCAAAGCGAAGCTGTGCAACAAACAGCTACACTTAGAGTTGCCTCAGCCAACCGCACTGTCTGAGGCGCAGCAATTTTTGCGATCAGCGATCAGATACCCGTGGACCTCATAGTCCGGGTCCGAATGGATGCATGGGACTCCAAGAAGAAACACGTCATCACTAGCTTCTCAAAACGGAGATGCCAAACCATGCTGCGATGGCAAAGCCGATGGGACACTGAACCGAGTGGCAGATGGACGGCAAAACTTATTCCATCAATTGACAAATGGGCCCAAAGGAATTTCGGGGAAGTGAACTGCTTCTTAACTCAGTTCCTCTCGGGCTACGGATACTTTCGGAGATATCTATACCCTATGGACAAGGTAACCGATTCCAAGTGCATTTACTGCGACGCGCTGAGCGATGACGCTGAACACAAGTTTTTTAGCTGTGACAGATACATAGCTCGCGGAAAGAGATGCTCTGTGGAAGCAGATTGGCGACATCGCGCCGAGCAACATAATAAAAAAATGCTCGAATGCGAGGACAGCTGGAAAGCGGTAAAGAAATCTGTACATCGAGAACGTACTATGAAAAAAAAAATTGACCTCGACACAGTGCAACAAACTGAAGCCGCACAGATAGAGACACAAGAAGATGAGCCTTTAGTATGAAAGCTGGCTACAAATATGGAGGACCCAGATGTAGGTGAATAGAATTGGGCCTTTATGAATGCCGTTCTGGGCCCTCCCGAAGTAATATAGAAAGCAGTTCCGGGAAGGGTGTCTCCCCGGAAGGAGTGAAGGGATCGTTTTAGTGGCCGCACCACGACGCAGTAGACGACGGTCGCAGTAAGTGCGAAGGTATTTTGAACGCTACCTCACGCCTAAGTGTATCGGGTGACACCCACTCAGCCTAACCTAACCTAATCTACAACAACAACAACGCACTGAAATACTACAAATGCGGTCTTTTATATCAACATTCGTTCACTTTAGAAAAAGACTTAACTGAAATGCTGCCTCAGATTCCTAATTCTGATTTTATACAGGGCGGCACATTTTTAGAGGGAGTGAAAAGTAGTTTCTTCCTCATCACCTTTAGCGATATTTACGAAAATGCACATACACATATACATACATATGCATGTACTTAGCCTTTCGGTATGTTGTTCTAGAAAGTTGTTGCGAAATTAAAAGAGGAGATCTTCCGGAAACTAATTCACAATTAAAACACGGCTCAAATTTAGTTGAAAAAGTGCCCAACTAATTTTTCCCATTCCTTTAGTTTAATTGTGTCTGAATGTTGATTAGCTTGTCTAAGGTTTGCTGCGAATATTGTTTACACCGTTTGGGTATATTTGTATGACTACACACTCATACATACATACATACATGTGTATATAGTTCGATAAGTGCTCATAAAGTTAGCTGCTTGTTGATTTTTATTCTCTTTTTGTTATTTTTATTTCTTGTTGTTATTATTATTTTGCATATTTCACTTGTTGATAATTCACAGTCGCTCAGTATCAATCATAAACACTTTCATATGATATCTCTGAGTAAATAATGTGTGTACGAATACATACATAAATATATATGTGTGTATGCAACGCACGAACTCACAAGCACACACCCATACACATAAGTAGTAGTTACACGTACTCTTATATGTGGATACCCTACAGGAAAAATTGGAGTCTCAAGTAACAAAAAGTTTCATATCAAATATTTTGTGATTGGTTTGAGGACTGTTTTATATGAGACAAAGAACTTTAAAGTACTGGGCGTCTGTGTAAACGTGAAGTGAGAAAAAAGTTTTAATTTTCGTCGAAGAGTCGAGAGTAAAAAGCATTTGCTTGGAATCACGCTCTAAAAGCAGCTCAAAGTGTACGAGTTCTGCGTGGTCTAATGTAGAGTATACACGCTCCAAACGTCGTTTCAACAGGTTGTGCAATGAGATGGACCGGCTGTTTAAAATACTCGTACACGTTCTAACGTTATTATTCCCATATTCGTGGTGTTGAACATTAAGCAGAATCTAGTGAAATTTGTTTAATAATAATAATCTTTTTTTATTATTTTTTTTTTTTATAATTTAAATTTCTTTATATTTCTTTTATTTTTTTTTCTTATTTTTATTTTTTGTATTTCTAAATTGTTTATGTTTTTTTTATAAAAAAAAAAACTTTTAATTTTTTTAATATTTTTTATTATTATGTTTTAATCAAGGAAAATTTGTTTAATAATAAAAATTTATGAATTTTTTTAATTTTTTTTATTCCTTAATTTTTTTTTATTTAAATTTTTTAATTTTAAAAATTAATTTTTAATTTTTTTATATTTGAGTTGTTTTCTTTATATTTCTTTTATGTTTTTATATTTTTTTAAATTTTTTATATATTTTTTTATTGAATTTTTATTTTTTATTTTTTAATACTTTTTATTATTATTTTTTAACTTATTTTATTATTATCGCGGATTTATATTTCTTTTATTTTGTTCAATTTTATTTTTATTTTTTATATTTTAAAATTTTTTATATCTTTTTTTAATTAAGAAAATAATAGTTTTTCAATATGCTTTATTATTATTTTTTAATCAAGTGAAATTTGTTCAATAATAATAACTTATGATTTTTTAAATTTTTTTTTATTTATTTAAGTTTTTTTTAACTTTAAAAATAAATTTTTAATTTTGTTTGTTTATTTAATTTTTTTAATTTAAAAAATAATTTAGGGTTTTTTAATTTATTTAAATTTTTTTAATTTTAAAAATTAATTTTTAATTTTTGTTATTTAAATTGTTTTTGTTTTCATTTTTATTTTTTATATTTTTTTCATTAAAAAAATTTCAATTTTTTAATATTTTTTATTATTATTTTTAGTTGATTTTAGGTACTATTATAATGGATTTATATTTCTTTTATTTTTTTAATTTTATTTTTATTTTTTATATTTTAAATTTTTTTTTATATCTTTTTTAATTAAAAAATTTTAATTTTTATTATTATTATTTATTATTTATTCAAGAGAAATTTGTTTGAAAATAATAATTTATGAATTTTTTATTTTTTTGTTTAACTTTTGTATTTATTTAAATTTTTAAAATTTTAAAAATTAATTTTAATTTCTCTTATTTAAATTGCCTTTTTTTAATTTTTTTTATATTTCTTTTATTTTTGCAATTTTATTTTTATATCTTATATTTTAAAATTTTTTGTATATTTTTTTAAGAAAACAAATTTTAATTTTTTAATATGTTTTATTTTAAATTTTTTTTTTATTAATTTAATTATTTCTCTTATTTTTTTAAATTTTATTTTCACATTTTATATTTTTTAGTTGTTTATTTCTTTTTTTTAATTAAAAAAATTTTAATTTATTAATATTTTTATTATTATTTTTTAATAGAGTGAAATTTGTTTAATAATAATCATTAATTTTTTATTTATTTAAACTTTTTTAATTTTAAAAATTAATTAAATTTTTTTTTATTTTGTTTAAATTTTTTTTAAATTGCTTTTATTATTTTTTTGTTGAATTTTATTTGTTTTTTATATTTTTAAATATTTTATATCATTTTGAATTAAAAACAAAAAAAAAAACAATTCTTTTTTTTTATTTTTTTTTTTATTATTATTTTGCAATTCATTTTGTTATTATAACAGAGCGTGTATACTGTGCAGAAGACCGTGTTTCATATATATGAGCACACTCTCCATACCAAAAAAACAAAGTTTGGATGCTTACAAATAGAACCAAATATCGCCTATTTTGTGAAGAAAATAAATGTTTAATCACAATTTTGCATGCTTTTGTAACTCATCAAAGAATCTATCTACATATGTTCTTTTCAGGCTTAAATTAATTCAATCGATTCGAGGCGCATTTCTTTAATCGCCAAATGCAGTGTCAAGAAAAGGTACCAAATTAAGTGAATGCGCCGAAGGGTGCAGCAAATACTTAAAGTTTTTGTCAGAAATCCCCAATTCCATTTCTTTAATTTCCATTTACAATTTCTTAATTTTAATCTAAACAGGCACTTTTCCATTATTTTCTGTGTATTCTCCACTCTGTAAACAACCTAATCTTTTATCGTTCATTAGAGAGCTTAGTAATGGCCTAGACGACGGTAACGTTCATCGGGATTAACGCCTTAAATCGGAATTATCTCAAAAATTTAGTGCAACAAATGCGGATTGGCAACCAGACTTAATTCTCATAACTTAAGCGCGGATTGGAGGAATTCTTGAGGGCAACATTGCCGAAATATATGTAACAGTTAATATCTATTATGAATGAAAAATAATAAATAAACTTTTAAAGACAAGAACAAGAAAGACTCAATACAATGCTAGTTTGCACTAACACCCCTCGAAATTATATTAATTTTTTTGATATTTCGGCGCAGTTTAGGAATTTGCAATTTAAGATTTTTTTAATAAGTAATTATTTCTTAGTATCAGTGCGGCTAATGCCCGTATTTGTTGCCTGCGCTCCAGCTTTTACTGACAAAACTATGCAATAAACAAATCAGCTGTTCACTAATCCACGTAACAACCGTCTGTTACACGATCAAATTTAATCAGAATAACGCCGCCGGTAATCCTGAATAACGCCGCCGTAAGTCTAATCTATAAGCTTTCAGTCGCTTGTGGCGCTCGAATATTTTTGAGTACGGAACAAATAATAAAAGATTTATCAAATCTAACACAAAAGTTAGTCGCAGCTCTTTGTTTCAAACCAATTTTCCGAAGAAGTACAAAATATACTAATAAAGATGACGCAATAACTGAAAGTTATTTCGATGGCTCCATAAGTTTTTGTTTATACAAAATTCGTTTCTTTTGAAGCAGAGAGTGTACAGGGGCTTTCAAGTAAGTTTTTTTAATGCAAATTTAACATTTTTTGCGACCAAATAACTGCAAAATATCGTATGCCTGACATTTCATGTACAATAAATTGATTGTTTGAACGTGTGGCAAATCGCCTTATTCTTTGCCTTATTGGATTAATAAATCGTCTTCAGTTTCTTCAGCTGATTCCTTCAAAATTCATTAAAAAATAGGCAAAAACAAAAAATTGGTAATCCCGTATCTCGACATCGCAATCTGTTGATGGTAAACGCATTCCCAGCTGTATTGTCGAAGAAAAATAACCCAATAACCTAGACCATAATGACCACTATAGTCCCACGAGAGGAATATAAAGGCGTCTCAACATGTAGCTGTGCAGCTTTCCTATGTTTCAAATGCAATTTCGTTTGTCTATGCACCGCCATAGCAATTCGCTTACAAATTTTTGTCAACCGGACGGGATCATAAGGATCATGTTCCAAATTTTCTGGCTAAAAATAGTGTCAAACAAGAAATTTCTTCTGGATTAGAACACAGATATGGAAATGGATTGGTCACACTTTACCCAAAGAAGACGTTAACATAGCAAAGAAAGCAACTGAATGGAACCCACTCACAGCGAGCGGAAGAGCGCCTGGCAGGCCAAGAGAAAAAACCTGGAAAATGACTGTGGATCGCGAATCGGCTCAACTCGAGTTAAGTTGAAAGCAGGTGGAAGTGTTTTCCAGTAATCGGACGAGATAGCGCGTAGGTGTTGTTGGTGCCCTACGTCCCGCTAGGGAATCGAGGAAACAATAATGATGTGGCAAGGATGATAGATTCGAGGTTTGGACATCCGCAGCAAAAATGTGAGAGAAACTTCCGCTTATTTCACACATATTCACAATCTCGTCAAACCAGTCGTTGTTCAGACAGTAATAAACTAACATGCGACATGGAGACAGAGGTGATTTTTTTCGCATATCACCAACACAATCGCAGTTTTTTCCCTAAGCAAATCGCTACTATGGCCCATGTGACGTCGGCCAATCAGCTGATTCTTTTAAAATCGCTGAGAGCCATCTAACGTTCGGATGTTGGTCACATCTCTGCATTCTGTACAGCGTGTGTTTATGTGTCTGTTGTTGCAATAGAAATGAGTTTCCTCTGAATGATGATTTTCAACGAAAGACCGGCAGTTTTTCCTGCATGAAATTGTCTGTGTTACAGATGAGCGATCGAAAATATACACCATTTTGTGAAATGTATGCAGGTTTCACAGACCCACCATTTTTGCAGTGAACTATAATTATTTCTGTACGCTTCTCACTCGAAATCAAACGCAAAATCAACAAGATGTAAATTTTTTACTTAACATCTGTCAAAAGCGACGACATCGACGAAACTTTGCTAAAGAAGAAACTCGAACTTGAAATACCCTGTGCTATGCTTGGTTGTATGTATGTATGTATATGCATGTATTTCATAAGCTAAATCAAATCGAGAGTAACGCGCTCTGCGGTCTTTCCGCCACAGACCAGTTTGGACCGGTCTAATGTATGCATACTTGGGCGCTTATCGCACTTTCTATAGCTTATCACAAAAATTCGTAGGTACTTTTGTATGCACATATTTATTTATGACTGTTTTTACAAGTTTCAATATGTTGTATATACATACATACATTTATTTTATTCGAAAAGATAGCAACAAAATATTAATTTAGCACTCGCTTCCTACTGGTTGATGTCCTCGCACGAAAAAGTGCTGACATCACCGCCACCCAAGATATGCAACTACAGCAGCCGTGTAAAGCAGCGCGGATTTGGTGTTGAATTGATGGGGGAGAGAGAGAGAGAGAGTTCACAACGAAGTACTCACTCCACTCACTCCGTCCGCAATCCTCTTCAAAATGAGATTCTGCTATATATAATATCACTTCGGAAGAGAAGGATGACAAGACCGAAAGTCGCTACTATAAGCGCTGTTCCTGTCACGATAAAAAATATCGAGCATGACAGAGATAGAAATGGGAACTCCTTTTTCGAAGTCTGCCTAGCGTCGCCAAAAAAGAAGTCCGACTTCGGCCAGGCAGCGAAACGGAGATGAATCACGGAATCACCCTTTTTAAAGATAGACTTGTAAAATTTTAAAGCTCATCGCAGAAGAATTGAGTGGACGCTATCACCTTGGATTTAGGTCTGCTAAATTAACATCGCCTACTCGCCCACCCGAAATGTAACCAATTACAAGGGTAATAAATTTAGTTTGCGAAAAATACTTTTATGCAATTCAAAGTAGAAAATGTGTGAACACAATACAAAATTAAGAATCAATTTACTTTTGCTCAATATGACCACCTTTTGCCTTGACTATGGCCTTGAGATGGTACTTTGGCCTACTCGCGGATAATGGCGTTTTTCAGCGCCTCGGTGAAACTTTTAGTTCGGACCTTCCTCTCTAAAATAGCCAAAGAGAATCCATCGGATTCACGTCTGGTGAATTTGAGCGCCTTTGTGTGGACGTTATGAAGTTCGGAACGTTGTTTTTTAGCCATTTTGGGTTCACTCGAGCTTTGTGAGACGAGGCCAAGTTCTGTTGAAACGTCCATGGTCTGCCGACGGTTTCAAAGCAACCTCCAGAATACTTTCCCGATAATATTTCGCATTTACCTTGACGCCAGGCTGGATGAAAGCGATTGGAGAGCGCCCACCTGCGGTTTCAGCGACCCAAACCATTACATATGGCAGGTGCTGCCTCGTGGTGGCCAATTGATGACTCAAATTCTCGTATGAACGGTTGGTCAAATAAACCCTAACGTTTTGGGAGTTTACGAATTGCTCAATTTGAAAAATTTTCTCGTCAGAAAACACAATGTTCGGAACACGGAAATTAACCGCTTTCGGCTAAGCGAAGCAACTCCTTCGCTCATTCAAGTCTGACTTGTTGTTGTGGTGTGAGATCATGCCCCTTTTGGATCTTGTTTGGACTTTGAGATCATTTTTCCGTATGCAGCGGATGCTACGCTCAGATATTTTCAGTTCTTTCGCCATTTGATTGGCACTTCGTCGGGGATTTCGCTCAAGTCGCTTCTTCACTTTTTGAACCATTTCACGTGACATGGCAATCTTTTGATGATCACCTTCAAGACGTTTCGCGATGCTAGCAGTATCATTGTAGCGAGCAATGGTGGTTACACTTCCGAGTGCCGGACCCTGTATATTCACAAAACGTCAAATATCAGAGAAGAGCTGTTTGGTAGCAAACACTGCTAGAAGCAATCGTTCGAGCTATAGAATTAAATCGAGCTGTCATCATTTTTATCAGAGCGTTCAATTACAGGCGTCTTACGTCGTTTTGATTGATTGATATTTGGCTCTTATGACAGCGTCGTTATTTTAAACTGGGTAACGAAATGAAGCTGGTGGGAGGGGAACATGGACAAGGCTGCGAACGTGGATCTTCAAACAAGCAGTCAGTGCAGTCGCAACTCGGTATCCACACCACTATAGACGGTTATAATTTTGAATACGGGCATAAAGACGAAGTAAAATAAATAAATAATTGACGCGTACATTTCTGTTAGGTGTTTGGCCGAGACGAATTGGGGTTCATAATTCTTTCTTGGATTCATGCATCAGATTACCTCACAGATATCGCAAAATTGAGGTCAGATTCGTGTTTTTTGTTGTTGTAAGAGTTCATCGAACTTTGCCAGTACGATGTAGTCACAGATCGTCATTATCTATCTCATCGGTAGGAAATATGCGGTTTCGACGAGTTGCGTTAAAAGGAGGCATGTGAATAAGTGGTATACTGAGTATGTCGGGGTCGATTTTGGATAGGTAAGAGTTTACCCCTGTTACAAAATCCGGAAAGTTATTGAGCTAAAGTTACGTGGGTCTCAGTAGCTGAAGCTCTTCTTCTACGATGGATCGTCATTAAACTCGGTTAACGGCATTTGGGGGTCGGGAGTTTAGGAAGATGGTAAGAGACTCCCGGTGAATATCGTTTAAGGCCTCTTTGTAAACTGTCTGATCCAGTAGTTGCAGTCGTGTTTGGTGCTGGATCCTGTCGGTGTATTCGAAGAGATGTCTTCTGACTCGCCCGGGAGGTGGCTCAGGCTGTAGCAAGTGCCCGCAGGGGTGGTTCCTGCGGTAGCAACCCAGCAGAAATTTCTTGCTGAGCATCTTACTACGCTCCTTAGACGGAAGCAAAGTAGTTTCATTGTGAAGATGTTGCAGAGGAGACATCAGAGGCATCCAGTGGCTGACACTGGAATTACTAGTTTCAGGGCGCAGCATAACTTAGAACCGATCGGGCAATTGCTTTAAATGATGTCGCCATTTCTTTGTCTTTGCCTCGAGTGCTACCGACTAGCGATTAGAGGATTTTGTTGCGGTTGTTGTAGGATTTGCTCTTCTACATCTACAGATTTTTTACGGTTGGTCTTAGTGTATCATCGACTTTCACCTTTAACTGCAGTTAAAGCGGCTCGCCGCATATTTAGTGACCGAAAGATGACGGACTCCTTGCAGTGAAAAAGCGAGAAATGCTGGCGAAATAATCATTCACTTTGGAACAGAAACCATCTATGTCATCGCCGGACGCCATTATCGAGTAGTCACCGGCATTGGGATCAATGAAAGTCCCTATGGTGGTTGGCGAAGCCTCAAAATGTAGGAATTGAAAAGTACGTGTGAAAGGACACCAGCCTCTCAAGCACTCCTTGCTTCACCCCTCTTTGTTTTGAGCTTTGGTCTCGAAAAATGACAGACGATTGTCGACCACACAATAGTTCGCGGACTACCTCTCTAGTCCAGGCGGGAGTGATGATTGTGGGATGTCATCTAGTAGCGTGGAATGGCTGACTGGACCGAAAGTCTTGCATTGGTCCAACCTTAAGAAGCTATGCTGATGTGTAGTTGTAGGAGGGCATCAAGTGTCTTCTAGTACGCATAGTATTCTAATTTCTGCCTTACTAGAGCTGTGGATGAAATTTATTCGCCAACTCCTAAAAGATCACTTTGTGCCAGTTTGGGAAGAGTTTAGCAAAGATTTGCACGATAATAATAAACAATTTATAATGCACTAAAATATCAGTTGTTTTTCCTATGCCTGCCAAATTTATAATAATTAATCAGCATATATCAAAATAGTAATAAACAAACAAACATAACAAAAAAAAAGAACAATTCCAATGACATTTCCATGTTTTGAAATTCTCGCTGTAAATTAAATAATTCGATTACATCAGTGCTAAGCCTAATTGATTAAGTTAGAGATTCTATAACTCTATGAAACTTCGATAATATGAACACTCATTCGTTTTCAATACATTACGTAACGGCCCACAATAAACTATGGAATTCACCATTAATTTATCACTAGTTTAGACAAGATTTGCAAATCTACTCATCCATCAAAATTATTCACTAATGTAGTGATAAGCGATAGGGTTGATGAACGAGAGGTTTGTTTATCGTTGCTGAGAGCTGTTTGGGTTATCGCAAAGTGTGCTTTAGATCACTCATTAAAGTTTAAGCTATTCAACAAGGCGGCCACCGTAGCCGAATGGGTTAGTGCGTGCCTACCATTCGGAGTGCACAGGTTCGAATATGTGTGCATAAAACATCAAAAGAAAGAAAAAATAAATTTTCTATTAACGATCGCCCCTCGAATGCAATGCCAGACCTTCAAGTGCATTTCCGCCATGAAAAAGCTTTTCATAAAAAATATCTGGCCGTTCGGAGTCGGCTTAAAACTATAGGCCCCTCCGTTTGTGGAATTTGGCAGTCAAGAGCGCACTAAATCTTTTATAGTAGAACTCCATACCAAGCGTTTCAGACACTGAGCGCTTCAGCGCTTTATTTAGCTGACAAATCTTATTGCTGTGGAGAGGAGGAGGAGACGGCGGACCACTTTCTGTGCATCTGCCCAGCCTTCGCTCGAATCAGGCTTGAGGTCTTTGGCACTAATGTGTTAAGAAGCGACCACCTTGTCTCCTAGGCACTACAAGATCTACTCAGATTTCTTCGGAGGTCGAGTAGATTTAAAGAAAATTAAAAAGGGAATCCGAGTGTAGTACAATGGATTTGTGTCTGAATGCTGTACTTGCTAGTCTGTCCCGACAAAAAAAAAAGAAAACAAAAGCGCCTAGAATGCTTGGCATGAAGTTTTAACATAACTCTTAAGCCGCATAGAAAGTCAGCGGAGGAGGAGGAGGGGGAGGACTTCCCAAGCGATCATAATGCTATTGCTTCCTTCGATCTCTGTATACTTTTCCGTATTCCAGGCAGATGATTTACGCAAAAAGTCCGATATCACATAAAGCATTGAATGATATTAATTTCAAAATCTTAACTGATAAGTGTGGCTTAGCAGCGATTCTGTGCGTTTAGCATTGAGAGTTTCATTACGCCATCTTTCATTCGATGCTCTTACGATTTCCTCAAGGAAAAGTAGCTTAGATGTTTATAAGGCTATGGCTATGACATTGTCTATGTAGTCATCGGTTAATTTAGGGTGCCGAGTTTCGTTAGTTCATCGGCGCTGCAGTTACCCGCAATGTCGCAATGGCCAGGAGCCCATGTTCTCATTAGGTGAAATGACTCAGCCATTTCGTTAAGAGATGTGCAGCATTTTGTGGCTACCTTGGAGGTTGTCGATTGCTTTGTGTACAATCCCCTCGGGGCTTGGGTATTAGTGAAAACGTAGATATCATTTCCGGGTATCGCATTACACTGTACCAGTGTCGCGACTTTCATTATTGCCACCAGCTCAGCCTGAAAGGCACTGTAGTAGTCGGGGAGCCGAAAACTAAAGGATATCCTCAGATGCTCGGATTCCCTCGAGCTTTGAGCCATCTGTGTATACATGGACGGACTCACCCTGTCTTACAACGTCCCGTCCCTACTCTTCCTTTGCGGGTAGGAGGATCGTGAACGTTATAATGCCAAGTGCAGGCGGGAGTGCATTGTCCGCCAGCCTGGGAAGTTCCAAAATGTCGTATCGTAGTCTGTTTTTGGCTACTTACTTAAAGTGTTCAGCCTTATTGCCGCACGGCGCATGATATAACTTGCCTGCAGATCTACCAGAAGGATGTTTAATGTCGCATACGTTGCTTTCGATGTTGTGGTTGACATCGCACCGGTTATAAGAACTGATGTGAGTCTTTGAACCTTCTCCATACTTTTGATGCTCACACCCTTCTCAAGGGCATTCCACCATTGAAATTAAAATTTGAATAGGTCGAGCCAAGAAGCACCAAGAGATTTGGTGGCTCCTAAAACAGTCAGGCTAAACAGCCCATTGTATTTAGAGTTCTGGAAAGAGGGTAGATAGTCAAGGAGGGAAGGAGAAAAGTATCAGAGAAGGAGATAGGAAAGAATAGAGACAGAGATAAGGGTCGTTAGTCCAGGGAGAATTTTCGAGATTCTTTGGCAAATCTGTAAATATCCCCTAGTTTTAGATACCGAATATTACTAATTCTCACGCCATCGGAATCCAAAACTCGCAGCCGTGCTTTAGCAAAGGCAGGACACTCACAATGAAAGTGCTCAGTGCTATTCGCCTCCTCCTAGCAAGGCAGGCACATCGGGTCCTCAATGATTCCAATGGTGGTCATATGCTGACCCCATGGGTTGTGCCCGGTAATAATACCAACCATCAACCGAACGTCTTTCCTTCTAAGTTTTAGTAGAAAGTTTGACAGTTTTCTGTTCGGACCATCGCTCTTTATGTAAATTGCCTACATAATCGCTGATCCAATTCATGATTCCTGCGGAGCTGATTCCGATTATTGGCTCTGGCCCTTGTGGGGAAATCGCTGATCCACGTTTGGCCAATTCATCGGCAATTCGGTTTCCTTAAACACCGGAGTGTCCTGGAACCCATATAAGTACAAGCCTGTTTTGTCTTGCGACAGAACTAAGCTTCTTCTTATATTCTTGAACAATCTTTAAGGTTTGCTTCGCGTTCTCCAGCGCCTTCAATGCAGCCTGACTGTCACTGAAAACTCCAATCTGTTTCCCGCTCCATCGCCTATCGATTATCCATTCGGCTACTTTCAGCATGGCAAAACTTTCCGTTGCCATTTCCCTCAAAGCATAGTGGTACTTATTACTATCGTTTAATACCATTCGGCTCCAGACCTTATTTCATTTTTGAACCCATCGGTAAAGAAAATATCCGTCAAAACTCCCTGAATGCATTCTGGATTGCTCCATTGCGTGATTTGATATCAAATTTCCTTCCAAATGACAAAACTATGATACCATAGCAGGGAATTGGAGGAAACCACTACTGTGTAAAGCCAATCTGTCATTCCAACGCGCATTTTGCCCCAATTAGCCAACCGTGGATCAGCAGGAGTACAACGCCATCATAGCTTTGCATACTCTATCTGCGAGTGTGAACCCCTAATTTAGCTGCCTATCCTGTATAAATCCTAGCTATTTAGCCCTTTCTGTTACTCTAAGCGGTTTTCCCACTAGGAATATGTATTTGTTTAAAAGCAGGTGTTTTATGATTACTGCTAAACAGTGTCAGATCCGTTTTCTCCGGATTTACTTTTAGTCCTCGAATTTTAAACCCCAGTGATAGTCTGTTGAGAGATATTTGTTGAAGGTCACACAATGTTGGAAGGTCTTTACCCGAGATTGCTATTACAAATCCTTTCAGAAGTGATGAATGCCCTCACTGATATAGGCAAGTTCTGGACAATTTTTGTGTTTTACTTTTGAAGAACTACGCGTTTCTTGACCAACATTACTAAAGTCAAACGATAGAACAGTACAAAATGGAATCGTCCTAATAAGCGAGTAAATATGTATGTATGCCTACGATTATAATAATATGTGTAATATATTTAAATGAAATATTATAAGTATGTATATATTTCTCACATTTTATTTACCTTCGATTTGGTGACAATGTTCGATGCCAACTTCACCACTGCGAAATTTCCCTTGCCGATTGTTTTCTCCAGCTCATAGTAGCCAACACGCAACAATTTATCCACTGATATTTTACTCGTTGATGGAACTTTGTAGTTATCCGGCGTTGAGGCTTCCATCGCTGCGTATCCGTTGCACAACGTTAACGCCTGCGCCGCCTACTCCGCAAATGCGAAACAAACAAATGTTGCACTAATATTATTCGTCGTTAGTTAAGGGGCTTAACGCCCGTCTATTGGATTACTCTCTATGCTCTATTCTCTACTTGAATACGATCTACTTTAAGCACCTTTTAAGGCTTGACGGGGGCAGGAAGTGAGCTAGACGTGTTTCAATTCAATTTGTGGGTGTGCATTTTTATGCTGCTGCTGCTCTTCTGCTCATTTGTAATGCTGTTGGCGTAGCCGGAGTACAATGTCGCATAAGTAAGAAGGCGTGAGCGTCGTTGTATTTGTATAATAATAATGATAATAACAACAGTGAGAAAGGCTTTGGGCCGCTAGCGTAGAAGTTTTCAAGCCGTGCAGAGACACAGAGGAAATGCTGATTTATGCTATAAAGTGTCTGCACGCGCGGGAGCGAGCTTCCTTTAGCACGTTGAAGTACACTTTTTCTTATGGCTAAACGATGGTGTTTTGGTGTTTTTTGTTGTTCTTTTGTTGTTTTGTTTTTTTTGTTTGCTATGTATGTATATGTTAATTCATTAATAAAATAAATGTCATTAAATTGCCGCAATTGCCGACTAAGCGTCGTCGACACGGCAGCGCGTTGGGCTTGCACGCGTCGTTGCCTCTCTCTCTCTTTTTATCGCTACGTATGTGTACGTTCATGCATCTCTCACAGTATTTACAATTTATATAATTTATTTAATAAATAAATATTCTCTTTGAACGTTCAAAAGTTCGTCTACTCTGAGACTTTAATCATATGCGAATACAACAATGACTGCGCTTGTGATTTTAGCGACTCAGTTGTCGGTACGATGATGCGCCAACGAATGATATACTCGTCGATCGTATAAGTGGCCGAGTAATAAACAAATCAACAAAGCAACAAATGTTGCTTGACGTATTCTCCCGCACGTCTCGTACAACCGCTCTACTGCAAGCAGAAAATTTCTGTTGCCTGTTGCCGGAAAAAACTGCAGTGGCGGCTAGAGCGGTGCGATTTGGGGGCTCTTGCTAATTTGCGAGAAACGAGCAGCGTTCAGTGTTAATTTACGCGAATGGCCGAGCGTCGAGTTGCAATTGGTTTTTTGGTGTAGATGAAGAAAAACATGATCGGTAGACGCATTTATGATGTGTTCAACGATTGACCGACCGACCAACAAAAAAAACAAAAAAGACGTTGATATTATTTTATGATGATTAAGTTGATGTCTGCCATAGACGTTGATGTTGTTGTTGTTGTTGGTGATGATGTTGATGTTGATATTTATTGCTGCTGATCGTGTGATGTCGGCGTGGGCGGTGCGGGTTCTTGTCGCAGCTGCCGTTGACAACAATGCATATAAACAATTAAAGTCGCATACCTCGACGAACGCCAGCAGACAGAGCACAGAAAGAGGCTATAAAGCACGAGATCACGGGTTTTCGTTTGTATGTTCTTTTGTTGCTGTGGCAAATTATGTGAACGTCGTTGTTAGTGCCAAATAAATTGGCAATATTTTACTGCACAGCAGCACTGACACGGTACGTGCTACTACGATTAGCAATCGGCGCGTAACGCGAGCGGTAAAAACCGCAAACACTGATTTTTGCGTGGAATTTCACTGCGCGTATTTTCTTGTACTAGATGGGGAATTTTTTTTTTTTTTACCAACTAATAAATAAATGCTGGAATTTCACTGCTTCTGCTTATTTGTGGTGGCGACCGGCAGGAAGGCAGCAGCAACCACGCCCGCGCGCATTTAGTGCGCTGCACAGTGACACAGTGGCCGGTGGTTGGTCTGCTACCTTTAAGCTTTTTGTTTTCTAATGATTTGCCATATGTTTTTGAATACTCGTTTAATAGTTTGTTTATTTGATTGTTGCCGTTGTGCGTTTCGCAGTTGCACGTAAAAATGGGCTTATAAGTAAATACTGCGTGCGTTTGATATACACGAAATGTACACAGGCTGGAGATATGGATGCTTATACTTTCTTATTATTTACTGAAAATTACTGAAAATACGAGATTATTTTTTATTTAATTTCAAACTGATAACTTGTTTTTTAAGGAAATATTTTTTTTTAAGGAAATAATTTTTTTTTAATGAAAAAAAATTTTTTTAAGGAACTTTTTTTGTTTTTTTTTTTCAGCAGCCGTTTTTTGCGCGTATAAATTTTTCTACGTTGACTAAATTTTATTCTCAGATTATTCTTTTATTACAATTTTTATTTGTGCATATTTTTTTTTAGAAAAATTATTTTATATAAAGGTTTCTTTGGTTTTTGCACATTGCCCCAACAGACGAATAGTAAAAGTGATGAAAAAGCGCAAGCTATGCTGAAGTCTAGTCAGGGTGTTTTACAGGGTGCGCCATATTTTACGTCGGTATGTCAACGCTGAATAGCTTTGTTATTTACCAACCGATCGACTTCAACATACTCGTACATGTTTTCTATACAACAATTCAGACAAATTTCAACCATGGATTGCTTTACACCGAAACAGCGCGCTGAAATAGTGATGCTATACAGGGGTTGATTGAAAAGTAATGAGCCTTCCCGCAAGGAGCGTCTGCCAAGCGATCAACCGAATTGGCTGGTGGGGGAAAATGATCGTTGGACCTTCTACTAGAACCCTTCCACTAGAAACCGGTCCCAGTTCGCTGGCAACAGCGGTGCAGTCCACATCGCTCCGCGCGTGAAAGCTGTTTTAAAAGTGTGTTAGGATTTTGCAGTGGCGAAAATGCTGCGTTTACAGTGCTTCCTGGAGGTACAAACTCCTTGTGGACGATGCCTCGAGAATCGAAAAAGATGATCAGCATGGTTTTGACCTTGGATTTCGACATGCACGACGGTCAATGTTCAAAAATTCACGAACCCGGTTCACATCCTCGTCTGTTTGCGTCGTCGAAGGCCTTCCAGATCGCTGTTCGTCTTCGACGTCCTCCCGGCCTTCCTTGAGCGACTTGTGCCACCGTTATACCTGGGCACTGGACACAGATTGGCCCCCGTAAGCCTCCTTGAGTAGCCCAATGGTTTCGGTACTCGTTTTGTTTAGCTTTACGCAAAATTTGATCGAGTAACGTTGCTCCAACGATCGCTGCAGGAGAGCGTTGCCTAGGAGCCAACAGTGTCGTATCGTCGTCGCGCTCAGCATTTTGGCGTCAGTGAAACCACAATGCGGCGCATTTTAAAGGATGATTCAAATTTGTCTCTGTATAAAGTGCAATTCACACAAAGAATATTGCCGACAGACCATTCACGTCGCTTGGAATACGACCAAACAGTCTCTCGAATGGTTGACACTGAACCCAATTTTTGGAAGCAAATTTTAATGACTGACGAGGCACATTTTAACCTCTCTGGCAGCGTGAATAAACAAAATTAGCGCATTTGGGGAACTGAGAATCCACACGAGATCCATGAAACGCCATTGCATGGCTGGAAAGTAACTGTTCGGGCCGGCATTTGCGCCACAATCATCATTGGGCCATATTTTTACCGAGAAATCGAAACGGTCGATGGAAACCGATATCGATGGATGTTGGCTCATTATGTCTGCCGCAAATGCGTGAGAAAGGTTTCAACAAGACGGTGTGCCATACCACACTGCGAATGCAACAATTGAATTTCTGCAACGAAAATTCCGGGGACGTGTAGTGTCAAAGACTGGCCCCCCAGATCACCTGACTTAACCCCCCGGACTTCTTTTAGTGGGTTATCTCAAAAGCAAGGTTTACGCCAACAAGCCGCAGACTATTGACCAGCTTAAGGCAAACATTCGTGCAGAAATTGACGCTGTAAAACCCGAAATGCTTGACAAGGAAAAAAGATCGCAGTTTGTGATTGCTAATAAAGATGGTGATTAATTGATATTGTATTCAAAAATTAGTTTTAATAAATTGTAAATAACCAAAACAAATAAAAATACCTCACTTATACAAATCATTTGTTCTTTTTTCAAAGTTATTCAATGATTTCATACCGACATAAAAGAAGAAGTAAAGTAAATGCCAGATGGCTCGGTGAGCATGTCATCATAATCACAAAAGCTTGGAACGTCAAATGCCACTCGCGGACATGCAAAAGGTGGTCAGATTGGAGGTACTCTTTCAACTAGGGTTTTTTTAATAGATCATGCGTGGCTACTGTCAAACTAAATACATAATTTTTTTTCGGTATCCATTCGGTAATCACCTACCCGCCAGAAAGCAAAATAGCTTAACGAAACCAACGCAAGACTGAGTCTTGTCGAGGCCCTATGCTCCCGAGTGGAGTGAACAAGGGGGAAGAAAATCATTGACATTTCATCATGGAAAGACTTACGCCTCAACAACCTTTAAAAATCGTAGAATTCTATTACGAAAATCGACGCTCTATGAAAAGTGTGCATCGCACGCTCAGCACCCAAATTTTGTGCAGCGATGAGGCCCATTTTCGATTTAATGGCTACGTTAATAAGCAAAATTGCCGTATTTGGGCTGAGGAGCAACCCGCAGTCATTCAAGAACTGCCATTACATCCATCAAAAACAACCGTGTGGTGCGGCCAAAGGGCTGGAGGAATCATCGGCTTATATTTCTTCAAAGACGAGGCTGGCGCCAAGACAATAGTGAATGACGAATGCTATTACGCTATGATAAAAGACTTTTTGATGCGGGAAATTGAAGCCCGCGATCTCTACAACATTTAGTTCCACTAAGGCGGACGGCCTTATACAGCCCGTGAAACAATGGATTGAGTGCGTCGTCATTTTGGTTCGTAATTTAGCTCTCGTCTCGGACCAGTGGATTGGCCGGCCTCCAAGTGATATCACACCTTTGGACTTTTATTTGTGGGCGTGCACTCGCGTATCGCGTCAATGTTGACAGTTATGATTTCGAGGTTGTAAAAGACTTCGTCTAGTTAGGAACCAGCATTAACGCCGATAACAATGTCAGCCTGGAAATCCAACGTAGAATCTCTCTTGCCAACAAATACTACTTTGGACTAAGTAGGCAATTGAGTAGTAAAGTCCTCTCTCGACGAACAAAACTAACGCTCTAACATGCCCGTTTTAACGTATCGCGCAGAAGAGTGGACGTTGACAACAACCGATGAAGCGTCGCTTGGGGTGTTTGAGAGAAAGATTCTGCGGAAGATTTTTGGATCTTTGCACATTGGCAACGGCGAGTATCGCAGGCGATGGAACGATGAGCTGTATGAGCTTTACGACGACATAGACATAGTGCAGCGAATAAAGATCCAGTGCTTCGATGGTTGGTTGGGTCATGTCTTCCGAATGGATAGAAACACTCCCGGCTCTGAAAGTATTCTGCGTTGGAAAGATCAGTTGGCGAGGGACTTGGCTTCACTTGGTGTGTTCAACTGGCTTCGGTTAGCACAAGAAAGAAGCGACTGGCGCGCTTTGTTAAATTCGGCCAAATTCGCGTAAGCGGTTATCCCGCCAATTAAGAAAAAGAAGAATGTAAAGTCTAAATGTTTTGTGGATAAACCAGCTTCGATTCAGGTATTGGAAGCCAACAATACCAAAGTTGTTCACGAGTACCGCCCGAAGTTCTCCAGCGAGTCATTCAAAATTGGTGTTTACGGATGGCCGAATTACGGCGCAGTTGCGGCCAACATTTGAAAGGGATTATCTTTAAAAAATAAATGGTTCTAAAAAAAAATAATAAAAAAAAAATTATAAAAAAAAATAATAAAAAAATTATAAAAAAAAATTATAAAAAAAAAATAATAAAAAAACAATAAAAAAAATAAAACAACTTGAATTTTCGTTGTATTTTTTTCAATTTAAAATGCGATACCTCTAAGTTGATCACCCTTTAGTATACTGTGATATTTGGCTCTAGAAATTTTGCGATATGTATCACAATCCATCAATATTCCATGCCACACGTTAAATAAATATTTTGATCCAAAATACTCCCAGTAAATATTGAACATCTGACATGCGCCAAACAATGAAACGCATTTTTGTTGCGCTAATATAACCGAAACAACGCGCGAGAGAGGGAGAGAGAGAAAGAGAGAATGCCAAGCATATTCGTAATGTTTCAGCGTTCTTTGCTAAAACTGGTAGTTAAATTATGCTGACGTATGAACGTACAAATATGTGTATGTATGTATATATGTATGTAGATCTTCCTGCCTGTTGCTCGCAGGCGTGATGTGAGGCTTCGCAAATGTTTATTTCCCTCCAAATACAAAAACAAAAAAAATGTGTACGATTTCTGATTAGAAAGACTTCGCAGAATTTTCTACTGGAATTTGGAGAAATAAAACTCTAAAAACTTATTTTATGCGCTCAAAGTATGACACTGAATTCTAAATATTTGCTCAAAAAAATATTTTCAAAATCTTTTTAGGCCTTAAGGTATACTTTAAATTTAATATTTAATAATAACAGCACAGACACTTATTGAGAAGTTTTGACAACTTATTAGTTTCTTCTTTAGGTTAGGTTATGTTAGGTTGACCTGGAGGGCTGAAAGCCATCACATAGTCCTATTGGTCCTTAGTGGTACCAGATGAAGTCCAAAAAAAAAAACAAGACTGGCATCATAAAAATGTTTTTGATGACGCCATCTTTGAATGAATTAGTGCATTGGAAGGTACGTCCCTAGCTGACTTCCAGTGAAAGCTTGGTGACATTCGGTTCGGTGGAAGCAAAGTTATTGCGTCTAAAGTGTCACGGGCTGTGACTCCGACCTTCTCGGAGAATTGCATTTGGCTAAGAAAGGAAAACGTTTTGCGTCCGTAGAGGCCATCCAAAAGGCTTGTACCGACATTCTGAAGGACATTCCGGTCAATGACCTGAAACACTCTTTCGAAAAGCTTTTAGATCGGGCAAAACAGCGCATCGAGGCCAGAGGAGACTATTTTGAAGAAATAAACTCGAAGTTATCAGAACAAAGCTCCCGTCGTTTCTATTTTAGCTCAGTCTTTTTTATTTTGGACTTCACCTTGTAGGCATTTCATTCGGGTTCTAGCTAATGCAGGGCAATAACATAGAAGGTGTTCTAGAGTTTACCACTCTCATTGCAAAATTTGCAGCTATCATTGCTTGCAATTCCTATCTTGTATGGAAGTGCCACTAGCAAATTGTGGCCTGTCAGTATACCCTCTGATCAAAAAAGCCCGGGAATGTTTAATTTAAACGAACCGCGCACGTGGGAACCGGCCCATATTTTCTTCTTATGTTGGTAGGACTGTAAGACACACATCTGTCACTTGTTAGCGTCATCAGATCATTAGTGTCTGCCTGGCGTTTGTTTACATCAGTCAACTTTTTTCAATTTGTTGCATTTTATCCATGGTAATTTTGGTGAACAAAGAGTTTGTTTGAAATTTTGTGTTGCGAACGAAATTTTGTGTTTCGTTGCACTGAAAATGTTGCAAAAATCTCCTCTATCAAGAACAAGAGCATACGAGTGGTAAAAAAACTTTAAAAGTGGTCATATAGTGGTGGAAGATTTGCCTCGTTCCGGCCGCCCATCGACGTCGAACACCGACGAAAACGTGAAGAAAGTGAAAGAAATCGAGCTTGCAAATCGTCATACCAACTTAAGAGACATTTCTAGTGAGCTTGGCATCTCATATGGAACGGTACAAGACGCGTTACAGCCAGGCTCGTTCCGAACGACCTGAATTTCGTGCAAAAGCACCACCGAAAGACAGTTGCTGAGATGATTTCTGAAGCCCAAAGTGATCCAACCTTCATGAAACGGATAATTACTTGCGACGAGACAAGGGTCTATGAACTTGACATGGAAACCAAGTAACAATCGTCTGAGTGGTGCTTCGAAGACGAGCTGAAACCGAAAAAAACGCGCCAAAGCCGCCCAAAAGTGAAGGTGATGTTGGCTATTTTCTTCGATTGTCAAGACGTTGTGCACATAAGGACCTTCCATCGGACCAGACAGTCAATAAAGAATATTATTTATCCGTTTAGAAGTTGCTGTACGTCGCAAACGGCCGGAAATGTGGGCAAACAATTGTTGGATTTTGCATGATGATAACGCGCCATCGCAACGAGCCCAAATTGTGATGGATTATTTGACCGAACTCCAAGTAAATACCAACGTGCAAGCACCGTATTCACCTGATATGACCCCGTGCGACTTCTTTTTGTTTTCCAAGTTGAAGTTACCACTTCGTGGAAGGATATTTCAGTCGGTCGATAGAGGAGATCAAAGAGAATGCGACGAAGAAGCTGAAGGCCATCCCTTCGTCGGCCTACCAGGGGTGCAGGGAGGACTGGGTTAAACGTTAGCGCATGTCTGTTGCTTCAGACGGGTCATATTTGGAAGGAGATAAAATAAATTTGCTTGAAATTGAACTCTGTTGTTGTTTTATTTAAACATTCCCGGTACTTTCTGATCATAGGTAACCTACGACAGTTCTGTTTTCCTTTCTAGGCAGAGCTGGTACGAATCTGGCGTACTTCTCTGCGTTCTGGGTACAAATGATTTGCGCGGTTTTGGAGGTGGCTAGATTGTTCCACCTCCTGTCTATCCGTAGTTTCTTATTTAGTTTTAAACATTTAAATCATTCACTCAATCGTTCAAATCAATCATCAAATACAAGTTTCAAACTGCAAATAAACAAAAAAATTTTAATTTTCATAAAAATTTCAAATTTTCTAATCAGAATTTTTTGGAAATTTTGAAGAGTGCAGTGTTACAGCCCAATAGATTTTGGTAAAATAAAGTACAAGTTTGAAGTGGCTCAAAAATCGCGTTGAAGTTTCCCAATTACTATTAAAAGCAGCTTCATTTTAACTTACGTCGACTTAAGCGACTATGGCATACGCCCACAGATGAATACACATCCATAACCAGCTTCTCAAAAATCTTAGTTAGTAAGATTTATTTTTAAGACATTGCTTATGCCTATTGCCTGTAAGATTTTGTAACCACAGCAACAAATATGGGACGAAAGTCCCAAAAACGGCAACATTGGTTACAATACAGGAATGACGAGGTGAGCAGGTTTTTTGTGTTTTCCATACAAAATAAAAATAAAAAAATAAAAAACGAAAAACCAACAATAAAAGGAACTGTCTCATCTACTTCTTCAACGCGATCGAAGAACAAAAATGTGACAACATGAAGGCAAACCACTTTCTGAACGCGAAAAACACGCCTTGTAAAAGACAATCAAGAACAGAAAGTTTACATACATCCATACGTCGGGCATTGTAAGCGTTGTAAGCCAATTGGTGAAGCCAGCGCGTGGTAGTGGCACAAAAGCCGGGTGTAATTTCAATACGCTTTGTATTTATGTGGGTATGTAGGTGTGTATGTATGTGTGGTTAATAAATAAACGTTACAAGACGCTATTTAATGAGATCGCTGAATAATAAAGCGAACAGCAATAAAGAAGAATAAAGGCAAACGGTTGACGGTTATGTTCAAAAGTTAAGGGATAGGGATAGGGATGTCTGTGAATTCGAGCGATTACGTGGTGCCAACATTCATTAGATCTGGTTTCGTGGCTGTCTGGATAAACAAGCAAAGCGAATGGGTCTGGTGGTGAAAGAGGATAAAACGAAGTAGCTTCTGTCATCCAACAAACAATCGGCGTAATTGCTTATCGGCACCCACGTCACTGCTGACAGTTATGATTTCGAGGTTGTAAGAGACTTCGTTTATTTAGGAACCAGCATTAACGCCGATAACAATGTCAGTCTTGAAATCCAACGTAGAATCTCTCTTGCCAACAATTACTACTTTGGACAAAGTGGGCAATTGAGTAGTAAAGTCCGCTCTCGACGAACAAAAATAACATTCCATAAGACTCTCATCACGTCTCCTAACGTACAGCGTAAACGCTTGGACATTGACAACATCCGATGAAGCGTCTCTTGGATTGTTTGAGAGAAAGATTCTGCGCAAGATTTTTGGACCTCTCTACATTAGCAACTGCAAGTACCGCAGGCGATGGAACGATGAGCTGTATGAGTTTTACGGCGACATAGACATAGCGCAGCGAATAAAGATCCAGCGGCTTCGTTGGCTGGATCATGTCGTCCGAATGGATACAAACGTTTCGGCTCTGAAAGTATTCGATGCAGTATCAGAGGAAGAGGAAGACCGCCTCTGTGTTGTAAAGATCAGGTGGAGAAGGATTTGGCTACACTTAGTGTGTCCAGCTGGCGCCGGTTAGCACGAGAAAGAAACGCTGGCTGACGCGCTTTGTTAAACGCGACCAAAAACGCGTAAGCGATTATCGCGCCAATCAAGAAAAAGAAGAAGTGGTTGCCTTCATCAAGGTTCAGGAAGCAAACCTATTATTAATAGTAGTTCCAAAGGCTCCATTGAGTTATTATTGAGGGTTAGTTTATGTCCCTCCGTTTTCTAATACATTTTATAGAACCCATTCGATGAAACACAGATGGATGCTTGTCGTACTTAGCTTGCTAGAGAACCAAAATTCAGATTTAGAGACAGCCGCCACACTAAAACAGGGCAGTGTGGCCTGTGGTGGTGATGCGCTATGATTTCTACGTCGATTCTAAGCCACTTAATATCTTTCGTTTATTTTATTATTAAGATCAACGATTGACCAAATTTTCGTACTCACGACAGATTTTAGAAAAGTCTCGCGAATACGACATGACGCCGTATCATCTTTTCATAGACTTCAAAGCAGCTTACGGCAGCATAATTAGGAACCAGCTTTTCTTAGCGATGGCAGAATGCGGTATTCCAGAAATGTTAATACGTCTAACACGCTCGACCATGCAGAATGTGAAGAACATAGTAAGAGTTCAGAAAAATTCTTAGCGGACTGCGGCAAGGGGATGGGCTCTCATTCAATTCAAAATTTATTTTTCCACATAGTCCCCTCTTAGAAAGATACACGCCATTTTTTTAGCCTCTCCAAAACATAGGATTTGTCGAACTCCCCAAAATACATAAATGCGGTGGTTAACGCTGAACTTAAGCTGCAAAAACGCGATTTTGAGCACTGTTTTCAGCAGTAGATTTACAGATTTAAAAAATTTAATGAAATGAATGGAGATTATGGGGAGGAGATAAAATGACTCAAGATTAGAAATAAAAAGTAAAAAATTTATACTTTTTTCAATTCAATATACCGAACTTTTGTTAAACCCTCCGTATTTAGCGTTGCGTTCAGCATTAGATTTCAATAAGGGCACACTTTTGGACTCTCCCCAGCGAGTTCTATCGGACAAGGACTCCAAGTAAAAGTATTAGATTTTTTTTTGTAATATATACTGTGGGCAAAAAGTAAGGTGAATTTATTTGTCAAACTTCGCGGGATTAAAATTTCGCTCTAGTTATTTTTTTCATGAGTTGGCAGCACTGTTAATAACATCTGGGCCAACTTTCATGTGAATGTCATTATCAGTAATATATTTACGCTTGTGTTTACCAAACGACCAAGAGTGCATTTTTCGATTTTTACAATGTCTGATTTGATTGAGCAGAGAAGTGCCATAACATTTTGTTTGCGGAATGAAATTTCGGCTGCGGAAACGTTTAGCAAGTTGCAGAAGGCATTTGGTGATTCGACCATGTCGCAGAAAAATGTTTATAAGTGGTACAACGACTTCAAAGAGGGTCGAGAACGTGTTGATGACTTGGAGCGCTCCGGACGACCATCGACGTCAACAGATGACCAACAATAAAGTGAAGGAGTTAGTGCTCAAAAATCGTCGGTTGACTGTTAAAGACCTTACTGATATGATCGGAATATCAGAAGGATCTGTGAAATCTCTTTTGGTACCGAAAACTCTCAACTTCTTGGAAAAAAGCCGTCGCGTTGATGTGTGTGAAACAATGCTTTCAGACTATCAGGACAAGCTCAAATGCATCATTACGGAGATGAGACTTGGATTTATGTTTACGACCCTGAAACAACCGACCAATCAAGCGAATATCGTGCTAAAGGCGAGGCCAGACCGAAAAGAGCACGTCAAAGTCGTTCAAAAATAAAGGTCATGATATGACATTTATGACAGGTTTTTTCGATTTTCGTGGTGTGGCGCACTATGAATTCCTTCCACCTGGCAAAACTGTTAATAAGGAATATTATTTGAGCGTTATGCGTCGTTTACGTGAAGCAATTCGTCTAAAAAGATCAGAACTATGGGCCAACAACTCTTGGTTTTTGCATCACGATAATGCACCGTCTCCGGGGAACGCGTTTCGAGTCGATTGAGGAGATAAAAGCTGAATCGAAGAAGGTGCTGATGGCTATACCGGAAATGGATTATTTGGCATGTTTCGGGGATTGGGAAAATCGTTGGCATAAGTGTATTTCATAGACAGGGATTATTTTGAAGGGGATGAAATTGATTTACAAGAATAAATTAAGATTTTTCATTTTACAACCAAATTCACCTTACTTTTTGCCCACAGCTTTAAACTAGAGGCTTCATCTTTGGCCAATAGCGCCCCTGCATCCATACAAGAAGACTGCAGCCTTCCTAATCCTCTCCTCAGTGCTGAGAGCAAATCAAACAAATCAGAGATCAACATCAAAATTTAGCTGAAGATGCTAAAAAAAATTAAAAAAATATACAAATAAGTCACAATTAAATGCGAAATTCCTGATATGTGGGCGCAAAAAATTGTGCAGACGTAGTGCCAGGCGAGCAAATATTGACAAAAGAAAGGTAGATGGCCGCGCTAAAAGAGACGACTACGAAAGACTACACAAAGCCAACGCTCAATAAAGGAAAAGTGATCGAAAACAGTGAAAAATAAAAACTAAACCTATTAAAACTAAAAAACAAAAACAAAGTAACGAGGTTAATAAAGGTAAAGAAGCAAAGAGAAAAAACCAAAATGAGCAAAAACATCCAAAAAATACTATTATGAAAAGTGATTGGAGAATGAACTTGTTCGTAGTATGGCGTTGACAGCCTCAGTGGAGCAGAGCAAAGCAGCAGCTGAGCGCCCGTAATAATCAATTTCGGGCTTGATGTTGTAGGTAGATGTGCTGTGAAAACGACAACAAAGAGTGATAGCGAGAGAATAATGTAGGTACTGCTACTGCTTTAGTTATTACTTGCAGTGCGGTGGGAGGCAGTGCGCGGTTGAGTGCGCATTTATTAAGCTGATAGGCAGACGGTCTGGTTTGACAAAAACGAAAAGCGAAAAATAAAATAAATAAAACAAATACAACGGCAATATTACACATATACATGCAACCTATGAATACTACGGCTGATTGCTGCGAATTCGAATGTAAAAGAAAACCGCTAAACAACAAGTCAACTGTGCATGCATACATATGTATGTATATGTATGTATGTACTTATTTATTCGCATGGCATAGTAAATGGGGAATGGCGTATGGAGTGGAGTGGAGTGGAGCGCACGTTGACAGCATTGTTTGCGACGCCACAAGCCACAGTAGTGGCTCTCTGACATATTGAAGGGGAAAGTCAGAGTCAAACCAACGGCAAGAGACGAGAACTAAAAGCGATCGAAAAGCGAATGCTGGAAAAAATATGGAGGAAATTAAGATCACAAGGAAGTTGCGAAAAGCGGTGGGAAACAAAATATTAAAATTATATACATATGTAAGTATGCAGCAAAAGCAACAACCGGTATACGAGTATGAGTAGAGACGTAACTTTGCGATGTAGTTGTAATTGTAGTATATTGTATTGTTGAATACGTACATACATACATATGTATGCATGCATGTACATGTAAACATTGTTATTACTGCGGGCCAACTGCGTACACTGCTTTTTTACAGTTGCGACATAAAAATCTGGTCAGGTAGAAAGCTTACAGAGTTTAGTTTGTATAACAGTTGTTTAGAATAAATGCATGCAATGCTTTCATAGATCATAAAGTGTTTGTGCCGAATTTTGAAGAAATCGCACAAAGGGATAAGAGTAAAAATAGGAGTTGCCATCGCACATTTCCGACAGAATTATGAGCGAGTCGGGTGTGTGTGTGTGTGAAGAAACGAATCGGTGCAAACAAAATAATTTTGCAAAATCGATTCCAAACTGCCGCAGTTATAAGTTGAAGATTTTGCAGAAAAACTTCAAGATGCTGGCTTAATCACTCGATGCCCTGTCGGAGAGCCAGTTTCGACAACTAAAATGCGCCCAAAATGCTGCCATCGGAAAAAACGACACCCAGGCGAGTTCGAATTTAATCTTTTTACCGGTCGGTAAACGCTGTAGTGACGAGCATTTTCGACATACCGTTAGATAAGATGGTAACCCAATGGTCTACGCTGCTTTAACTGTTAAAGTTTTGGATAGTCGAATATCGACTTGCAAGCTTTTCCTATTCGATAGAAAGATTTTGTGGGTGCGGTAGAAATGTTAAGTAGCGGCAGGCTCATCACCTACCCTGTCAGAAATCAAAATAGATTAACGAAACCAACGCAAGGCTGAGTCTTGTCAAGGCCCTATGCTCTCGAGAGGAGTGAACAAGAAAAAAAGAAAAAAATGTTAAACAAATCTTATGTTCAATCGTTACCGGAACATAAAGATCCAGCGGTTTCGTTGGTTGGGTCATGTCGTCCGAATGGAAACAAACGCTCAGGCTCCGAAAGTATTCGATGCGATACCAGCTGGTGGTAGCAGAGGTAGAGGAAGGCCTAATCTGCGTTGGAAAGATCAGGTGGAGAAGGACTTGGCTTCACTTGGTGTGCCCAATTGGGGCCGATTAGCACGAGAAAGAAACGACAGGCGCACTTTGTTAAACTCGGTCAAAACCGCCTAAGCGGTTATCGCGCCAAACAAGAAGCAGAAGAAGAAAGTAAAAAATAGAAAAATTTATCTAAACATTTTTAACATCAACTTCAACATATTTTTCATCATCCTCCAAGGACATTGCTGAACAAAGTCTGAACGGCTTGCTAAAACTCACGAAGACGTGCATTAACAATTGCATAAAATAATAACTTCGACTCTAAATACATGGCATTGGTAACACCATGAACCTTAGGGGTCTAAGTGAGATCTTTAGTGCAATTTTGCGATTATCTTTAGAAAGTCTCCCTCACAGAGCTCAGTAGAAAGAGGCAACTTTATAAACAAAAACAAAATTTAGTCCTAGATTACTCTAAACATTGGAAGAGAATAGAAAGAAAATAGTTTTTTTTTTGCAAAAGCTCTAAAAACCCTCGTTACTGTTCAGTTGATATTTCGTTAAATTCACACACCTGCTAGTACGGCAGACAGTTTCAAGATTAAATGGTATTCAATAGTAATATGTTCACATACAAGGTGAAGTTCAAAATAAACAAGACTGACGTCATAAAACTGTTTTGGATGGTGCCATCTTTTTAATGAGTTAGTGCGTGGGAAGTTACCTCCCCAGCTGACTTCTGGTGGAAGCATGGTGACATTCGGTTCAGTGGAGCCGTAGTTATTGCGTCTAAAGTGTCAGTATGTTTGTGCCATCGGTACAAAAATGAGTTTCGAACAAAGAGCTAATATAAAATTTCGTTTTAAAAACGGTAAAACGTTTACCGAAACATTTAAATTGATGAAAAAAGTTTATGGCGATGATTGCCTATCTCGTGCTAGAGTTCATGACTGGCTTACATGTTTCAGAGATGGTTGCGAGAACATGATAATGTATATACGAGCCTGCCAAATCAGTAATCACCGAAAACTCCATCGAAATTGTTCGTATATTTATCTGGAATGAATCGAAATCATCGTTGAAATTCATGGAATCGGAGCTGAATATCTACAAAACATCGATTTATCGCATTTTAATCGCATGATAATTTAGGCTTACGAAAGGTCTGTGCACGTTTCATTCCGCACAAGTTAACTGAGGACCAAAAATTGCTCAGAACTCAACATTTGAAAGACCTCATTAAAGAGGCGAGAAAATACGAGAACTTCCTTTACAACATTGTAACTGGTGATGAAACGAGATGTTTCCAACATGAACCTGAAACTAAGCGTCAAAGTGCCGAATGGAAGGCCGCAGATGAGCCATCACCCAAAAAATCGCGTTTGGAGAAGTCAAAAATCAAGTCGCTGCTCATTTATTTTTACGATTCCAAGTGAATTGTCCACAAGGAGCTCGTATCAACGGGCCAAACCGTCAATCCAATTTTCTATCTTGGCGTTTTGAAATGTTTGTTGCATCGCATTCATCGAATTCGCCCTGAATACCGCGAAGGAGGAAGCTGGCGCTTATTGCATGATAATGCACCATCTCATCGATCCACTCTTGTGACTGAGTTTTTGACTAGAAATCGCATTTTAACCATCAATCACTTACCGTATGCGTCTGATAAGGCCCCCTGGGACTTTTACCTATTCAGAAAATGGCATTTGGCCATGAAAGGAAAACGTTTTGCGTTCGTAGAGGCCATCTAAAAGGCTTGCAACGACAACCTGAAAGACATTCCGGTCAATGACCTGAAACACTCTTTCAAAAGCTTTTAGATCGCGCAAAACAGTGAATCGAGGCCAGCGAGGACTATTTTGAATACATAAACTTGAAGTTCCCAGAACAAAGTTCCTGTCGTTTCTATTTTAACTCAGTCTTGTTTATTGTGGGCATCACCTTGTAAAATGGACGCCGGCACAGAAAATAGGTTTGTATACATAATTTTAATACAATTTTTGTTAGATATTCTAATATTATGCAGCCATACTACAGAAAATAGCCTTGTTGACCTGTTATTGCTTATTGAAAAATGTAATATTATAATGTGGTTGGTTGAAATGACCGACAGCACCGTATTCGTAGGTTGCGATAAACCGAATATGAATGTTTATTTGTACAAAATGGCAGCTACTTGTAGTAGATGATCTAATTACAATGAAAGCTTAACGAATAAGTCTTAAGGGCTGCTTACGTAACTATAAGCACATGAATACTCTGCTAAGGGGCCTGTTCACGTACAAGCACATGAACTACTGTTTGCCTTACAATATCGAATTTCACATGCGTATCACTGCCATAATTTTTTGCAACCTCAGTAGATGTCGCTTACGGATATCCTCCAGGTGTCCATTACTAGCAGCAAACCGCGCAATTAAATTAACTGTGGTTTCTTTCTGCCTTTTTTTCATATTTCCAATAATGATTATACAAACCAAAGCAATAAAAGTCCTTGAAAACCTTCAAATCAGCTCTCAAAGCTGATTCTCCATTTTGCAGCTAACCTGCCACGTGTGAACGCGTAGATTAATTTTTGTGGTTAATTGCCAATCACTGCCTTTGTGGATGCACTTTAAGATACCTCGATTTCGACAAGCTTTCCTACTGGGTATGTGGATTCGTTGGAACGAATGCTTTTGTGCGAATGCTGAATGGCTTGCGAGGGTGAAACTGGAGGTCGTCATTGTAGAGCAGAGGAGAAAAACACCAGCAGCAGCAGTGCTACTAGCGAAAAATCTGTGATCAAACAAAACACCAAAAAGGAAAAAAAAACACAAAAAACAAAAACAAGAAGCAACAAAGCAATTGCGAACGAATAAAGGTAATAAGCAAACAAAAGGTGAAGCTGCGACAGCGCGCGGTGGAAGAGGTTACAGCAACGATGAGGTACCAAGAAGCCACAACGCAATCAGTAAGGAGAAAAGTCAATCAGCATACACATGACGATGTATGTGTGTGTGTGTATGTACATATGTGCATATGTACGACATATCTACATACATATATGAATGTACGTACGTATGTAAGTACGTTTTGGTATATAGTCGACTACCGTAAGGCAAAATCGGCTGACGATGCAACAAGAAACAAAATAAAATAAAATATATTATATAAGACAGTTGGCGCAACGCAAAAAACAGCATAATTTGTACAACAAAAACATTATTACTGGTTAAAATAGTTGTAACTACAGCTGGGGAGCTGGGCTGACAGTCGATAATTTTTCTTTCCTGCATTGAACATACGTAAGTATGTATGTATTCACGTATGTTACTACATACACATGCATACACATATATGTACATACATCGCAGTAGCGACAGACGTAGCAGCCCGACTTGTGCACTTGATTACCAACAAAATGACGGTAGTGCAATTTTTCAATTTAAATTTACAACAAAACATTTTTCTAATTGATTATCTTGGCTGCAGAGTTACATATATACATACACACGGGTACACTTGTATGCAGCACAGAGCAATATGACAACAACAATTTGCGTGGTTTATAGCATTTAACTTCCAATTGGCTGTAGGGGCGGGGGGAGGAGAAAAATAGCAAAAAACAAAAAAAAAATTGGGCGTGTGTGCGCAATCTTGATGATGGCAAAAGTGTTGCAATGGAATTGGTAAAGCGGCGCTAATGTACAGCGCACAGTGATGACGACGATGCAGGCAATAAGGGGGACCGCAGCAAAAACAAAACAACAACACAGCATTTGTGCGAGAGCTGTTAAACTTGCGCATTAGAAAGAAGTTCATTCACAAAATTTCGCTTGCCCATATGGGGCTGGTGGTGTGGTGCTGGTGTGCAAAAACCTTTTTCTTGTCGTTGGTGTTTTTCGGCTTATACCGACTTTTTCGTTTTTGCTTATTTTTTATTGCACAATTTCACTTTTTAGCTCCGAAAATGCACTTATGCCGCTTTAATTATTACTTTCAATTTATTTTACACATTTCTTGTGAAGTTTCATTCACCTTTTGCTTTAAAAAAAAAATGTACAATAATTACTTTGCTCGTTACAACTTTGGCGAGAATCACAGTTAATTTGTGGTTTGATAGGTATTTTGACCAGATTGAGATAACGTTTTCGCTTCCACTTCAATTAGCGGCAATTATATTGTTTGAAGGAATTTGAAGCGCATAAACTTTCCAATTGCAAAAAATAAAGAAAAACAAAAATGTTAAGTTACGGACACAAACGACACTACAATGCCGTTCTGACACGGTTGACACGGTACTACCAATAGGTCGGCGTATGTATGTATGTATGTAAACGCTTATACATAAGCATTGTTTTTTTTTTTTTAATATGCAGATAGACGTGGTCGCACGTTGCTGCCGACGAGTGTGGCACACGCACTCAATTCAGACGCCGAAAAGCAACTGAGAAGTCTCCAACGGCTGTGCTGCTGGCGCGTTAGCTATGGAGCAATTCGTAAAACAGACACCGCCGAGACAGACGACGATAGCAATGGACACGGGCGGGCCGAGGCGACGACGACGACGACGACAACAACGACAACGACGAAATCGGGGACAGCTACACAAACGGAGATGGATGAAGACGTCGACAACGACGGCAAAAAGTAACAATTACAATGGCACTAATATGAGGCACCAGTACCAGTGCCAGTACCAGTACTCACAACAGCGATAGCAATAATAACAACGACGAAGGCGCTGATTAGCGTCACTGTGTTGCTGCTCGCGATTCCGTCGTTCCGTTGGTGGGGGCGGGGGCGGTGCCGTTTGTAGTGACAGCAGCAGCAGATTATGATGAAGATGGCGATATGGTTAAGGAAGACAGTGGTGGCACTAATGCACATATATATACATACATATGTATATGCATTATGCTGTACATATCCGAAATATCTGATGAACGTTGCGACATATTTCCAAGCAGTCGCCGCCGTCACTGATATCGTTTTCCAAACCAATTCTCGTCACTTACTCCAGGTTAGATACTTTGTACTTAGTAGCATACTTAGCACTTCTGTATTTCCGTCCGTCTGCCTACTCACCTTTTCTACACACACTCACACACACACACATGCGCACACTCACTCACTCACATACATACACTCCCTTTCTGCCTGACTCGTAGCAATTTCTGATTATATTTCATTGTTGTGCTGCCCCCACCTTCCGTTATTCGCTAAGCAAACGTCATCGCCTCAGCGGCCACACTGCCTATCTGCTATCTGCCTTCGTAGTTTTTAATTTCTTGCCATTTTCCAATATTTACTTAGTTGAGTGCACATAATTTATTTTCAATTTTTCGCTTTGTAACTACGATCGAATATTTTATAGAAATCAGCACTTTGCTTGACTTCACACTCTTAAGCTCTGTTTCACTTTTATTTCAATTAACACTTACACAAACATACTTTTTTCTTTTTGTATGGGGTATTGATGGAAATTAGCTTTCCATTGAGCCACAATTATTTGCACACATTTTCTTTGATTAGTTAAATATTTGTGGTGACGCTCGCTTTGTCTGTTTTTGCTGTTCTTATTATTATTTATACTCCGCAATGGTTGAATTTCAATTTCAACTAAAATGTTTTTCCCGTCATATTCTTTCGTACACACGGCGATAATGATAACGACAACAGACGATACAATACGAGAGACTGAGACCAGAGAACCGAGTGAGAAAGACGGCAGCAAGCACCTGCGCTACATTCCGCCGTACATACAAACACATAGCAATGCTGTCAAAAGAGTACAAATGGCTGAAAAGCTGTAAAGTAGCAACACTGAAGCATGCAGGGTTGCACGAAGTGTTCAAATCCAATCAGGTCGCATTGGAGCTGTCTCGTTAGTTTGGTGTGCAAATGAGAGTTATTTTATAATTGTATTTTAGAAAGAAGAAGAGGCAAAACTTGTTATAAATAACAAATAAATAATTCGAGATAACAAAATTAGCTAAGAGGTGCTAATATTTTTAAATATTATTAAGTTTTTGTTGAACTAAAAAAAATAAATAAATAAATAAATAATAAATAATTAGAAATAATAAAATAAGTCAAAAGATGATAAAATTTTTAAATGTTATGAAGTGTTTGTGAAACTAAAAAAACTTCTTATAAATAATAAGAAATAATAAATTAAGTTAAGAGGCTATATACAGTTAGAAGGCCGAAAAAAGCTAATTTTCCAGAATTTTTTCTGAGAAAACTTTTGAATTTATTGATCTAAAAATTTGTACACATATTATGTTATCCTTTTACTGTATTTTAAAACTTAGTATTGGTAAAAATATTAATTTGGAAAGAAGCTACAGCTGATCTTCGGGAACTCCTCTCAATATTTATCGGTGAGAAAAAATTTTCGATTAATTACTAAACATATATGTATTTAAGAAGCTCGTGTTAAAATTTGAGACTAATAAGTTTAGCTGTTTTCGAGTAATGTTGGTCACCGACTATGAAAACACCATTTTGAGAAAAACGCGGTGCCGCTCCAATACTTGTACTTTCAAGAAATCTGAAACGCCTTTCCAAATTTGCGTATAACTTCGACTACCGGAACTATATTGTCTGTGTGTACTCTTAAATAAAAGGTTTTCCAATAAGAGGTGTTATTTTGATATCCACAAAAAAATGCTTTTTTTAATATAAATGATCGGATTGCAAAGTGGCTGCCCTATGTCCTCGATAGGCTCAGGAATACCATCTTTGAGGTCTTGAATCGACCCTGGGCTGTTGGCGTAGACCTTCTTTATCACATGGCTCCAAAGAAAAAAGTCACAAGGTGTTAAATCACAAGATCTCGGTGGCCAATTGTGATGACCTCTTCGAGAGATAACACGGTCCAGAAACTTTTCCCGTAAAAGATCAATGGTTTCGTTGCTTGTGTGCCACGTAGCGCCATCTTGTTGAAAATAAACGTTGTCCAGATCAATAGCATCCAATTATATATATATGTATATACACCCTTTCTGGGTGTTTGGCCGATCTCCTCCTCCTATTTGTGGTGTGCGTCTTGATGTTGTTCCACAAATGGAGGGACCTACAGTTTCAAGCCGACTCCGAACGGCAGATATTTTTATGAGGAGCTTTTTCATGGCAGAAATACAGCCGGAAGTTTGCCATAGCCTGCCGAGGGGCGAAAGCTATTAGAAAAATGTTTACCTTAATTTGGGTGTTTCACCAAGATTCGAATCTACGTTCTCTCTGTGAATTCCGAATGTTAGTCACGCACCAATCCATTCGGCTACGGCGGCCATAAAAAATCGTTAATCATCTCTCGTTAGCCCAATCCATTCACCTGTAACTCCTGTTATTGGAAAACCCTTTATTATATATAGTACCTTGCCATTATTTTTCTTTTAACATGGCTTATTGATAATTATTAGGTGCGCAACTAAGTTCCCGCTGTTTGTCAATAGATGCCGCCAGTAGTGTGTGCTAGTCGATTCTAACATAACCCAAAACGTTATAAACCAAGCTTAGACATATGGTAAATAAACTGCTTCGACACATTAGTGATTTCTTTTGGTGTCATACACTTTCGGTTTTGTGAAAATGTGTGATTTTGTGCAGAATAATCGTCATTTGCGGGAAGTGTTGATTTTCTTCCTTCATTTGAAAAAAAAAGCTCCCGCGCACCGAGAGCTACAAAAAGTTTATGGAGATGCTGCTTTAAGTGAAACAACGCGCCGAGATTGGTGACTGCCCGCATGAAGGAAGGCCAAAAACCTTCGGAGACACTGAATTGTAGGCATTGCTCAATGAGAATCCGTGTCAAACGCAAGAAGAGCTTGCTTCAGTTTTAGGAGTTACCCACCAATCCATTTCCAAGCGATTGCATGTTTTGGGAATGATTCCGAAGCAGGGGACTTGGGTTCCGTATGAATTAAAACCAAGGGATGTTGAACTGTTTTTTTTTCTCCTGTGAATAACTGCTCCAGCGGCAAAAAAGGGCGGATTTTCTTCATCGCATCGTGACGTGTGATCCAAAATGGATTCATTACAGCAATCCAAAGAAAAGAAAGTCATGGGGACTGCCCGGTCATGCTTCTACGTCGTCGCCTCGGCCGAATATTTACACTGCGAAGGTTATGCTATGTATATGGTGGGACCAAGTTGCTGTTATTATTATTATGAACTGTTTAAACCAAGCGAAACCATCACTGCGGATCGCTATCAACTTCAATTGATGCGATTGAGTCGAGCACTGCGCGAGAAGCGGTCGCAATACGCGGAGAGGCATGAAAAAGTGATTCTACAGCATGACAACACTTGGCCTCACGTTGCCAAACCCGTTAAAACCTACCTGGAAATCCTACCCCACCCGCCATATTCTCCAGATATTGCGAGGTCCGATTATCACCTGTTCCCATCGATGGCACATGGTCTAGCTGACCAGCAGTTCATTTCATATGAAGACATCAAAAAATGGCTTGATCCGTAGTTAGCCTCAAAAGATATGTTCATCTTACCGCGATGGTATACGAGATCTACCAGAAAGATGGGAAATAGTAATAGCCAGTGATGGGCAATACCTTCAATGATTCACTTGTAATCATTTTTTTAGAAAAAAGTTGTATTTTCATCAAAAAACAGCGAGAACTTAGCTGCGCACCTAATACAATTTTTTTCATCGCTTTATTAATTCATGCAGTAAAAGGTTAATGTAATATATTTTTTGTTTTATTAAATATAATTTTATTTAGTTTCTAGCTTTTTTTTAATATAATTTTATTTTATTTACTTAAGTGAAAATATATTAATTTTGATTGCATTAGTTTCATTTTATTTATTACATTGATTTATTTCTCTTTTATGTTTATTTATTCAGTTAATTTATTTTATTCCATATTTTTTTTTATTTTTTTTTATTTTATTTTATTTTATTTTATTTTATTTTATTTTATTATTTTAATTTATTTCACTTTTATATTATTTTATTTATTTTTTTTATTCCATGTTTTATTTTATTGTTTCAATTTATTTTGCTTTTATGTTATTTTATTTAATCTATTTATTTTATTCATGTTTAATTTTATTTTATAAGTTTAGTTTATTCCATATTTTATTTTATTTTTTAATTTTAATTTTAATTTATTTACCGTTGTGTTATTTTATTTAATTTAAGATTATTTTATTTGTATGTACAACTATTTCTTTAAGATAAACATTTAGAACCTTTTTCACAATATCGCCACGGCAACACCTATGAAATGTAGCAAAAAGGTCCTCTGTAGGAACAACCCACTTGAACACTGCCTTTTGGCAAATTTTGATGTCCTATCTGTATGTACATATGTATGTCTGCACATACACACACACAAATATACAAATGTATACGTATATGTGTGAGTGCCTTGCCACAGTCGTTCTCGCCGTGTGTCATTTTCCCACATTGCTTTGACGTCACGCGCTTCAAATGCGAAATGACAAATACAAAGTTCTGTTATGCTTGTATATATGTATGTGTGTGTGTGCACCACTATGCATTTTGTGACTACATGTATGTACATATATATATTCCAGTGTGTGTGTGAAGATATGCCTTTGCAGGGTTTCTTCAGCTGTTAGTAAGCGCATTGGGCAGTTTCCATATGTTTGCCGCACGTCTCGTGCATACATACATACATATGTACATCCGCAAGCTTGTATTTGCGCTGGTGCTTTATATTCGCCTTGCGAGCTCACTTTTCCTCCTTTTCCAGAACTGGTTCATTGCATTTTTCGGCATTTTGGCATAGCTTTTGACGTGGGTATATGAGTACAGAGTACATTTCATGAATTTTTCTGCAATGTTGTTGCTTGTATGGTACACACATACACACATACATCCATACTTCGCTCCAGATTTAGTTGGATAGTAATCTTTATGAATGAGTGTGTGGGAGCGCAGAACGCAGAAACTTCGACATTTACCCCTTGGGGTAGTGTGAGCAATTTCTGAGTAATTACAACAAATTTACAAAGATGTTTATGGGGATCGTCAAAGCTGAAATGCGCCTTGATTGCTGAATTGGTTGGTGGGTTATTTACCATTCAATTTCATATGTTTGCGGCGTGAGCGTTGTTGTAATATTGTTGAGAAGTAATTTCATGGACAAAAATATATTTGGATAGCATAGTTTTAGGCACCACACTTATAATTTGAGTAGAATGAGAGAACGTACGTTCTCTAGATGCCTTGGTTCTCTAGTGATATGGCTTGGGTATCTACCGAATCAGAGAACGTAAAAAGTCTCAATTACGCGTTAGTCACTCACAACTTATTTGATACAGAGACGATCTTTTGTAAAGTGTTCAATATAATAATAATATTTTGCGAAAATTTAAGAGTAGAGTATGCAGATATTTTATATATTTTGTTTCATTTCAGCTCTCAACATAAAATACAAAAACGTGTTCACTCATTTTATTGTAATGCAAAAACAAGAAAACATATAGAGAATTTGCGCCGCAGCTGTGGGTGACTGTATGTATTAAATTTCGCTAATCTTATTTTTATTAATTTTTCGTTCCAAGGTTTTGATTTCCGTATTTGTTTTTATGACCAAAAATTGGCATTTATTGTAAAAGGCATTGCAGTGTGGCATAGAAAAAAATATTTTGAAAGAATTGGTCTGACCTATGCGAAAATAAGATAAACTTATGAATTGATGTAAAAAAACAAGAGTTTATGTACACAATTCTTATGTTAAATAGTGAATATTTTTATTTTTTATTTGATATTTTTAATATTTATTTTTGTAAAAATATGGCTTTGCTTCAATAAAATCATTTGAACAAAATATTGCCAAAAAGCATTCATATTTTGAATCAAGAAATAATCTATTTACGGTTTGATGCTTTCATCTGAAGTGAATTGTAGGTCAGAGAGAGAATTCTGCAAAATAAACTACCAGTTCTGGTACTTGTAAGTTGTACCGCACAGACTGCTGCTCCAAAGTTTTATAAAGTGGCCAAACATTCTCAACATTAAAAACGCAGTAGTCGCATCTAGGCGCATATTTTAGTCGTTTTTCCGCCAATGAGCTCGATGCATATTCCTCCCTTCTGTCCACTCCAACAGCACAACACCTTCGCACCACGAATATTCCGATTCAGAGTCGTTGTAGCGACTGATTTTCTGAGTTTAGTTTTGTCACAATTTATTCATATTGTGCACGTAGCCTTAAATATGTATGTGTGTATGTATAGTATGTATGTACGCCGCTGAATGCGCCTCATTGTATGCTTAGACAGGAAATGCTGTTATGTTAAAATTTTCTGTTAGATCGCATGTAAATGCGCGTATGTAAAATTAACAAGACAATCCGGTTTGCTGTAAAATAAATTATAAGGGAAATGGCTAAAATTTGTTCCTGCTGACAAAAGCAAATCCTTTATATGTACATATATAAACGGTGGTACAGTTTCAAGGGCTGGTGTCGATTTTGAATAAAATACAATTTTTTTAGTAAATTATTGCCATTTCTCTTTATTATGATAATATTGGTATGGCTCAATTACGTATGGAACAAAATATCGGCCAAATGGCCTCCGCGACCTCGGTGGCACACCTCCATCCGATGGTCCAAATTTTCGATGACGCTGAGGCATAATTGAGGTTCTATGCCGTTAATGTGCCGAATTATCTCATCCTTTAGCTCTTGAATTGTTGCTGGCTTATCGACGTACACCTTTTCTTTCAAATCACCCCAAAGAAATGAGTCCAACGGTGTCAAATCACATGATCTTGGCGGCCAATTGACATCGCCGCGACGTGAGATTATTCGGCCATCAAATTTTTCGCGCAAAAGAGTCATTGTTCGTTAGCTGTGTGTCAAGTGGCCACGTCCTGTTGAAACCACATATCGTCCACATCCATATCTTCCAATTCGGGCCATAAAAAGCTCGTTATCATCTCACAATAGCGAACACTATTCAAAGTAACTGCCTAACCAGCCTCATTTTGGAAAAAATACCAAACCGGCCCAATGATGCCGCCGGCCCATAAACCGCACCAAACAGTCACTCTTTGTGGGTGCATTGGTTTTTCGGCAATCACTCTTGGATTATCATTCGCCATTACCATTAGAAAAAACCTTTTCTTCACTTTGGTGTTTCACCGAGATTTTAACCTACTATGTTCTCTCTGAATTCCGAATGGTACTCACGCACCAATCCATTCGGGTGCACCGGCCGCCCATCAATACCTCCATAACCTTTTGATAATTTAAAGTAAAAATGTAAATAGAATGGAAGTTGGTGGTGGTTCATTCATGAATCGTTCAAACGCAATTAATAAAGTAATCGAGTATACCAAGCGCTTCCGACCTCGATATGCGTCATGGATTTTGTCGGGAAACAAAAGGTAATTCAACAAAAATACGTAAATTGCCCTGGTGTAATGGAGAGGGAAGTGCTGCCTATACAGTATACATAGGTATGCATGTATATGTATGTTATACTCCCTATTTATATACAACAACATGATGAGGATATAATTTTGCACTTCATTTCCGCTAGTCGTTCAACGACGCGAGAGGAGAACGAGAGAACAACACACAACACTACTAAATACCGCACACATATGCGCAATGAATGAAGCGATTCGTTTATCCCCTACCCATAAAACGACGACTTCATTTTGTTGCTCTACGAAGGAATTGCGTCATGCCCGGCACTTCGTCCGTGCGGTAAATGCTTTGTACGTACCTGCGAAACTATTATTTATGCTATCGCGAAGTAGATGTGTGTTAGTGCATAACACACACTACATAATTTGTTACTCTCATTGATGCGAAATCGTATAACAACATTAGCCGAAAATAGGCAGTTGAACCATTTCATTCAATATTTTAAGATGAGTGATGTCTTTGTTGCAGTTCACAACTACGATGTTAAATTTTGGTAAACAACAAAGTCGCAGTCTTATACATACACCTGCATTTAAGGTCCATTAGACCACATTAATATTACATACATATATATATATAATATTTCTCTCATTTGCACTATAAAGTTTTTGTTGCATCTAAGTTATGTCTGTATGTATGTAAGTACCTGTATATCCAATTGTGTATTCGTTTCTGAATGCAAAATAAACCACATGACTTCATCTCATCACAGTCTCTTTCTTCTTTCTTCTTGCATCTACGAGTTCTCTTCATTGACGCACGTGGGCGCTGCGCAAAGCAACACACAGCCACACGCTTTTGAGTAAAATGCATGCGTGTATATATATGTATGTATATGTTTTGCCGACAAATGAAGCAAATAGCCGGGGAACCCGCCCACAAATCCGGATATGTACTGAAAGTCGGCAAACAAGCTGAATACTCGGAGCGGTTGGAGTTGGACGTGCGCATTAAGGTTGAAATCCCCACTTAGTAGCTTGTTGTTATTTTATACGTTTATTTGTTTATTATTGTAATGGGGATGCTGTCATCCAGATAGCTCGAAATCAGCGCTGCCTCCCAACAAACGTCACACACCAACTCTCCCTCGATTGCTCGTACGATTCACTTACGTAGACGATGCTCCACTCTGTGTGTGCAGCTTCTCCATTCAATTGATTTTTCGTCTGAACTCTCTGAGCAAGCAAGCATACATAACATATACGGACATGTATAGATGTATGCACCAATACTTCCATAAAGCATTCTTCTCTGTTTTGTTTCTTTTGGCTGCATCAAGGAGTGCTGCATTTGCCAATGCCTTGCGTTTGTATATACGTACGTATATATGTACCTATGTTTTCTGTGCGTACATATAAACCAAATCTCCCACTCACTTGACTTCTTCATTAACTATGTTTTAAATTCTCTGTTTACTTCTCAGCTCTTTTGCCCTGACCGTGCGCGTTCGCAACTTTTATGAATGAAATCAACTTTTTGGACCAAAATATTATTGTTCTTTGTTATTGTTACTCTCTATATACATACATATGTATATACTCGTATGTACGAATATATTTATATGCAAATCTACATTATTGCTTGTATTGCTTGGTTTACTTTATAAAGGTCTGTTGCTTTGCTTGAAATTAGGAGGTTGCAAAATTCTATGGAAAGTTATTTAACTCGTTGATAACAGCATCACTGTTCTTATTTAACAGACATTGTTTACACTGTTAAGCTCTTAAGCCGAATACATCGCAGTAGCCCCACCAGCATTCGCCTGATGTTTTTTGGTATCCAAAGAAAAGGTGACCGAATTCGGAAGTTGTGATCTGCTTAAGGGGTTAGGGGTAGTCAGAGGCCCGAAAAAATTATGATTTTCACGAATTTTTTTTTGCTACTTAATTAATTTATTTAACAAAAATAAAAACATAGCATAAAAACATCATGTTTTAACTTGACTTCACCAAAATTTCAAAAAAAAAAATTAATAATTGCAAAAGTTATCGCTGTTTGTGTGAAGCCCGTTTCTCCAGAAGTCCCTTGCGGTGAACATCACAAGTCCTTGCAGATTCATCCAAAACCAATCAGACAAGAGAAATTAGTTTTATTAATAGATAATCTCGGGCCGGATCGAAGCTTTTTTTTTTTTTTCAAAATGAACAAAATGGCGGCCTCAGAAAATTTTTTCCAGATTTTAGAAAGAAAAACCAACAGTTAATTGTTAAAAAAAAATCGAAGTTTTTGAAAAAAAAAAAATCCTTCGATCAGGCACAAGTTTTTTATGTTTTTCAAAAGCTGTATAAATTTTATTGAAATCTACGTAGCGGTTTTTAAGTTACAGTGTTCACCAGTTTGAAAAACATAGTTTTGAGAAAAACGCATTTAAAGTTTTGCTATCGGCTCCGGAGCGGCCGAGCGCCCTTTGTTAATTGTTGAATAACTTGAAAAGTATTTGTCGGATTCACTTCGAATTTTTACACAATATTTTTAAAACATTATACTTTAAGAAAATGCAAAAAAAAAAAATCGATTTTGTGAAAATTCTGACTACCCCTAACCCCTTAAATCGCGTGAAAAAGAATTATTTCTGACTGCTACTAAGTAGATGGAAACCAAAAACTGGTCTTATTTACGTGGATTTTTGCATAAGAGTTTTAGCCCACCAAAAAATCTCATTGTCAGCCTCGATGTCAGATATGCATTTAGCTCTGCAAATTTCGAAATTTGCGCTAGAGTGAATCGGGTTCCCCACTTATGCGAGAATAATGTGCAGTTACTTTGATCGCAGCATTGTGGGGCAGAGTACATCAAAGGGGCGCAAAAAGTCGTAATTGCGGGCGGCGTTAAAGCAAATATTTAGTCTGTAAACATAGGATATTCTCTATTATTTAGAATTTTCAGATAATGTAAATAAATTTTATACACTCAAAATATTTCCTATGAGGTTTTTTTGTGTCTCTCGCTCTCCCTCTCTCTCTCTCTCGCTCTCTTATTATGGCATGGCCGACACATGCAGAGCAAACTTAATGACTTCCAAGCCAAAAATGAAGGATTGCGATTCAATGGCGGGACTAAGTCCATCCGATCAACACCTTGCTCCAAAACAGTTTCACAATTTATGGATAACTCATTGAAAACGTCAACAGCTTCACCTATATAGGAAGCCAAATCACATTGGATGATGCAGCTAAACACGGTATTGTTACCAGAATCAAAAAAAGCCAAGACAGCTTTTGCAAGCCTCGAAAAGACGTGGTTTTCCAAAGCGCTGACAACTCGCACGAAGCTACGATTTTTAATTCGAATTTGAAAACCGTCCTATTGAATGGATGTGAAACGTGGTTGGCCTCTGCTTCTGTGACGCGAAAGTTGCAAATATTTGTGAACCGACTTTGGATTTTGACAACTGGATTTCAAACGAACAACTCCTTGATCGAAGCGGTCAAACTCCAATAAACATTGTAATACGAAAGCGAAAATGTAAAAGGATTGGCCATTGGATTAGCTGCGCAAGCCAGAGACCGACATGAGTAGAATGGCGCTGGACTAGAAGCCACAAGGATCGCACCGCAGCGGACATCCTAAAAGATCTTGACAACGTAGTCTTAATAAGGAATTTTTAAGAAAATTAACGAACCTCTCTCATGGATTCAAATGAAGACGAAAGCGAGAAGTAGACAACATTGGCACACATTTGTTTAGGCTCTATGCGCCCAAAGCCGGCGCAATAGCAACTAATAATAATCTTTTTTTTGTTTTTTTTGCAGATGAGGGGGCTTAAAATGCTTAATGCATCATAAATCCCGATCTCTTGTCCGGATACAAAAAAACTTCGCCTCGTTTGGAACCGTCCTACTGGAGATCGCAGTAACTCTGCTGCTCTTTTTGAACACGCTTCTCTCATTGGCGTTTTCTTGATCTGTTTTTGTTGTTGTTGTTCAATTTTCCGCACGATGTACAGTTGTTTTAAAAATAGTGCGAGGAAAAGGAGACCACGCGAGGGTTGACACGAGTTGTTGTTGTTGTAGCAGCATAAACATTCCCCGGATATAAATCCGGATCGTTGCGGTTACGTAGAACCGACTGTCGTGGCAACGGGAGTCCTTATGGGAGCTTGTGCTGAGAGCCAGAATGAAACACAAGTCAGGAGTTGCCTCCTGAACCTGAAAGTACTAAAATCGAACGTACTTGAAGACCTGCCAGAGTTTCAACGAGACGGAGGCGACTATAAGATTAGCTTATTAGCCATTTCTGAGGTGAGCCTTTCACCAGCCCTTAGACTATTTAATCCAAATCTATTTCTAGTATACCATAATCAGGATCTTAGTGATCTTGATCCTGGTGCATTTTGCAGCCCTGCTGCTGGAGGTTCTCGCGGTATATGAGGCCTTTTAAGCCTAACCCCTTCCTCTACTGCCGGATTTTAGTCGCCTCTTACGGCAGGCATGCCTTACCGCGAGTGCATTCTTTACCCGCTGGGTTAACTAATAATAATAATAATAATAATAATAATAATAGGGAATATCTATTGTTACAGGGTAGTCCAAATACAAACATTCTTTTAAACCATTTATCGTTTGCTTCCCTTTCATAATTATTTCTAAAGTGGGTGTCGTGCGGACCAAATTGAATAGAACAAATGAAACTGCTGAAAATAGTTGATGGTTTCCGACTTCTGGCTTAAATTTAAAATTGGATTTGGGCGATCCTTAGCTCTAGTATAATGTTGTGCCAAGCTGATCAGTTCAATCAAGCGACAATAATTAATATTTTTACGATATGTTCAATAATCTTGTTATCAGCCGCCTTAGCGATGTAAACTACTCATTTCGAAGTTAAAATTTGAGTTCGTGAAACTCTTCTTTGTGGATTATCCCTTCAAGATGCTATGCGGACAATCCAGAAACGATAAATAAATATTCAGGCACAGGGAGATTCATGTCTCTCGAGGAGAGACAGTCGGTTCTATGTAATCGGAATGACCCGGATTTATGCATGGTGAAAAGATTTTTAGAGACCGTTATTCGGCTCTGAGCGAATTTGTCAGATATGTCAACGTCATTCGTTTTGTGTTTCACTAAGCCAAAGCTAAATTTTGTGAAACAAAAAACGAATGACGTAGAATCCAAAGTTCCCCTCAAACATTTTTTTCCACCATACCTAACGAGCAAACCTGGTATCTATCATCCTTGGGATTTATGTTTATCCGGCCAAGGGCTATCACTTCAGCTGCATTCCCCCGCAAATGTATGGACAATGTTTAGGCTGCTACAACAACAACAACTTCATGTCTCTCAAACAAAACTAAAAGGTACTGAAAATGTATTCGTGTTCAATCTATATATTTAATTTTGAAAAAACTTTGACTAGTTGAGTTTATCTACAATATTCGCAATGTTTTTCCTGCTTCAAACTTTATTTTTTTTTCTTGTTCACTCCTCTCGGGAGCATAGGACCCCGACAAGACTCTTCCATCGTACACGGTTCTGCGCTGTTGTATTTGCACCGTCCCATGAGATGTGGGCATCTGCTAGATCGCGCAGCATCGACCTTCTCCAAGTGCTTTTTTGTCGACCGCGACCTCTGCTCCATTGCGGGTGTCAGTCCAGTGCCATTCTCGTGATGCTATCTGGTGGTTTTCTCAATGTGTGACCTATCCATCGCCACTTTCGCCACTTAGCCTGAGTGTTTCAGGAGCCACCAAATCTCTTCGTGCTCCTTGGCTCGACCAAATGAAAATGCAAGTGCCGCTAGCAAATTGTGGCCTGTCAGTATACCTACGACAGTTCTGCTTTCCTTTCTAGTACGAATCTGGTGTATTTATCAGCATTCAGTGTACACATGATTTTTGCGGTTTTGGAGGTGGCTATTTTTTTCCACCTCTATCCGTATTTTCATGTCCGCAGCGTATTTAAAGGTTTCAGTATGTCGTTTTCTTGTTTGAATTGTCTGTAAACAGCGCTTTTGGCAATCTCATCTACAATTTCATTTCCTGCAATGCCCTTATGTCCGGGTACCAAATAGATATGCAACCGTCTGTCTGCGGCTAATCTCTCTATGGCTTCCCTGCTTCTTAGAACATTTTTAGATGAAATTTCATTTGAGTTTATTCCTTTTATCGCAGCTTGGCTGTCAACGTATATATTTATTTTGGCGTTGTTTGATGTCTTTGCGAATGATATTTCCGCAGCCTTACCTTCAGCAAAGACTTCTGCTTGAAAGATACTGCAGTAGTCAGGAAGCTTAAATGGCTGCCTGATGCCTAGCGCTGCGCAAAAGATCCCTGCCCCTACTCCGTCTAACATTTTCGAGCCATCAGTAAATACTACATTGTCCAATAAGTTCATAAGGTGAGGCATAGATGGTGGCGTCAATATCAAAAGCATATGGTATTTAGTGAGAACCGCCCTTTAGGAGCTACTTGTCAAATTTTCATAACATTTTGCCGATTAGTTTGTGAGTTACAGTCATTTAAGTGACGCTACTTTTGGTTTTGTGAAAAAAGTGGATTTCGTGTATTGATAAAACACTGTTTTTTAATTAATAAAAAAAAAACACATTGTGGAACACACCAATGGCTACGGAAGTATTATTCGCACTCCGCTCCGTCGATCGGAACCGTTGAACGATGGTTTCGTGAATTTAGATGCGGTCATATGGGCACTGAGAACGCAGCGCGTTCAGGACGTCCAAATGAAGCAGTTGTTCCAGAAAACATCAAAAAAATCCATCGTATCATTCTGAATGATCGTAAAGTGAAAGTGAGCGAGTTAGCAGAGACCGTAAGCATATCGAAAGGGTCAGTAGGAACGATTTTGCATGAACATTTGGGTGTGAAAAAGCTAGTCGGAAGAGGGGTTCCAGCTTGTTGGACCGTTTGAACGACGAAACCAAGAAAAGGCGGCCTCATTTAGCAAAGAAAAAAGTGTTGTTCCACCAAGACAATGCACCGGCTCACAAATAAACCATTGTCATGGCAAAACTGCACGAATTACACTACGAATGGCTTCCCCATCCACCTTATTTCCCAGATTTGGCCCCCAGCGACTATTGGCTGTTTCCAAACTTGAAGAGATGGCTTCAGGGAAAGAAATTTCGATCAAATGAAGAAGTTGAATGGGAAACAGACGCGTATTTTTAAGGACTTTATATCGATCATTTTTCGAATGGCATCAAAGTTTTAGAAGACCGTTGGGAAAAGTGTATCGCTATAGGTCCCTATGTTGAAGAATAAACTGAATTTTGGTTGAAAAAATTGTTTTTACCCTCTCACCTTATGAACTTATTGGACCATGTAGTATATTAAGAGTATTTGGGTTAGGTTTCATTCCTTCGCCCATTGCTCTGTGAAAATCATATTCTAGGGATCAAAATAAGAAACTTTGCCGAAGGAACCATACCTCTAAAACGAATTTTGATGTCCCCCAATTTGGGTCGAACTTTTTAGTTTCTTTTCTCATGTAAAGGCCAAAAATGGTGATATTTTGAAATGATTGTGTGGGGAACCCTCCAGGGGAGTTCCAGGGGGTGTGCCACGTGCCATGGGTGGATCGGCCGTCCAAATTTAGTGGGGGTCGGTCATACATTTGGACTCGATTGGAGCACTCTAAATGGGTCAAAGTGGGATTTTTCGTTCGACCCAAATCGGGGGACATCAGAATTCGCTTTAGAGGTATGGTTCTTTCGGCAAAGTTTCTTATTTTGATCCCTAGTATACGATTTTCACAGGCAAATGAGCGATTTTTAAATCGACCCGCCCTAGTAGGTATGTATTCATTTATGCAACGCTTGAACATTATTTCTTTCTTCTCTAAATGATTAATTAAATACGTTTTATTTGAATGAATTTCATTACAAATTATTCAAGTGTCACTAGAACAGAGTTTTTTTAGGGTTTGTGATGAAAAGACAATAAAATCTTGCTTCATTGCAGTAGTCAACTTCTCCTCCATTTGCTAAGAAATCCATTAAAAAGCAATAGCGTCAATATCAACGCCAATCGGAATTTAATTTCATGATCACTTATTTGGAGTAGAGGTGGCTGTTGGTGGTTGCATTGTAGACTTATATTAATGGTAATGGAGGCACGCGGCTCATCACGCAATTAAAGGCCTTTGAAAGAATTTCATGTGTGTGTGTATTTAGTGTTATTGCCGAGCAGCCAGATGCCGCTAGCAATCGGAAATTAAATGAATTCATCTGTAAATTAATTTCTCAATTTAACTCCACACCCATTCATCAGCAAATAAAGTGGCACATGAGAAGAAGAAAAATAAACAACAAATAATGCTGCGCTTTCAATTGAAGTGGCAGTCTGCACAATGCAAGAAAGTGGAGAGATTAGTGAATAACAGCACACCAATGGAGGGGCCAGCAACAACACTCGTACAAATAACCCCATTACTTAGATGAAAGATAGAAGAAAGTGCTGCCGGTTCAGCAAGTGGCAGATCGTATGCAGCAATCAATCAGAGAGAAAATTAAAACAAGCAAAGAAGCTGGTAAATTTGGACAGAACGGAACTTGTTATATTAAACCAAGCGCATGTTTATCAAAAGTTTTAAGATATCGCATAAGAATTTATCGTATAAGTATTTTTTTGCAACATTCGTTCATAATATTTATTTATTTGTTTAATTATATCGGGCAACCGCATTTGTGCTCTGCGATTTTCACTATGGATAAAAATATCAAACAAAGAATTTGTCTTAAATTTTGTGCATTGATCGGGATTTCGTTTGCCGAATCGTTGAAAATGTTGCAGAAAGCCTATGGTGAGTGTGCTTTACCACGGGTCTAAAAACACGGGTCTACGAGTGGTATAAGGCTATTACAGAGCGCCGAGAACTCGTGGAAGATTTGCCCCGATCTGGTCGCCCATCAACGTCTTCAACGGATGAAAACGTCGATAAAGTCAAGCAAACGGTGCTGAAAAACCATCATCTAAGTTGTAGGGATCAATTCGTAACATTTTAAACCATCAATTGGGCATGAGTCGCGTGTCTACTCGACTCGTTCCAAGAGAGTTGAATTTCTTTCAAAAAATTCATCGGAAAGAGATGGCTGAAGACATGCTTCAGCAAGTGAATTTTGATCCAACGTTTATCCAGCGCATCATAACAGTTGATGAGCCGTGGGTATATGAGTTTGACATGCAAACCAGTTAACAGGCGGCTGAGTGGCGCTATCCACATCACCCGAAACCCAAAGAACCACGTCAAAGTCGGCCAAAAGTGAAAGTCATGCTATCGTTTTCTTTGATTATCCTGGTGTTGTGCACTCGGAAGTCGTTCCAAATGATTCTACGGTAAATAAAGAATAATATTTGGAAGTTATGCGACGCTTGAGAGCGAATGTGCGTACGAAACGGCCCACGTTGTGGAAAGAAAACGTAGGGATCCTGCACCACGATAACGCGCCGTCTTACAAGGCTCATACGTGAACACTTTTTTGACCAAAAACTCGACAAATATCATCGAACAACCACGGTATTCAAGTGTTCAGCTCCCTTTTTCCTTTTCCCAAAACTTAAATTGCCACTCCACGGACGCCTTTTTGAGTCGACAGAGGCCATTAAGGAGAATGCTTTTAAAAGGTGCTTTGATGACTGGGCTAATCATTGGCTTATGTGTATTGCTTCGAACGAAGCCTATTTTGAAGGCGACAAAATAAATTTTTGATGATTAAACCATTATTTTGCGTTTTATTGAACAATTTCCGGTACTTTTTTGGCAGCCGGTATAAGTCGAATGAAATTTGAAAAGTCAAAACAAAAGCCTACCAACATCGCATCGGTACATTTGATAAAAGAGCCTAAGTTTTCAATATTGGCTTGGGGAATAAGTTAGTAGAGTTTTTACCGAAGACTTTTATTTAAACAAAAAACAATATTTATATTAATAAGTTAATCAATTTTATATTCGCCGTTGCTGTTTGCAATCTCTTTTCACCTCTCGACCAATTTGTTGATGCCGTTCCGCCAAAAATCGCCTGATCTGGTGTCAAAGAAGTGGTTGAAACAGTTTTTAAGGACCTCTTTGTTATCGAAGGAACACCCTTCATATAGTTTGACAGGTAGCGGAAAAGACTACCATGATTGGTGCAAGGTCCGAAGTATACGGCGGATGCTGAAGAACCTCCCATTCGAGCTCTTGGCGTGCAGCTTTGACGACTTGTGCAACATGGTTCCTGGCGTTGTCGTGAAGGTGTATAGTTTGACCATGTCGATTAGGTCTTTTCAGTCAAATAGCACCATTCGCGCGGTGTAGCTGGACAACGTAGAGCTTCTTGTTGATTTTGACATTCTTTTCGAGCATTTCCCAGTGCACCATGCTCTCCCAGTCCCACCAAACACATATCACGATCTTCTTTGGATGAAGATCCGGCGGGATTCTCGTTTTTGGCGTATTTCCTGGAGCCACCCACTATATTTCTTGTTTCAAATCCTGATGTATTGGCACCATTTTTCATCTCCCGTGACGATTTGGTACAAGAAGCACTGTTTATGACCGCGTGTTGCTCGATGGCGGACGAGATGTTGAGAAGTAACTTGAAGGCGACTTTTTCTTGGTTTTTTCGTTGAGCTCGCGAGGCACCCAGGCTCCCAATTTTTCGGTAAATCGAATTGAATGAATTCATTGAGAATGGTTCTATGATCACAGTTCATTTTTCACGCCAATTCACGACTAGTATGGCGACCGTTTTCTTCAAAAGTGATTTGAGACGTTCTTCATTCGGATTCAGAAGGCCTTCCTCGGCGAGGCGTGTCATCGACGTCAAAGTCGTCATTGTTGAACTTTTCAAACCATTATCGTGCTGTAGACTCGTCTATGACACCTTCTCCATACACGTCACAAATGTCCCGGGCTGCTTCGGCAGCTTTTCGCCCTTGATGAAAAGCAAAGAAGAGCAGGTGTCGAAAATATTGATTTTTGCCTCCTGGGTATTCCATTTCTAAGCCTCAAAACCAATAAAAAAAGTGAGTGGGGTTACACACATAGCAGAAGTGAAACTTTCAAGGCAGACAAAGAAAGAGGGAGGGACCCGAGAGAGAATGAGAGAGAGAGAGTGAGAGAGAGAAAGAATATATATCTAAATAAATTCACAACATTCGCAGAGAATACAAATAGGCAAAATTTAAAAAAAACGGAGAAGGGTCGACCGGTGTAGGTAAACGCCGGACACAAACCGTGGCAACAATGCGTACTACTGTGAGCGTTTATCACCCGCACAAACGCAGCGATTCTAGAACCGCAACAAAGGCATAAATTACCGCAAGAAAATAACAATAAATCCGACGCCGGAATGGATAGCACTTTATAGTACGCACAAGCACTAGCCAGGAAACGGAAATAAGCGCCAAAAAGTAGTACCCAAAAAAAAAAACGCCAAAAAAATTGGGACAAAAAACGCCCCAAACAGTAGGCACCAAAAATATATTTCCTACGAGTTTGCACCAACAAACAAGCGCAAAAAAGTAGGCAGTGTTATTTTTCACTAGATATTAGCAACCACAAGGAAAAACTCAGGAAAAATAGCCCAAAGTGTATCTAAGATATATATAAGATATAGCTCTCTCTCTCCTTTTCCTCTACGTTATATCTTTTTTCTCTCTCGCGGAACGAAAATGCCCAAAACGTTGCATGGCCTCGAAATTTGACTCTCCATTCTCGCTCGTCCATCGACACCTATGAAGTGTCACTTCAATAATTAACCCTTTCGCGATATTGTTGCCGTATGGCAACAGTAAACTTTAAAAGGCCGTCAACACTCTCTTGTAAAAAATATCAACTTTTTTGTTACATATTTTCAAAAATTGAAGTTTAATGGTTAAACAGAAATAAAATAAATAATAACCGCCCATTATATATCGGTAATACAACATTTTTAAAGAAAGCCTTCTGGCATATAGCAGTTCACTCTGAAATTTGTATTTTGCATTTTTAGATTTTTGAGGCATTTTGGGCAAATGTTTTCAACAATTTTTGAATAAAGTATATAGAAAAATGTTCAATCTGTCATTTGGCATATAAATATTTTTTTGCTAGCAGCTTTAAAAGCTGTGCTAATTTTTAAAACTAAGCTTGTTGCCATATGGCAACAAATTTCTCGTAAGGTGTTAACTTGCATTAGATTGCAGAAGAAGTTTATTTGCGATTGAAACGAATACACAACATTTGTTGTCATATGGCAACATTAAAAAAAAATCACTTAACAAAAAAAAAAAAAAAAAATTATTTGTATTGTTATTGGTCCTAAAATAAATACTCAGACAAAAATTTGGATTTTTTGGATGGCGCAATAAAAAGATGTACCGAAAGGGTTAAATAACTCAAAAATACAATTAACATAGTTTTGTAGAGCAGAAAGAGTTCTATCGAATGAATACCCACCCTTTGCCAAACATCAAACAAATTGTTGTAGAATAAAATAAAATATAAAAACGCTATGAACTTATTCCCCAATGCAATACTTTGTTCAACCGTAAAGTCATCCACTTCGTATTGGAGGGAGATGGTGCGGAGTTACCCCCACTTTTTGAGCGCGCCCTCTATCAACAACTTTTTCTGATTTACCACTTTACAAAGATTTGACTAATCGATTTTTATTTCTCACATTGCACACTGCACACTTTTTCATTCATTTCCCAGTCCATGTCAATCCCAATACTTCCACTTCTCTTTGATCTTCCCCCACACAAGGGAAGTTTTCTTCTTACTTGGGTACCACCAAAAATTTACCACTTCGAATGCCACCAAACAAAATACTACTTATACAAGTATATTCTCTTAGAATCTCAATTTTAAGCAAAATATATGCAAGTATTCAAGTTTACAGTTTCCTGGAAACTTTTTACGCATACAACTTCACATCTGTAAATTTTACGCCAATTCAAATCGAATCGGGATTTACATCCTTTTATTTGGAGAATTTGTGATGACATATTTATGTATCCACAAGCAGGCACATTAATGGGCAAATGCGTGAAGGTGCGTACACACGAATGAATGAAATAATGAATGAATGTATGAGTGAGTGAGTGAATGGGCTGTGTTCGTTTCTGTGTCCTTCCGCTCCGTTTGTTGGCAGCACGTCGCCTGTCGTTTGTGTTTAACTTAAAGATCCGATAATAGTTTTTGTATTGCCGATGGTATGAAGCAGTATGTGGCAAGGATGCTCGTTTGCTCGTGCAAATGTGTATCTGTGTGTGTATGTGCTTACTGCTACAGGTATGTACGCGCTCGTATACCCATCGCAGGCACATGCTAGTGCGTAGTCCTTTTCGGTGATTAGCACAAAATTGCTTGCGCTTCCGGCTTGACTTCCAAGCGAAGGTCTATTGGTATCCTGCCACCATAGCATCCTGTGCACACTAGCATTATGTTGTAAATTGTTGTTGTTGTTTCTTTTTTTTGTAATGTTTTACTTAAGGCTTTTCCATGTTATTATTTTGATCTGAGGCGCAACTAATTTTAGTGAGTTTTTCCAATGGGCTTCCTGCCACATATGGTTGGAATTTCGAATTGAAGCGCAAAATCTGCGTGTGAAGCGGAAGTGACAAAGCTAGAGACCAAACCTTTGTATGGATTATAGTTCCGGTTTTTTGTGTTGATTGCGAATGAGTTTTGAATGGAAACTAGGAAATGTCTTTGTTTCATCAGACATTTAGAGATAATGAAAAATAGTTTATTGTCCGTGGTTTCTTAGCCCCATAGGCCATATGTATGTTTGGCACGTTTGCTCTATTTTCGGTTTGTGGGACATATCTAGAAAGCGGCTCCGCTTCTAGCTGCTATCAACGAAGGCATGCAACCTAGAAGAAATAGTTCATGGGCGGGTACCTATTTCAAAATGTTTTGCGGAACACTATTCAATTTTTTTGGATAACACAGGGCGAATTATTATTATTGATTGGTTGTTTGTGCACCAAGTGTATACACCGAACATCTGGGGATCTCCTTCAGACTACTGTTAAGTCTTTCAGGCTGAACTGATGACCATAATGAAAGCTGCGACACTGACAGTATGATGCGATATCCGGAAATGATATTTACATTTTCATTGATAGCCAAGCAGCAATAAAATCCCTCACAAAAAAGTCGACAACCTCCAAGGTAGCCATGAAATGCCACATATCTCTTAACGAGATGACTGAGTCAATTCACCTAAAGGTAACATGGGTTCCTGGCCATCGGGACATTGAGGGTAACTGTAGAGCCGATGAACTAGCGAGACTCGGCCCTAAATTGTCTGATGAGTACATAGATAATGACATAGGGATACCCTTACAAACATGTAATCTACTCATCCTTGAAGAAATTGTAAAGAAAGCAAACGAAAGATAGCGTAATGAAGCCACCTGCAAAATCGCCCGTCAACTGTGGCCAACTCTAAATACTAAACCCACAGAATCTCTGTTAAGCCAAAATAAACACAGTCTTAGCAGTCTCTGATCTCAGTCATAACGGAGCACTGCCTAATAGGTCGACACGCCCGAGGGATGAGCCTGCAAACACATGACTTCTGTAGAAGTCGTCTTGATGAGGAAGAGGAAGAGACAATCTCGCACAGTAGCACAGTAGCCACTGCCCTGCTGTATCCAGACGTAGTTTTATTACTCTGGTCAGAGATATGCTAAAATTTTTGAAAAGCACACACTGGTTTTAGGAGAAATTATCATTACAATGGGCTGTGAGCCTGATTGTGTCCCACAGGATATCCGCTTCAACCTAACCTAACCTTGTGCACCGCGACCTGAAGAGGTCTATTGTTCAGCCATGTATCCTACTCAAACAGTTCTAGGCTGTTAATAAATCTTAAAACTGCTGTAGGGTTAATTTCTACCAGGAGGTTTGGCTCTATAGTCCCATTTCCCAGGTAATTTAGTCTGCGTCGTGCCAGTGCTGGACAGTCGCTTAGAACATATTTTGCTGTTTCTTGTGCCTCTTCTCAGAGTCTATGGGAATCGTTTTCCATCGCACCTATCTTTTACATGTGATAATTAAGTTTACAGTGTTCTGTTAGTAAAGGGTTTTCAAATAAGAAGTGTTATTCCCGTAAAAGATCAATGGTTTCGTTGCTTGTGTGGCACGTAGCGCCGTCTTGTTGAAAATAAACGTTGCCCAGATCAATAACATCCAATTCCGGCCATAAAAAATCGTTAATCATCTCTCGATACCGCAAACCATTCACCGTAACTGTTGCTCCAGCTTCATTTTCGAAAAGGCAAGGTCCAATGACTCCGCATAAACCACATAAGGACCATAAACCGCACCAAATAGGCACACGTTGATGATAGAGAGGCTTTCCAACAATAACTCTTGGATTTTCTGAGGCCCAGATCCGACAATTTTGCTTGTTGGCGAAGCCACCGAAGTGGAAATGGGCCTCATCACTCAAAATGATTTTTCGATGGAATTTCGGATCATTTTCATGCATTTCAACGACCCAACCAGCAAAGACCCGACGTTGTTGATGATCGGCCGGCTTGAGTTCTTGTGTTAACTGGACTTTGTAAGCCTTAAGACCCAAATCTTTATGGAAAATACGTTGTTATGACGTTTGTGGCATGCCTAATTCCAAAGAACGACGAGGAATGGTCAAACCTGGGTTAACCTCAACACTTTCGGCTACAACAGCAATATTTTCGGCTGTTCTTGAGCGACGTGCACGGGTTTTATTCTTCACATCACTAACTTGTCCCAACAGCTCGAATTTGTTCACCAATTTCTGTATTGCGGTCCGACAAGGTGCTTCACGATGACCCAAAAATGTCCGAGTTTTACGATCCGTCGCTGCCAAATTTTCACCATTTTTTTAGTGAATTTTAATAATTTCAATGCGTTGTTTTTATTAATGGCGTAGTTTCTACTTGTCAAATATCAAAAAATGGCAGCTTCAAAAGTGACATCTACCGAAATAGCGGGCTATTCAAAATAACACCTGTTATTGGAAAATCCTTTAGTTCAGTGCGAAGTTTTATGTCCTTTCTGCTTAGGTTAAGGATTGCTTCTTATTTATGTTATATACTGTACACCCACACAAATATGTTTACATCCTCATTTCACATCCTTAATATGTATGTATGTGTGTATGCACAGCTTCCTTCATGGTTCTTTACATTTTACCGAACTTTGATGAGACGTTTATGCGTCTGTGCCTCATTTCCGCATTCCGCGTTATTATAGGTCAGGACCTAATCTGACTAGCGGAAAATCTTTGTATTCATTGTTGGTTTGGCTACGCACAATTCTGCTTTGTATTCTCGAATATAATTCTTTTTTGTCTACCTTAGACTTAGCTGTAATGCATCCTGTTAAAGCTGCTGCCCCTGCTCCGGTAGCTGCATTTGGCTCAATTTGCGTTCGGTTCAATGTGCGCACATATACATACATACATACACATGTATGTACGTGTACGTATGCCTGTGTTTTTACTATTATTAATGCTGTCATCATCTGGCGTTCGTTCACTTTTACATTTTACATTTCTTCTGCCATTCATTCAATCCCGCTGAGCAGGACATCCTTTTCCTTGTTTTTGTTGCTTGTTAACATTTGTTGTTATCGAATTTTTGTCGATTTCTTTGTTCTTTTGTTCATTACAGTTGTTTTGGTAGTTTGATTGCAATTTTTTTTTATTTTTAATTTTCATGTTTGTTCTTTTCCATTGTTGCTGCCCTGTGTGCGCCTTCCGTTCCATTTTTCTGCTATAGGTTTTGACGTCATCTGGCCTGACATTTGGCTCTGGCATACGTGTGTGTTTGGATAGGTGTGTGTGCCTGCATGTTTCTTGTGTGATTTGTGTATGTGTGCGTCTGTTGTTTTCAACGACTGGTATACTGGATTTATTTTGCATTTTTATGCTTGACAGGATGTCAAATAAAAAGCAAAGTATAATTTTCAAAAACATTAATTTGGAGTATTTACATATATTTGATATTTGTGTTCTTAGGAGGTTTACTGACCCAATTTTACGCTAGTTGCTTTGCTTATTTTTATTTTTTTTTCTTAGAAGTCCCACAGAATTTTGAGTGCTGAAAAGTGTGGGATTTGTCTTTCGGCTCATTGCCCAACGTCCTCTTGCTTTTCCATGAAGTTTTTCGAGGCATTTCCGTCTAGAACGAGATTCTATAGGAACTACTTCTACTTCAGGAAGAAGCGACTTGAGCGAAATCCCCGACGAAGTGTCAATCCAATCGCGAAAGAACCGAAAATATCTGACCGTAGCATCCGTCGCATACTAAAAAATGATCTCAAAGTTAGGCCTTACAAGATCCAGAAGGCGCATGATCTCACACCAAAGCAGCAACAAGTCAGACTTGAGAGAGCGAAGGAGTTGCTTCGCTGGGCCGAAAGAGGTCAATTTCCGAACTTTGTGTTTTCTGACAAGAAAATTTTTCAAATTGAGCAATTCGTTAGCTCCCAAAATGAAAGAATTTATTTGACCAACCGTTCATACGAGAATTTGAGTCATCGATTGGCCACCAGGAGGCAGAACCACATCCACAGGTTTGGGCCGCTGTAACCACAGATGGGCGCTCTCCAATCGTTTTCATCGAGCCTGGCGTCAAGGTAAATGCGAAATATTATCGAGAAAGTATTCTGGAGGTTGCTTTGAAGTCGTGTCCAGTCAAAAATTATGGACCATGGACGTTTCAACAGGACTCGGCACAGTCTCAGAAAGCTCGAGTGAACCAAGAATGGCTAAAAAACAACGATCGGAACTTCATAACGTCCACACAATGGCTCTCATATCCACCACACGAGTCCGATGGTTTATTCTCTTTGGGCCATTTTGGAGAGTAAGGTCCGAACTAGAAGATTCACCAGTCTCGATGCGCTGAAAAAATCCATTGTTCGCGAGTGGGCCAAAATACCGGGAAGTCACATTCGGACAGTAGCCAAGGCAAAAGGTGGTCATATCTAGCAAAACTAAATTGATTCTTAATTTTGTATAGTGGCCGTAGCTGAATGGGTTGGTGCGTGACTACCATTCGGAATTCACAGAGAGAACATAGGTTCGAATCTCGGTGAAACACCAAAATTAGGAAAAACATTTTTCTAATAGCTGTCGCCCCTCCGAGTGTATTTCTGCCATGGAAAAGCTCCTCATAAAAAAAATATCTGCCGTTCGGAGTCGGTTTAAAACTGTAGGTCCCTCCATTTGGGGAACAACATCAAGACGCACACCACAAATAGGAGAAGGAGCTCGGCCAAACACACAAAAAGGGTGTACGCGCCAATTATATATACATATGTATATATATATCAGTATATTACTAGAGCGAGCATAAAAATAGTATCAGCACCTCTTTTACGAAGACGGAAAGTTATTCCAATACCCAATAGTTAATAGTCCCGGCAAGTTTTAAAATCTCATTTAAGTGCTGTAAATTTGTAAGCCAAAACAAAAATTACTGCTTTAACTTAATTTAACTGGAAAGCAGAGCGATACTCACATAGAAAACCGGCTCTGATGGCCAATTGAAAACGCGATTCTTTGAATGGTTTAATTTGTGATCGGAATGTGTGATCTTTCAAAGAAGAGTCTTAATCTGTACGGGATATCTTTCATACGCACATACATACACACATACTTACATACTTATGTCCACATTTAGGTATGCATGCATCTGTATTGAAGAAGTCACTTGCTTCTGGGAGGCCCGTCAAGTTTCATTATTGCCACATTTTTGTTGTTCCATTAACGGTACAATAAAAGTCACTAATAAAAGCGCTCGTAATTTGCCGAAACGGTTGCTCTGTGGTGTCTAATTCTGTGCTCTAAGTTTCTAACATACATACGTAGCATTTGTATTTGTATGTACATGTGGGTATGTGCTACACACTTGGACCAACTGACAAGAAGACAAGCAGACAGTCAGGCTACAAAGCAGCAGACATAAATAAATACGAGCCGACGAGAAAACAAACAATAATAGGTTGATTTAAGTAGCAGAAAAATATTAGCCGTGCATACTTGTATTTAAAGGGTGTTTTTTAGGTATTTATGAAATGACATTACGGTAGAAACTCGACTCTTGCACATAATCGATACTTTCGGAATAATTTTTTGTTTTCATTGCGTTTGCAATAATTGCGATATTAGAGAATTTTTACCTCGATACTTGCAACATTTCGCGTTTTGTCTTTCTCTTTGGCTCTTTGTCCGGTATATTTTTGAGCATAAACCTCGAGAAGGTATCGTCGATGTCATTCTGGTAATGACAGTCTTTGAATTGAATCAGCTCATTGAATTTAGAGAAAGTACCGTCTAATTCTCGATGCTGACGAAATTGCAGGTTTGCTTTAACTTTTGCATGGAGAGAATATTTACGCTGCTTACAATAAAAGAAAAATGTGACATTCTGAACAAATTAAATGCAGGAATTTCCATTACTGCCCTAGCTAACAACTTCCACGTGCATCATCATCATCATTGTTGGCTGGACAACCCTGGTCGGGTCTTCGCCTGCTGTGGCATATGCCTCCAATTGTCTCGGTTTCGTGCCTGGGTCCTCCATGCCCGAAATTCCAATAAGCCTGCGCCTTCTTCTACTCCGTCTATCCATCTAAGCGGCGGGCGCCCCCTACTTCTCTGTCCGTGGCGTTTACCGAAGAGTATTTTTTGAGGTAGGTAATCCGTGTTAGCCCATATGTGACCTGCCCATCTCAATCTGTTTATCATGATTGTGGTTATCACAGATGGGGGCCCATATAGTTTTTCGAGTTAATGATTGTAGCGCGTCCGCCACTCGCCTTTATCGCTTAACGCGCCAAAAAATTTTCGCAGAACTCTTCTCTCGAAAATCAGCAGCTTCTATTTATCTGCATCTCTGATTGTCCACGTTTCACTACCGTATAGCAAGATGGAAATTATGCTTGAACGATACAGTAAAATCTTTGTTTTCTGTCTAGAAAGCGACTCTTTAGGTGTTGAGACAGCGAAAAATAGCAGCGGTTGACCTCAAGTATTCTGTGGGCGATTTCTGCAGAAATTTTTTTGTCATGATTAATGATTACACCAAGACATTTAAATTCCTTCACTACCTCGAAACCATAGTCACCTATTTTGAGTGTTTGACCCACATTGTGTCTGACAGAGTCCGATGTAGTTGAAACTAGCGCTTTAGTTTTGGCTTCGTTATTTCTAAACCCATACATTTTGCTGCTCTCTCAAATTCTGTAATGAAGGCGACGAAACATTCGGTGAAGGAACTAACGACTAAATACGAATAAAATTATATCGGAGGAGGAAGCAATATCAGCATTTAATACATATGTGCTTGGAATGGGCAGAGCAAAGCAGTACTTGCCTAAACGAAGTTATGACGATGCAGAGGCTCAGAAACAGTGAGGCACTGAACTGTTTTCAAAACAAACCAAAATCGAAAATGTCTTTAATTTCAAATGAAACCTATCGCTTGTATTGTAAGTGTATTTAATTAATATAATAAAAATAAATAACCTTGGATTGCTATCAGTAAATAAATCTATTTTAATTTGTATGGAAAAAAACTCATTACTTGCAACGACCTCGAAACTTGCACCGAACCCGGTTTTCATTACGTGCAAAAATCGAGTTTCAACTGTAGATATTGTAGATATAGGTTGTCTTGCGGTATTTTTATTGAATTTTCAATTGTTCATAAAATTGGTTATAATAATGCGATTTAAGTCAAATATGCGCCGTTTTGTTCGATGACAAGTTCCCAACGAGATGCCAACTTCATAATGCCCCTCTTATAGAAGCTCGCTTCCCTATTGTCAAAAAACTCGGAGAGCCAATTTTTACAGGACTCTCTTGTGGACAACTTCCGACTACCAAGCTCGTTCGCCATGGACAGAAATAGGTGGTAATCACTTGGTGCGAGATCCGGACTATACGGTGGATGCAAAAGAACCTCCCATCCGAGCTCCCGGATCTTCTGGCGCGTCATCAAATATATATGTGGCCTGGCGTTGTCCTGATGGAAGACAATTCGGCCTCTGTTGATCAAAGATGGCCTCTTTTGCATGAGTGCTGCATTCAAGCGGTCCAGTTGTTGGCAGTACAGGTCCGAATTGAGCGTTTGGCCATAGGGGAGCAGCTCATAGTGGATGATTCCCTGCCAATCCCACCAAACACACAGAAGAACCTTCCTGGCCGTCAAATCCACCGCTTTTCGACCACGATCGTTTGCGCTTCACGTTGTCGTAAGTGACCCACTTTTCATCGCCAGTCACCATCCGCTTCAAAAACGGGTCGATTTTGTTGCGATTCAGAAGCGATTCGCATGCATCCATACGGGCAAAAATGTTTTTTTGCGTCAAGTCGTGTGGCACCCATACATCGAGCTTCTTTTTGAATCCAAGCTTCTTCAAATGGTTTATAACGGTTTGATGACTCATGCCCAGCTCGTGGCCGATGCTACGGTTGCTACTATGCCGGTCTCTTTCAATCAATTCAGCGATTTTATCGCAATTTTTGACGACAGGCCTTCCGGACCGTGGCGCATCTTCGATCACCTGTGCACCAGAACGAAAACGTTGAAACCATCGTTGTGCGGTGGAAATGGAAACTGTATCGGGTCCATAAACTGCACAAATTTTATTGGCAGCATGAGATGCATTTTTGCCTTTATCGTAGTAGTACTGTAAAATATGCCGTATTTTCTCTTTATTTTGCTCCATGTTTGCGACGCTATAACTCACGAACGACTAAAAGCAAACAACAATTAATCAAACACGTGTTAACACGTGAAAAGAGCTTTCCAAAAAGCTCTAGCGTGAACCGATGCGACGAATACAACTAGAACTACGCGCTTGCAAAGACAAGCTTGCGGAAATACCGCAAGACTTTTTTGACAACCTTTCGTCGGTCATACGGCCTTCAAAAAGGATTTCGGGCATACAAGACGAAGTCCAAAATAAACAAGACTGAGCTAAAATAGAAACGACAGGAGCTTTGTTCTGCTAACTTCGAGTTTATTTATGCAAAAAATCCCCTCTGGCTTCGATACACTGTTTTGCGCGATCTAAAAGCTTTTCGATAGAGTGTTTCAGGTCATTGACCGGAATGTCCTTCAGGATGTCGGCACGAGCTCCTTGTGGATACTTCCCTTGGAATCGTAAAAACAAACGAGCATCGACTTGATTTTTGAATTCTCCAAACGTGATTTTTTGGGGGTTGATGAATTCTGAGCAATTTTTGGTCCTCAGTTAACTTATGCGGAATGAAACGTGCACAGACCTTTCGTACGCCCAAATGATCAGTTAAAATGCGATGAATCGATGTTTTGGAGATATTCAACTCCGATTCCATGAATTTCAACGATGATTTCGGTTAATTTTTGATAAGTTTTCGAACAATTTCGATGGAGTTTTCGGTGATTACTGATTTCGGGCGACCCGTATGTTCATTGTCATGTCCTCACAACCAGGTCTGAAATGTGTAAACCACTCATGAACTCTGGCATGAGATAGACAATCATCGCCATCGACTTTTTTCTGTAACTCAAATGTTTCGCTAAACCTTTTACCGACTTTAAAACGAAATTTGATATTAGCTCTTTGTTCGAAACTCATTTTTGTACCGATGACACAAAGATGCTGACACTTTAGACGCAATAACTTCGCTTCCACTGAACCGAATGTCACCAAGCTTTCACTGGAAGTCAGCTGGGGATGCAACTTCCCACACACTAACTCATTAAAAAGATGGAGCCATCAAAAAAATTTTTATGACGCGAGTCTTGTTTACTTTGGATTTCACTTTGTAAATGTATTATAAATTGTACGAGTACTTTTGCCTTCGTTAACGCGCATTTTCGGCGGCAGTAATTTAGATAGAGTTCCTGTGCAAACACCCTGTACATACATATACGTGTGCATATTTTTGAATCAATCATATCAAACGCATGCCTACAGTGAAAGAAAAATTAAATTTAAAAATTAAATAGGAAGTATACATACATACATATGTACATGTATAAGTGAGATATGGTTGTGAAAAGATAAAGAGATCAGCATTTTGTTGTGCTTTCGAAAATTCTGAAAAACCGAAATGCTCATATAAGTACGTATGTATGTATGTGTGCAATAAAAACGTTATGGCATTAACGGCAATTCACGGCGGCGGAAAACGCACGGTGTGGCATTTTGCCGTGTGCGCATCATAAAATTATTGTGTTGAATTACGACCGCGCCACACAGCAGCAAAAGTAAACAACTCGTATGGAGATGTGCGAAAACATTTGTTTGGGCTTGCGCAGACACACTCACACAAGCATACGCTGTGAAAGCAAAACAAAAAAAACGTATACATACATATGTACATACATACTTATGTATTATACATAAAAACCAAAATACGATTTCCTCGCAAGATAAACAGTGGTTTGTTTGTGCGCGTTCTTAGTTCTGTTTTTTTTTGTATCATCTTTATTCCCACCTTCTACATATGTACATACAGACGTTTTTTTTTATTTGATTTTCCTGCACTCCGCTCCGTACGCGGCATAATGCAACAAAAGCGGCTTGTAACTGTGGTTACTTCCGTTGCAGCATTTACAGAATTTACACCGTTTTGTGGCATCTTCGAATTGGTACGCAGCGTAGTTTGTGTGCGTATTTATATTTCGGGTTTGTAATCTTATTAACGCCAGAACGCGAATAAAAAAAAAACGCTTTGAAAAGCATCAAAAAGTGTTAAGCAGCTCAGCAGTTTCCCGACGACGGTGTAGAATTAACACCTCGACTTCCGGTACTCGAACATGAGCAGGTCCAATGCTGACATTAAATTCGGTTTTAGAGACGTTAGGTGTTAGGTTTGTTTTGAGGAGCTTCTGTGAATTTCTTTCTCTGTTGACATTTCATAGCTTGTGGCTTACTTTGGGAGCGAGCTGCTTCTGATTTTATTTACTTTTCGGTTCAGCTACGGCGGCGGTTGACAATTTTTGCTGCTTGACATCGCATGACGGAAAAATGTGAATGAAATGAATGGACTTATATTTTTAATTTTTATATGTAAACGACCGAATATATTGCCTTTATTCATTTCATTTTTTCCATCACATTGGGCTTCACGGCCGTCCTCATCTCACTCTTGTCCGAGAATTTTCGTTTGTGTAACTCGTTTTTTAAACTAAAGGGAGAAGCCCCCTACTGGGAGCTACTGATTCAGAGTTACCTCAGCCTACCGCACTGTCTCGGGCGCTGCAGTTTCTGTGATCAGCGAGGAGCTACCCATCGACCTCATAGTCTGGAACCGAATAGATGCGTGGGATTCCAAGAAGAAACACGTCATCTCTAACATCACGGAACGGAGATGTCAAACGCATGGTTTGGTGGCAACGCCGATGGGACATTGAACCGAGTGGCAGATGGATCGCGAAACACATTCCATCAATAGGCAAATGAGTCTAAAGGAACTTCGGGGAAGTGAATTACTTCTTAACTCAGTTCCACTCGGCTCATGGTTACTTTCGGAGATATCTAAGCCATAACGGCGATCCCAAGTGCATATAATCCGAAGCGCTAAGCAATGACGCTGAACACACGTTTTTTAATTTGTGACAGATGGCCTGCGAAAAGAGATGCAGAGATGATGAGAGAGGAAGCATATTGGCAACATCGCGCCGAGCAACATAATCAGCAAAATGCTCGAACGCGAGAACACCTAGAACGCGAGTAAAGAGATACATCGAGGACGTACTACGGAAAAAAGTAGACCTCGACACAGTGCAACAAAGCGAATCCACACAGAAAGAGACACAATAAGTCGAGTATACAGTATGAAAGGTGGATACAAATACGGTCGATCCAGACGTGGTTCAAAAGTATTTGTCCTTTATGGATACCGTTCTAGACACTACCAAAGTTATGCAGAAAGTAGTTCCGGGAAGATTGTTTCCCCAAAGGAGAGGTGGCCATACCACTTAACGCAGTACACGACGGTCGCTGTAAATGCGAAGGCAATTTGAACACTACCTCCACCCCACCAAGCACAAAAATAAAAAAAATAAAGGCACGAATTGCTACTCTTTGAACTCTCCAACCGTCGTTGCTTGTCGAGCGGTGTGGGTGTTCTCAGTACGCAAGGCGCATTAATTTTTTCCATGTGCGAATATTCTTGTAAAATCTCTCCGATTAATTCTTTGCTAATCTGTAATTTTTCTGCTATCTGTCACAATTTAATTCTGCTCAAAATGTGACTTGAGGCGCTCAAAGGCGCTACTTAATCGGCCAAGGAAAACTGTCTCTATGTTAGTTGCTTTGATCACAGGCCACTGTCTCCTAGGTCGACATGCTTATTTCGACTACTGCAAAAGCTTTCTGACATCTGCTTTGTAACTGTCCCGCGAGGTATGGCATTAGATACTTGGGCTCATCGTTCTTAAATGATGTTGATGACCTTAGGGATAAAACTGTCAACCAGATCAATGGGTTTGCACTTAAAATGAAATGTAAACAACGAGGAGTAGCAGATAAACTGCTTCTATGGTATCACAATGGATCGGCAGCGGTCTAAGTGAGTTGGTTTAGAGATCGACTAGCACTTCTACTTACCGTCAATCAGCACGGTAGGTATTTCCCTTGTTGAAATAGCGGAGTCCAAGATTCAGAGCCCTCAAGAACCGCAGACATTCCTTAAAAAACAGTATGGCCTTTTTATGGTAATAGAAAATTTAATCACAGCGCGATGATCCGAGAATATCCGATAATCCTTTGGATTATTCATCAGCATAGCAACTTCTGTAAAAGAAATTGTGGAGGCACCTAGTCGTGGTTAGCCCCTAAAAAAATAGATAAAAAAAAATTTTCAAGATTTTTATACCAACTTGAAGTGAATTTTTTTTTATAGAAAGGCATTTTTTTCTTTAAAACCTCCAAAAAGTTGAAATTTTGGAATTTCTCTCGGTTTTCTTAGTTCAGCTAGAATAAAAAATCATGATAATTAGATAACACTGCGTTACAAAAACGAACTTTGTTTCTGTCCTATGAACCAAATATACTTTTCGGAAAGGGGAGACAAAATAAAAATACACGTGTATCGGCGATTTTTATGTGCACGTCAGAATTTTGTTTTTTTTTATGTATAAAATATAGAGCTCGTAGTCCGCCTGTGTGAAAAACTTTGGATCAATTTTTAACCCTTTTTCCGTGATCCGATCGCGTTGAATTTCTGCAAGCTGACTCGTGGAAATGTTTTTATTATGTAAAATTAAAAAAAAAATTTTTTTTATCAATTCTCAGATTTTCCTCAGATTTTTTCTAAAAAAAAAAATTTTTTTCTAAATTTTCGGCAAAAGAGATCAGCATTACACTGAATTTAAGTGGAAGCCACGAACATGCTACAAAGTAGGCGTAGAAAGTATAGAAAATCTACCATTAGTGCAGCCATCTCAAATCATTTTGCCATCACTACACATTAAGCTCGGTGTCGTATCAAATTTTGTTAAAAAACTGGATCGTGAGGGCGAGGCGATTGCAAGTTTGCGCAATATTTTTCCGAAACTGAGCGGCGCAAAGATTCATGCAGGTATTTTTTTTACAAAGGCTTTTAGTAATTTTATTTTTTTTAATGATGTGTATAATATAAGGTGTTTTCAGTGGTCCGCAGATAAAAAAATAGTTGCAAGTTACGAATTTTCATCAAAATTGAATGCTATCGAACAACGTGCATGCAAACGAGCTGACAATTATAAAAATATTGTTGCAGAAATGATTTCGGCATATGGCGAAATGGGCATATTAATGTCGCTAAAGATCCATTTCCTTCACAATCATCTAGATTGTTTCCCTGGTGATTTAGGAGCTTGTAGCGATGAACAAGGCGAAAGGTTCCATCAGGACATTACGGCTATTGAAAAGCGCTTTAAAGGACAAGGTATTACGCATATGCTTGGCGAATACTGCTGGTCTATTTGTCCCGATACTGACACAAATGCTTACAAACGCAAAAATAAAAGACCTAAGTTTCTTTAAAAGCATTAAAATTTTTAATGTAACAATTTTTAATTTTAATATAATAAAATTAATAAAAAAATGCGGGGTTTTATATCTCTATTGTAATGCGGAGTGAAATACCTTTCTTTTGATACCCACATCGGCATATCTCATGCAATTTTGTTTTTAATTTCGAACAGATGGCAAGCCTGTGAAACATTGTCAGTGGCAACACCTAGGTGAAAAGTCTAGAAATGTGATACACTATCTGTGTGCCCAATTTCATTCAAATCCGTTAATCTAATCCTGAGATCGTGTGGCTATACAGATATGCATACAAGAATTGCTGGTTTAAAGTTATAAAATACAAAAACAAAAAATTGTGACGTGTACATGAAAATCGCCGATAACGTATATTTTTATTTTTTATCCCCTTTCCGAAAAAGTATATTTGGTTCATAGGACAGAATGTGTGTAACGCGGTGTAATAATTACGAGCTGTATCTTGTACGCCAGTTGGAAACTCCAGCGCTGCAGCGTTCTACTAATTTCTATGTTAAACATTTTTTTCAACTTATTTTAACCAGTACATCAATTTTTTATACTTTTTAAATGTTCATTAAAAGACAGAAAAAACTTTGCAGTGCTAAATTAATTTTTTCCTTAAAAAAAAAATCGTCAAGAGATGCAATTTTTAGACCTCATAAAGCAGGCTCCCCCTTCAGGGAGCGTGTTGCGCTGGAGATAATTTGGATTCGATGTATAATTTTATTAAGATACTATGGGTTACGGTAACTTGTGCATGCCCTAATTATGTTTCTTTTAATTTGAAGGCCAAGTGTTCGTAATTTTTCGTAAATTTACGTAAACTTCCTATAAGTATCTAATTCCCGAATAAATTTCAAATCGTACTATGTATGAATTATATTTTTCGGAATATACCGAATCCAGCGCCACCGAGCTAGTCCAACTATGACTAAAAACCATCCCCTAAAGTATTTATAAACTTACGATTTCATAAAAACCTGTGAAACCTGCGAAAGTGGCAAAAGTATTCATGAAATTGTTGCTAGAATAAATCGGCATAGGAATACCATCAGCAACTTTCTTAAATTCCAGAAACATATGGTCAACTCAAACGAAGCGACAGGCCAACTAACATCGACAGCAGATGCAAACGAGAAATTCGTCGTATGGCTGCTCAAAAAGAAATGTCTTGCAAGGAAATCAAACACCATTTAAGTCGTAAGGTCAACCATAGACGAACACATCAAATTTTGGTGGAGGGCGGAACACTTAAATATTGCTTGCGGGAACCGGCACCAAGACTATTAGCACACCACATTAAGGCTCGTTTAGCATTTGCGGGAAAATATAAATTTTAGACTAACGAATTCTGAAACGTTGTATTTTCGGACGAAAAAAAGTTGAACTTAGATGGGCCAGATGGTTGCCAGAAATATTGGCGGGACCTTAGGCAACCACGGCAAACGCGCCATAAGCGGAACCACGGTGGTGGGTCTTTGACGATTTGGGCCGCTTTCGGATGTGATAGAAAGTCTCCAATTTGTTTTATTCCGACAAAAAGCAACGCAGAATTCTATTTTGAAATATTAGAGGATGTTCTCGTTGAGTTTGCGGGAAACATATACGGAGACTACTGGGTTTTCCAGCAAGACCACGCCCGAATCCATACAAATCGTTTAATTAAGGCCTTGCTATCGTCAAGAAAAATGTCAGTTCTAGATTGGCCAGCACTAAGTTCCGATTTAAACCCAATTGAGGATCTTTAGGTAATATTGTCGGCCCGTATTTATAAAAATGGTCGGCAGTTGGAGACAATCAAAGACCTGAAAGCTGCTTTAGTGGAAGAGTGGGATAAGATAGGTGATTCCTCTCTTCAAAATTTGGCAGACTCTTTGCCTAAACGTATAAATGATGTCTTTTCTCAAAATGAAAAACATATTACTTATTAGAAGATCGAAAGTTATAGAAACGTTGAAAAGAAGTATAAAAAAAGGATAATGCACATTAATTTTATATGAAGTTATTTTAATTTCTTTTTTAATTTAATAAGTTTAGTCAAGTTGAATTTTTGTTGTATAATTTTTTGTTCCTATTTTCCCTAAATATATATTAAAATTATTGGTTGAACCCTTATCCTGCTTCTTTATACTTTTTCATTTTAAAATACCCTTGCACATATTATATACTTATTTCTGTGAGGTATATGTAAATAAATACAAAGATGAGTTCAAAGAGTCGAACGAGTTTGGCGATGGCTGTGCATTTCTGAGCAAGCAAAGTTCCATCGCATCGATGCATTGATTCCTGCTTTTAATTTTGTATCAGCTGCGTTGTTAATAAAACTGCATTTCGGTTAACGCTTTTGCTGCAGCGAAACTCCCCTTATAGAATTTCATTAATATTTTGGAATTTGTATTTTCCGTCAGCCCCAATTGCGTGCTTAATTGCATTTCCTTCCCCCAGTCTCTCAAAATATTTCGTCCACCCAAAGTGTGGGCAAATTGGGGTTCTAAAAATATTACAAAAGCAACGAGAGCGTTGTTAATGTTTCAGCCCCCTATATTTTGGATATTATTTAGTGTATTTGTAGCTTAGTTAATTTCGGTGCTCGTATACGAAATAATAAATATGTTTTGCATATGTGTGCGTTTGTAGAAATTTGTAAAAATATTTGGGGGGAAGCGACATCTGTTTCGTTTCGAAAATACTTAAAAATGTGCACTTAATATTTTATTGGCACTTTGAATGACAATAAATCAATAAACAAATGTGGGTATTATTGTAAAAATTTCTTGTAAGGCATATTAAGTTTTCAACATTTCCAAAAATAATTATTTTTATTGGTCTAAAGCGTTTAAGAGGGAAATACAGGCAGACATTTTGTCAGAAACGTAAATGCTAATGAAATTTTTATTTATGTTTGGTGAGAAAGCATATTTCCATATTAAATATAAAGTGCTTCTCCTTTTGGGATAGATATAAAAATTAGCCTACGATCTTAAAAATGGTGCCCCCCACCAAAAATGGCATGAAGATAACTTCCGCCCCGAATATCAAGTCAGTCCATAAGTTCGTGCATATTTTAGTAATAATTTCACTTTTGTGCGATTTTTGCATGCAAAAAATTATTCGCGGGATATAACGGAACTGTTTATATTTTCTTTGATATGTTGTGCATTCAACAAGTGATTTTAATCGCGGACAGAAGCACGTGTTGTTAAAAAATAAAATGGAATCTTCGAACGCGTGTAAGAGGCATATTTTGCATTTTTTTATAAAAGTGGTAAAAATGCAACCACTGCTGCTGCAGAAATAAACACTGTTCACGGAGAGGATACCGTGAGTGTAAGGACTGCGTAAAAGTGGTTTTCAAAATTTCGAAGTGGTAACTGCGACGTGGAGGATGCCCCGCGCGCTGGTCGTCCTGAAGTCTTTAACTCCGGCGCCTTGCTCGAACTCGTGGAAGCTGAGCCAAATTCAACAGTCGATATGATAGCTCAGAGGTTAAATTCATCGCATGGATCAGTTCACAGGCACCTGGTTCAGTTGGGAAAGGTTTCAAAGCTGGGAAAATGGGTTCCGCATAGACTTTCCGTCGCTAACCTTCAGCAGAGAGTGAATGTGTGTTCTCAGCTGCTGCAACGGCTTGAAAATGAAAGTTTTTTGAACCGTATCGTTACTGGTGATAAAAAATGGGTCCTTTACTATACTCCTGTTCGCAAACGCCAATGGTTAGATAAAGATGAAACACCAGAACCGACCCCTAGAGTTGGCCTTCACCCCAAGATGATTCTCCTGTCTATTTGGTGGGATATGGCCGGTATTGTTTATTATAAACTTCTGGAGCCAAACCTGCTGATAACGATAACTGCTGATAATTATTCCTATCGGATACCGATATCCTATTCCTGAATGAGGGACTTAAAAAAAATCGACCGTCTTTAGTGAATAGACGCAAAGTTTTGTTTCACCACGACAACGCAAGACCTCTTACCGCAAGGCAAACATTAGGCAAGCTGAACGAGCTCGGATGGGAGCTAATGCCGCATCCACCATACTCCCCGGATATTGCACCTTGTGATTATCACCTTTTCCGTGGACTTCAATTCCATTTTAGTAACAAGAACTACTCCTCAAAAGAAGCTACAAAAAGGGATATCGAAGGGTATTTTGGCTACAAGGACAAACAATTTTTTGAGCAGGGAATTAAAAATTTGCCTTAACGTTGGGAACCCATTGTAAAAAATGACGGAAAATATATTATTGATTAATAAATACTTTAAACATTTTTTTTATTAATTTTAAAACCACCTTTAAAAAATGCACGAACTTATGTATTGACTTGATACATCTTGGGGCTTCATCTGTGTGCTAAGTCGAACGTTTAAGAAAGCGAACTTTGTTACTTTCTCGTACTAATCGGCTCCACTTAGAAGCAAAATCATCAGTAGGTACCACGTGAACCGCTAAACCGCTGAAACTTTGCCTAAAGCTCTTACTGTTCATCGCTCCATCGCCTGCGGCACGCAAGTCTTGCAGGCGCGGGTCAGCAAGAGGAAGAAAATGACGGACGCGCTTTATTAAATTCGGCCAAAATCGCTTAAGCGGTTATCGCGTCAATCAAGAAGAATAATCAAACATTAGAAACATCAAGATGCACACCACGAAGAGGAGAAAGAGCTCGGCCAGACTCCCAAAAATGGTGTACACGGCAAAAAACAACGTCGAGTAATAATGATGGTGCCTTCGAAACTGGTTAGGCATTGCCTGGCTTCACTTTCGATTGTATCTGACGTCTTTGACATTAGGCTCATCTGGGTTCCTAGTCACAGCGACAAGGGATCTGTGAGGTGACTTCCCCGCGAAAGGAAAGGATTAGGATCCCCTTGCCCACCTACGTTCTACTCCTGGAAAGATGGGCTTTGCGAGATCTCAGCGACCGCGAGGGATCTTTTGAGGTTGAAAAAAACCTCATCTCTCGAATTTCGTGGATGTTTTCACATGACACTATCCGCGAGGCATGCAGTGAGACTTGGTGGAATCATTTCAGCACCATCTTTCAGCTGCCCTGATCTTGCGGGGCTATGATTTAAGCATCGTGGCTCTCAATTTTTTGCTACGCCTGCTGATATAGCAGGCTTTGATATTAAAAATCTGATGAACTTTATCAGCAGCTTAAAGCGGTTAACACAACCGCAACATAGTAATCGTTCGTAATCCATATATACTCAACCCCTCCCCCTTCACGTCCCACCCGCCTCCTATCTCTCCTTTCGGTCTTCCTTCACTTTACTTCCTTCGCAATGGTATCATAAAGGATGAATTTGATTTCTTCGTCCAAGTGTGCCCACTCTTTGCGCAACCATTTGAAACTAATCTATCGCTATAAGCTTTTCGTGATCTGTTTATCCTATAACACAGAGAGGAATTTATATCAATATTGAGTTCAGCTCTAATTGTCATAAGGTGTATGCCATTTTCGTGGCCAATTCTAAACACGGTTTTCTAAAATGAAATTCGAAATTCGCTGACTCTAATATGAATCTTTTAAAACCAAGTAAGATTCTTTCTTGAATATACATGCTTAATAAGAGATCCATGACTCGCCGTGTAATCCGACCGATTAGAGTTCAGAAAAGTTTCACTAAATTTGCGCTTCGTCGAACGAACTCTTATGGCCTTTTATTGGCCATATCCAATTTTCCAAGTATGTAGAATTTTGAATTTACAAGCAGAGAAAAAATATAATTTATTTATAACTAAACTTACATATTTAAAAGAAAAATCTGTACACTGTTGTTACTAGAAATTGCGAAGGCTAAGACCGTGAGATTGAACTTAAATACAATAAATAATCCAAGTCGCACTCGTAGAACATAAAACAAACATAGATAATTTTTTATATGTCTAAACATGAAATAAAAAATAAGCTGTCAGAAATCGATTTACATAAATATTAACAGTCATTCGATAAAAGGTTCTACCTGTTCTATGTAAAGAGACAGCAAGTTTCTATTCCAAAACGAAGAATTTTCGGTCAATAGTGTTATTATTATTATTGGTTGTTTTTTGTTTTTTGGATCTTATATACATACTTTTATGTATGTATGTAATTTAAATTTCACCACTTGACACCAAAAGTATAGAATTTTCATGTTCCTTTCGGATCCTTGTAAATCTTTTAAGCATCAAATCCCCATAACAAATGTAAATATGATGCATACATACATACATATATGGTATACATATGTGAGTTTTATACGAGGTGTGGCTATAAAATAACGAGACTCATGTTGCAAAGTATTTTATTAGGTGCGCAACTAAGTTCCCGCTGGTTGTCAATAGATGCCGCCAGCAGTGTGTGCTAGTCGATTCTAACATAACCTAAACGTCATAAACCAAGCTTAGACATATGGTAATCAAACTGCTTCGACAGATTAGTGATTCTGTTTTGGTATCATACACTTTTGGTTTTGTGAAAATGTCTGATTTTGTGCGGATAATCGTCAAGACGGTGATTTTAATGTTGACGACCGCCCGCGTGAAGGAGGGCCAAAAACCTTCGAAGACGCTGAATTGGAGGCATTGCTGAATGAGGATCCGTGTCAAACAAGAAGAGCTTGCTTCAGTATTAGGAGTTACCCACCAATCCATTTCCAAGCGATTGCATGCTTTGGGAATGGTTCAGAAACAGGGGACTTGGGTTCCTTATGAGTTAAAACCAAGGGATATTAAACGTCGTTTTTTCGTCTGTGAACAACTGCTCCAGCGGCAAAAACGGAAGGGGTTTTCTTCATCGCATTGTAACGGGTGATGAAAAATGGATTCATTACAGCAATCCAAAGAAAAGAAAGTTATGGAGACTGCCCGGTCATGCTTCTACGTCGTCGCCTCGACCGAATATTCACGCTGCGAAGGTTATGCTATGTATATGGTGGGACCAAGTTGCTGTTATTATTATTGTGAACTGTTAAAACCAAGCCAAACCACCACTGGGGATCGGTATCGACTTCAGTTGATGCGATTGAGCAGAGTACTGCGCGAGAAGCGGCCGCAATAAGCGGAGAGGCATCAAAAAGTGATTCTACAGCATGACAACGCTCGGCCTCATGTTTCCAAACCCGTTAAAACCTATCTGGAAACACTGAAATGGGAAATCCTACCCCATCCGCCATATTCTCCAGATATTGCGCCGTCCGATTATCACCTGTTCCGATCGATGTCACATGGTTCAGCTGACCAGCAGTTCCATTCATATGAAGACATCCAAAAATGGCTTGATCTGTGGATAACCTCAAAAGATGAACAATTTTACCGCGACGGTATACGAGATTTACCAGAAAGATAGGAAAAAGTGGTAGCCAGCGGTGGGCAATACTTTCAATGATTCACTTGTAACCATTTTTTCAGAATAAAGTTGTATTTTCATAAAAAAACACAGCGAGATCTTAGTTGCGCACCTAATACTTTGATTCTTCTCTTTCATTAGAAAGCTTTATTTGAATCTTCAATTATTCAAAACAGTGAACTCTTTTCTGTCAGTTGCTAACGGACGCAAAACACAAATTAAGAAAAATTTCACCTTAGGAAAGAAACAGATGTCGCATGGCGCAAGATCCGAAAAACAAGGCGGATGACCTAATAGCCGAGAGAGACGGCGGCTTTGATGAGTATTACCGGCGCAATTAATTCTGATTGAAATTGTAGTGTGACAGACGATTGTTACGCGGATTAGTGAACAGCTGATTTGTTTATTTATTGGATAGTTTTGTCAGTAAAAGATGGATCGTAGCGACAAATGCGGGTATTTGCTGCACTGATACTAAGAAATAATAATTTATTTAAAAAAGCTTTAATTGGAATTACTCACACATAATGTCGAGGGGTATTAGTGCGAACTAGTATTGCATCCAATCTTTAGCAAGTACATATATACCTATGAAATGAGACTTTCAGCTATTAGTCCATAGATGTCGTTAGGAGTATTTTTAAACCTTCCCAAATGTCTTGTTTTTTTTCGTCTGTCATCTGTCAACAATATTCAGTTCATTGTTTGTTACGTTTCATACAACAATGCATTTTTGTCGCTCTTAAAAATGTCGAATTTCGTGCGTTCAAACTACAATTTGCGGACATCGTTGATTTTCTGTTATGAATTGAAGAAAAACGCTGCTCAAGCTCATCAAATGCTTATAGAAGCTTGTGGTGGACATGCTCTAAGTAGAGCACACTGAGTGCTTCAGGTGGTTTGAAAAATTCCGAAGTGGTGATTTTAGCGTGGAGAACGAGGACCGTGACCGGCCACCGAAAAAGTTTGAGGACGCCGAATTGCAAGCATTGTTGGATGAAGATGATAGTCAAACGCAAGAAATGATGGCAGAGCAGTTGGGAGTGACCCAAAAAACCGTTTCCGAACGTTTGAAAGACATGGGTATGATTTTAAAGGTCGGAAGATGGGTGCCGCATGGCGCGGCATCCACAAATTGCCTGAGAGATGGGAAAAATGTGTCTCTAGCGATGGCTATTATTTTGAAGATTACATTTGTAATCATTTTTTGTTAATAAACGTTTGAAATTGAAAAAAAGTCTCATTTCATAGGTATATACCTGGATTATTATTTTTCTCCTTGACAGTTTCATTATTTTTCATTCACAATAAATATTAACTGTAATTTTTCGGCAATGCTGCCATCGCAAACTCCCCCAAACCGGCCTAGACTATTACGGATACGTACTACTTCCAGTGCGGAGTCAGCTTCGTTGCTTGATAGCTACACTTCGTAGGCAAATGTGTGCCCGATTGCACTGTATACTTGACACAAATGCGAATACTCGTATGCAAAACTCAGTTAATGCCTTTTGTTTTTCGCGCATCCTGCTTTGTTAGTCGACTGACAGCCAGTGTCCTACCATGTTTGAATGACACGTAAAGATTTTAAATTTCCTCAATACAGATAATATTGAAAAGTGAAAATTCTCCATTTAAAAAGGAATTTCACTTAACAATAGACTGTCGTTTTGAGATGCTGAGTGAATGAAAGTTGTTCAAAAAAACAAAAAAAAAGTTGTTGTTCTTTATATGAATATGTACGCACTTTCAATTTCCGGCGCTTTCAACTCCGCACAATAGTAGCATAATTTCATACTTACCATCTATACCTACATACATACTCACATACATGCATACATATACCCTTATCCTTGTAAATATGTGCATGCACCTTTGCGCTCAGGTACGAATTTGCAGCTGCAGCGCATAATTAACGCTTGCAGAGATACCGGAAAATTCGCCTTTTCTCTCCTGTTTAGCTGCATTTCAATCTGCTTAATACTTTAAGTGGCAATGTTAATTTTTCCCATTTTCGACACCACCACCAAGGCAGCTGATAAGCATCGGCAGAGTGCATGGGTGTGGGGCGTAACAGGAAGCACCCACCAAATTACACATTTCTGATAGTTCAATGCTGCTCGCAAGGCAATCACAGCCAATTGTTTGCTCAGCGATCGTTGATTGCTTTTTTGGATGTGTACGCATGCGCGCAAATTACACAAAACTTCTACGCCGATGTTGAGCGAACGATAAAAATAAGGATGTTTATTTAGGATGCGCTGTCGGTAGGTTCGATTGTGTATTTAAATTGCTTCGAACATTGAAAATACAACAAACATCCGGATGCGGCTGCAATTGCCCACGCACAAGCTCTCAAATGTGTGTACGTGTGCATTTATATGTGTGTGCCTCTATTTTTATTTTCTATGCGATTTGTGTTTGTGCAAGGATTTCCTGCCCATCTGAAACGTGACCACGAATAAAGGCATACAAATAGAAAATAGGTAAACTGCTTTCAACCAAAAAAAAAAGAGAAAATATGCTAAATGTTTACTTTGAATTAAATGAATGACAGACGTGCCGCTCATAAAGACGAAACAGTTTTTTTTTTCTTTCGTACATAAATTAGAAATATTTGAGTATTGTGATGTTATTTGTCGAGATCATTGATCAGCGATCACCTATCGTTGGCAGTCCTATCTTTAAAGGATCCAGGTTTTCACATTAAATTTATGTGCAGTGCTGCTGCATAAATTACTAGCCAATTATCGAAAAATTGTATTTACTTTTCTATGCTGGTGGTTCTTGTTGACAGTGCACCTAGAAAGTGGTCGCTGTACATAATTGCGTGAAAATATGTAATGCATTGAGAAGTATGCCTAACAGAAAGTGGTTACCAACTGGTTGGAAAAAACTACTCTTTGGACGCATGTCCACCGAGAACGAGAACAGCTGCATTACAAGCGCTCATGACACAAGAGAATCAGGGCCGCTCAAATACAGTGCGATTAAGTGATTAGCGGGTTAATGGTGTTGAAACGATGAAATCCCTAAAATAAAAATAAAAATCCAAATATGAGCAAACAAATTGTGGAATATACTAATGACACACGTTAAGTACTTGAGTGGGCTATTGGACTTGCGCGAGCAGAGCCTCAAGGGTATGGCGCAGCTGCCAGCCAGCATCGATGCACATGAAATGCCTGTGGCATGGAACTACAAGGTGGCGCAAAAGGTATCGCTCAGTTAGTGCTGGCATTCATATCAGAATCTAAATACATAATAATAATACCTTTCCTCGGCGGCCGCCGTAGCCGAATGGGTTGGTGCGTGATTACCATTCGAAACTCACAGAGAGATCGTTGGTTCGAATCTCGGTGAAAGCAAAATTAATAAAAACATTTTTCTAATAGCGGTCGCCCCTCGGCAGGCAATGGCAAACCTCCGAGTGTATTTCTGCCATGAAAAAGGTCCTCATAAAAATATCTGCCGTTCGGAGTCAGCTTGAAACTGTAGGTCCCTCCATTTGTGGAACAACATCAAGACGCACACCACAAATAGGAAGAGGAGCTCGGCCAAACACCTAACAGAAGTGTACGCGCCAATTATTATTATTTTTTTTTAATACCTTTCCCCGCTCATTGATTTGTAGATTGTAAGAGACTTCGTTTATCTAGGAATCAGCATTAACGCCGATAACAATGCCAGCCTATAAATCCAACGTAGAATCTCTCTTGCAAACAAGTGCTACTTTGGAATAAGTAGGCAATTGAGCAGTAAAGTTCGCTCTCGACGAACAAAACTAACACTCTGCAAGGCTCCCAACATGCCCGTTTTAACGAATGGCGCAGAAGCTTGGACGATGATAACATCCGATGAAGCGACGCTTGGAGTGTTTGAGAGAAAGATTCTGCTCAAGATTTTTGGACCTTTGCACGTTTCCAGCGGCGAATATCGCAGGTGATGGAACGATGAGCTGTATGAGCTTTACGACGACATAGACATGGCGCAGCGAATAAAGATCCGACGGCTACGTTGGTTGGGTCATGTCTTCCGAATGGATACAAACGCTCCGGCTCTGAAAGTATTCGATGCGGTACCAGCTGGTGGTATCAGAGGAAGAGGAAGGCCTCCTCTGCGTTGGAAAGATCAGGGGAGAAGGACTTGGCTTCACTTGGTGTGTCCAACTGGCGCCGGTTAGCACGAGAAAGAAACGACTGGCACGCTTTGTTAAACTCGGCCAAAATCGCGTTAGCGGTTATAGCGCCAATTAAGAAGAAGAAGAAGGTTATCGCGTCCTTACGAGCTCATGCAGGCGCCCAGGTAACACTCTCGCTATCCTCAATTCGCCCATTCTGCTTAAGCTAAAGAGCTTCACATAAACATATGGCGTTAAAAAATTGCGTTTTCAAAAAAAGTTTGGAATTGCAGAAAAAAGTATCAAAGAAAATCGGCTGATACTTTTTGCGCCACCTTGTACTTTGCGCCAACTTAACTGTTTCAGAGCAATAATACATTTTCAGGACATCTTGCAATTCAGACCCATAAAAGATATTTGAGTAGATAAATAGGCAAATGCGAAATAATAATAAAAATAAAAAAATTGAATTTCAGCAGATGTGAAATATTATGCAATCCAATGGGTCCAAACACCGAGTGCCATATGCCGATACAACAACAACGTGGAACATTTACATGCACTTATACCCATTTATAGGCGCACTCTTTATCTCTCTTTCCCATACATTTGCTGAGCGTGCGCCTAACGCCAAATGGAATAAATATATACACACATACATACATACGTGCATATCTCGCGTGAGATCATGTAAATTTTATAGAATTCTGATCTACAAATTTTCATGCAAACACTCGAACACACAAACACATCTGTAGCTCGCGACTGTGCTTATTTTTGTAGGTGTTGTATATCAAACTCCGACCAGAGACTCTGACCAAGAGCAAGTGAGGTCGTGCATTTCATACATTTCCGTTGAATTATTGTAATTCGATTGCTTGCTTGTGGTATTTGAATATCTTCGCCACCGAGCATGTGGAACTGAGTGACAGGAGGTTACGCGCGTGTTAGCAGGATATCTTGGTTTTAGATGGCCTCTGTGCACTTTTTCTAATGTATGCATGCATGTTTATAAATATGTTTGTATGTATGTATGCCTGCTTGCATGCACTCTTACGACTTGCTGTGTGTGCGTGTGTGACTGGTGCCAGTAATTCGATGCGGCTTCACGCATGTCAAATAGAAATTTACAAATTTTCAACGCTACGCACAGGATGTAGACGAAAAAGGATTTGCTCCCGAGGGCCTGTGCCCGTATTTACATACAAACATACAGGAGCATGCATGCATACACACTTCCATGAATACCATGAATAAGTCAGCAAAAGTGATGTATAGGACATATGTACATACATACATAAATGCGTGTATGGAGAAATGTTAGTAGGCAACTTGGTAGTAATAGGATGCCTAGTCCCCTACAAATGATACTCATTAAGCACATATCGAATGAGTAGAAGCACTCGAAGACACATACATACATACATACATATGTAAGTATGGATCTATAATACATATGTATGTACATCTGCATATTTCACGACGCGGGTGCCGTAGTGTAATTTTACCTGCAGCGCATGAGAGATACAATGATTTCGTATAATCTGACACACACACACACACATGCATCGTACCTGCATACGATCTATTGCTATCAGATCGAAGGATCGACACTCATCTTTATTCAAATGCACACACACACACACATATGCACGTTATGTGGGTGTAGCGAAAAATATTTAATTGCGGTACTGCAAACTGCAGACACAGTTGCTGTTTCCAAAAATACTTACATACTTACATGCAGATGTCCATACATACATATGTACATATATAAGTAGACGTATAGCCGTGCGTATGAAAGTGAAACGGATTTCCTGCACTCTGATTTCATTCGCCTACCGAACGCTACTTACATACATACCACCAGTTGTACAGATAGGCATTTACGCACATTCAATGCAACTACATACGTACATTCATGCATACACACATACTTATTCCCATAGGTTCCCAGTGATTTCCTTTTAACTTTCATTGTTACGTGCTCAGCAAATTAATCACACAAATTACCCATAATTTTGTAATTATTTAACGTCACTTAAATTCTGCCTCAGCATATCTCTACACACGTACATATATACTAAACATATATACCTACATACATACATACATATGTATGCAGATGATTAAGAACTTTACTTATTCGGTGTTGGCATTTTTTCCCCAAATGGTTCTGCGGAAATTTGTCACTTAGCTCATCGCTCTCTACTGAGTAGCCATCAGGCGAGTTGAGCTGTGCTGAAAGCCATTATGAATACTCACACACATGCACCCATATGTATTTTCATACGAGTAATTATCCAGCTGGAGGCAAAAAGTCCTAGTGATTAATTGAAAATTTGTGTAAATTTAAATATTAAAGGAAGTGTGTCGTAAATGCGGTCTGCGGCAAGTGTGGACAAGAAAAATTGCTTCCGTCTTTATATTAGTTCAGAAAAGATAATATGAGACACAGTGTGAGCTGTTTTCTTTGAGAGTGGTGCAAGTGTATTTAATTTTATATGAAGATATGTATTTAAGGTTTTGGATTTGACTAATTTGGAAAATATGGATATTTATTGCATTCTTCTTCTTCTTAATTTGAGTTTACAAAGCGCGACAGTCGTTTCTTTCTTGTGCTAACCGAGGCCAGTTTGACACAACAAGTGGAGCCAAGTCCTTCTCCACGTGATCTTTCCAACGCAAAGGAGGACTTCCTTTTCCTCTGCTACCACCAGCTGGTACCGCATCGAATACTTTCAGGATGGATACAAACCATTCATTGGCATGGCCCAGTCAACGAAGCCATTGGATCTTTATTCGCTGCGCCATGTCTATGACGTCCCAAAGCTCATACAGCTCATCGTTCCATCGCTTGCGATATTCGCCGTTGCCAACGTGCAATGAACCAAAAATCTTTCGCAGAATGTTTCTCTCAAACACTCCAAGCGTCGCTTCATCGGATGCTGTCATCGTTCACCGCCGACTGTTTGTTTGAAGACAGGAGGTACTTCGTTTTGTCCTCGGTGACCACCAGACCCATTCGCTTTGCCTCTTTATCCAGTTTGGAAAAGACAGAACTAACAGCGCGGTTGTTAAGGCCGATGATGTCAATATCATCGGCATACGCCAACAATTGTACGCTCTTATAAAATATTGTGCCTGAGCGATTAAGTCCTGCGGATCGTACGATGCTCTCCAAAATCAGGTAAAGAGTCACACGACAGCGAGTCACCCTGTCTGAAACCTCGTTTGGTATCAAACGGCTCGGAGAAGTCCTTCCCAATTCTGACGGCGCTGGTGGTGTTGAGCAACGTCATCTTGCATAGTCGTATTAGTTTTGCGGGGATACCAAATTCAGACATCGCTGCATACAGATAACTCCTTTTCGTACTGTCGAATACAGCTTTGAAGTCGACGAAAAGATGGTGGGTATCGATTCTCCTTTCATGGGTATTTTGCAAGACTTGGCGTATTGTGAATATCTCGTCGATTATGGACTTTGAGGTCTATAGCCCCACTGATAAGGTCCAATCAGTTGGTTGATGGTGGAATTCAGCCTTTCACACAATACGCTCGCTAGAACTTTATAGGCGATATTTAGAAGACTAGTCCCGCGTTAATTGGCACAGATTGCAGGGTCATCCTTCTTATGAATTGGGCAGAGCACACTTAAATTCCAATCGGACGGCATGCTCTCATCCAACCATATTTTGCATAGAAGCTGACGCATGCACCTTACCAGCTCCTCGCCGCCATCTTTGAACAGCTCAGCCGGCAGTCCGTCGGCGCCGCCGGCTGTGTTGTTCTTTAGCCGCGTTATCGCTATTCTCACCTCGTCATGGTCGGGTAGCGGAACGATAGTTCCGTCGTCAACGATTGGGGTATCGGGATATTCACATTCTCAGTGACATGCGCAGCTGTCACTGTTTAACAGGTTCGAGAAGTGTTCCCTCCATAATTTAAGATTGCTCTGGGTGTCAGTCACCTGATCGCCATCTTTATTCTTACAGGTAAACCACTCGGTCTTAAAACCTTCTGTACACCGCCGAACTTTCTGGTAGAATTTTCGGGCGTTGGCTCTATTGGCCAACATCTCAAGCTTCTCACACTCACGTATTTCGGCCTCTCGTTTCTTCTTTCGGATGATACGTCCCTCTTCTTTTCTTAGCTCCCGTTAGCGATCCCACATGGCTCGCGTTGCGCCCGATCGCAGAGTGGCTTTACAGGCAACATCTTTTCTTTCGGCAGCCGCATTACATTCCTCGTCGTACCAACTGTTTTTTCGGGCTCGCCGGAATCCGATTTCTTCTTCGGCGGCGATACGTAGAGAGCGAGAAATGTTAGTTCATTGCCCCTGCATGCCGGATTGTTGGGCAAAGCAGGAGTGAGAGCCGACTGGCGAATCTTCTGGCTGTCCGTTGTGATCATAGCTTTTCGATGTCCAACATTCTTTGCGTAGGTAAATGTACGTTTTTTGCTGCACAGAGGCGTGTGCGCAGTTTGGCGGCTTATACATTAAGTATACATACATCAATGCGGCCGCTGCAGCCGAGAAATTTGTGCAGTTCCACTGACTAAGTCATCATATCTAAATGAATAGAAACGCTTCAGCTGTGGTGTGGCAGAGGAAAAAGATAACCTCCACTGCATCGGAAAGTTCAAGTGGAGAAGGACTTGGCTTCAACAGGCACGAAAACGAAACGACTGGCGCGCTTTGCTAAACCCGACCAAAATCGCTTAAGCGGCTATCGCACCAATCTGGACTAGGAAGAAGTTCCCACATACCTAGTATATGCCCTATATATGAGAGGTTCCCGCACGATACTAAACCATTTTTGGCATGCCCACTTAGACCAATTCAACTAACGACTGTTCGTCTACGGCGAAATAGCACGTTTCTTAAAACTGCCGACAACACTGACCCCGATGACAACACTTGGCGTTACAACCCGGCAGGGTTGAGTACGTCTGCTACAGCAACAACAAATTTAAATACTTTGCAAGCTCGCGGATATTTAACGTTTGCTAAAACTAATCAAATGTGCATCACACTCACTGATTTATCAATACTGGCACTGTTAATATTTAGAAAAACAAACCGGCGAAAAAAGCTGAGTGTGTAATTTTTTGTTTTTTGGATACCCCTGAAAAGTTATAAGCCACGCTTAAAAGCATGTATACTCTGCACTCGAAATTTGAGAAAATTTGGCACGAAGGGTCAGTGGAATGAGAATATGCTGGCATGTAAAAAAAGAATTTCAAATGAAGAAAATTGTTACTGAAGGATCTCTACTTAAACTTCCACTTCATTGGCTGGCTTATTACATTCTATGCAGTCTCTATACTGATACTCGCTATTGTCGGGAGTTTTTCCAAGAGTTTCACAACTTAAAATGATAATACAGCGCAGAAATATTGTGGGAATGTTTTTTTTTTATTATACATAATCTAGTAGATAGTTTCATGACACTTATTTTTTGAATATGATATCCGATATATGACCGGCGCGGCTGCGAGTTACATGGTCAATTCGATCGGTTCAAGAGTTGACTACTTTTCCAATAAATCTGGCCGTATGGCGTCAATGGTGGCTTAAGTATTGCAATAAGTCGATTGTTAGGCGCGCCGTCTTGTTGAAACCAAATTTCGTCGCTTAGGTTTAGCTGATTAATTTTTGAAAACAAAAATTGAGGCAGCTCCTTCCTCATTTCGAAGGAAATAAGGCGCAATGATGCCCAGTGCTCAACGAACTTCGCGAACATATTTGTTTTTTTTTTTTCAAAGTAAATTTCCATAATTTGGAAGCCTTGTTCTGGCGTTAACGATTCATGATGACTTGGCAAACCTTCCTGAACAGAAATGTCAACACAGTTTGCTATTCTGAACTGTCAAACCATAATGATTGATAATATGGATAGTGGTCATGCAGCTAATATAAGACCCGATATTTGCGCATGACGCTTTAATATCGATCATGAACAAATTTCTACTGCTTGAAAGTAACGTAACTAAATCTTATATATAATTGGTGCGTACACCATTTTTGGGTGTTTGGCCGAGGTCCTCCTCCTATTTGTGGCGTGCGTCTTGGCAGTTTCATGCCGAGTTTGAACGGCAGATACTTTTTTGTATGAGGAGCTTTTTTATGGCACAGATACACTCAGAGGTTTGCCATTGTCAGCCGAGGGGCTTGCGCTATTAGAAAACACTTTTTCTTCATTTTGGTCTTACACCGAGATTCGAACCTACGTTCTCTCTTTGAATTCCGAATGGTAGTCTCGCACCAACCCATTTGGCTACTTATATTCAATAGCTTCCAAATTTCTGTGATATTTTGTTCATCAACTACTAATGTACAAAATGGCGGAACTGCTTGTTTTGTCAAAATTTTTCACTAAACTGTGAAGTCGCACAAATTTCAGAGAGCAGATGTGTATTCGGTGCACTTAAACTCTACTAAAACCAAGTAGTAAACACTTCTTGGTGAAAAAAAATGTGCATCGTATAATTTGTTCAAAGGTGTAGCAGTAAAAATTCGACGTCTAAGCCGTCTAGAAGCACAGAAATATGTTAATTGCAATAACAAAATAATATGAACCTAAGTTTAGTGGCAAAATCATATAAAAAAGACAAAAGACCGTGGCCAAATGCAATTTTCCGAGTAGGTAGAAGCCATAGTAACCCAGTCATATTAGGGGTTTCACCTCGAAATGAAAGATAATAAGCCGGAAATTGGTAAAAACCTTTGCTTTGTCGCCCTAAATATTGTCACAAAAGTCACAAATGCTATTGTGTCCGCGTCTTAAGATATTGAAGGTCAAAGGTCACAAACAAAGATTTTTCGCGAATATCTCGGTTCCTAAAGCTTAAATGATATTTTCACCTATCATGAAAGTTGTAGAGTATACAATTCTCTACCACTTTTGTCTAAACTTTTTTTTATACGATCAAACGTTTTTGAGGTAGAGCGCGAAGAGTGCGCAGCGTACAGTCATATAGGGACCAGACAATATGGTGAACTGTGAAGAATATGAACCAGAAGAAGAAAAAGTGCTGAGTGCAGAGATTTCATGCAACATAAATGGATATTTTAAATGGTGTCAGTCAAATGTGTTGCCGCAACGTACCCATTGTGACAGTCCCATTGTGCATAGAATACTTTACTTCCCTCTACACAGCCTGAATGGATGTAGGGGCCATATGCGCCCGCCAATGCCAGCTCGAACATGTTGTAGCATTCGCCCAACAATTTGTCGCATCGAACCGAATGCAACGATCAAACCAAAAGACTGCCGAGCTGAGTCGAACAACAAAACCAGCAGCGCAAACAGAACACGACCGCATTTGTTGAAGTGAATTATAAGTGTACGTGTGCAAACGCGGATAACAGCCGGCGAGAAAATTTTTTAGAAAACAAAAAAGCGAGTCTACGTGCACTAAACGTTTAATAATAGCGACAGAAAAAAAATTTAAAATTAGTGCTTATTAAAAATTATTTGTGTTGAAAAAAAGCTTCGTTTTGTACAATACGATTTTTATAAAAATTAAAAATAATTTTCTGAAGAAGTGTTGCCAAGAAAAAGTGGGAAAACTTGATAAAATTAAAAAAATACGTTTCACTAGCAGTGAGCAAACAACAACAAAACCAAGTTGACAACAACAAAAGCAGCTAATATAGCTGCGAAATAATAATACAAAAAAAAAAATTATAATTCGAATAAAGAAGACAAGCAAGAATAACGCAACAGATTGCACAGCAGGCTGACAGCGGTTAGCTGAATCGTAGAGCGGCAGACGTTAATCGGCAAGCGGCAAGCGGAGTGCACGCTTGTTAATAACAGTGGCAGCAAAAACTTTCGAAATTTTTAAAAAGTAGTTCAAAGCTCAGGCTATAAGCGAACGGAGGAACGGCAGCGTAAACCCCAAACAACTTTGCGCGCCCCCTCTTATTCGCCGCACTTCGTGTAAAAATCGCAGCGACGCGCGTGTTTTCGTCAGTTTGGCCTGGTTGCGCTATCTGTTTGCGCATTCACGAAGTAAATAAGCGTGCAACAGCCAGTCGTAGCGGCAACATTAGCAGCAACAAAAACAAGCAGAATAATTTTAGAGATTTTACTACAAGTTTGCTAAATCTCAAGTTAAACAGCGCATAACGGTCGTCATCGGCAGCGTCAGCAACATCATTAGTGTCAGCGGCGTTGAATTGTGAAATGTTTTTGTTTTTTTTGTTTTTGGAAAACCAGTAAAAATTAAAATGAAATAAAAAGTTAACGGATGAAAAGCGTGTAAAAGACTGAAACTGCTGAAGTTGCAAAAGAAAAAATCGAAAAAAAAATTAATTAATTTTCTTGAGAATTTTTTGCTTTTTTATTCAAAGTGTGTGTTCGTGTGTGTGTGCTATTCAAAAGCGCAAAAAAAACATAGTAAAATATAAGCAGTGGACAAAATTTTTAAGTGCACGCAAATAATAATAAAACCACTGCAAAAAGAAACAGGAAGTAGCAAAAATATAATAATATAAAAAAGGTATAAACAATAAAGCCGAATACATACACATACACATACACAAGCACCACGCCGAGCGTCAGCGTTCTACAATTACAACAAATATACACCCCCGCGACGAAATCACCAACAAAATAACCACCAATAAAGAAAAACGTCACAAAAAGTACGGGCAAATTGCAAATCGAGCATTAAACGTCTATTCTCCCAACGGAAGCGCGACAAAATTACACTGACCCACACAAATACACATACACACACGTGCTCGTAAACATTCATTAGCACGCGCGGAAATACTCGTATGTTCGCTCTCTCACTTGTGACAAATTTTGTGTATCAAACCAGCCAGCAGTAGCGGTTAATTCGATCGATCGCGATAACACAAAAACAATTACCAGTAGGAGCAAAAACAAAAAAATTACCATTGGAGCAAAAACAATTCCTATTGCAGCCATAGCCAGCTGTTAGTGGAGACGTCACTCATTCGTGCTCAATTCCTCTCATACAATTGGAGCGTGTCAAGTGTTTTCTTATTAAAAACAACACTACTGATATCCGCCGGAAGTGTATTTCCCAATAATATTCGAATTCTCGGAAGCAAACAGGTAAGCAATTGAGTGCTTGAGTTGATATTTGGCAATTTTATTTCGAAAATTTAATGTTAAGATGATCAGCGGTAGTAAAAATGGAAAGTGGAGACACACAAATGGCTGGGTGATTTGCACCAGCGGAATAAAGTGGTGTTAGAAAACAAATGTGATAGAAGATAATACCAATTAATCGCTAAATGGATTGAGAAACAAGTTTGCATTGCAAACAAAGTAAATTTAATACATAGGTTCCCTTTTTGATAAAAAAAAGCTCAAAAATAGCAAATGACTAAATGTTTGCGCACATTTTATTCCTCACATTAGAGCGTCGCACGATTTATAAATAAGTAAAACCTAAAACTTGGTTCACACTGAGACGCTTCTTAGAACTTATTGAATAAGGCGTTTTTATGATCAACTTTGATCGGACAACATACCTGTAAAGAATACTTGAACATTCCACTGACTGCTGGAAGATTTTCTGTCGAAGGTTAGCGCTGGATGTACGTATGTAGGTATACTGACAGCCCACAATTTGTTAGCGGCACATGCATAGAAGATGGGAATTGCAAACAATGATAGCTGCAGATTTTACAATGAACTAGAAGAGAGGAAAACTCTTGAACACCTTCTATGTTCTTGCCCTGCATTTGCTAGAACCCGAATGAAATGTTTAGCGGCTCTACAATATGAGAGATTACAATGTCTCTGTTGTTGTTGTTGTAGCAGCATAAACATTCCCCATACTTACATACGGGGAATGCTGCTGGAGTGACAGGCCTTGGCCGGATATAAATCCGGGTCATTTCGGTAACGTAGAACCGACTGTCGTGGAAACGGTTAGAATCTCTCTCGGGTTAGAGCTTCAGAGCTCACTTGGATTCGCAAAAGATGAAGGCTTATTACAAGAAGCCTGCTACAAGAAAACGTAAGGGTTAAGCTTCATCTGGTACCACTAAGCACCAATAGGTCTATTTTGAAGGGTTTCAGCCAGCCAGGTCAACTTAACCTAACCTAGCGCTAGAAGTAGAGATGTTCATTTGCCATATCGAATTTTTCCGAATCGGTCAGGAACCTCAAAAAACGATTCAGAAGAAACAATTTAGGGGCGAGTTTGAGAGATTCATAAATACCTAAGCCTTATGATGTTAGCCACCTCATAAATATAACTCTTCCGGAATATACAAAAACAAAAAAATAAATAAATAATTGGCGCGTGCACTCCTGTTAGGTATTTGGCCGAACTCCTCCTGCTGTTTGTGGTGTGCATCTTGATGTTGTTCCACAAATGGTAGGTAGGTAGGTAGGTGAAATTGTTGAAGTGCCAGTCTGACACTCCTCAAGTAGCACTGAAGCGCCGTTTTGATATCATTATGAGACCTCCACCAGGTAGACATCTACAGCTAGCCTGAGCTGTTGATATAATTGAGAAGATTGAAGGGATTTAGGTTGGCGCACTGCCCCAGGCTGTCGATGAAGCGAACACCAAGTGACCTTAATTGTCTAGCTACCAAACCCGCATAAGTGGAGGGACCTACAGTTTTAAGCCGTTCAGAGTCGGCAGACATTTTTTTTTTATAAGGAGCTTTTTCATGGCAGAAATACACTTGTAAGTTCGCTATTGCCTGCCGAGAGGCAAGCGCTATTACAATAGAAATGGTGGAGTCAAATCTCTGTCAATTCATTTTGCATTCCTTCTGCTGCTCATTTTGAATTTATTTTTTAGTTTTTAGCAATTTCTTTTAACAATTGTCCAATATTTTCCAATGGGCTGCAATTGTGGACGGTTTGGTGGGATGTGGTTCTTTTGAACAATATTTACCCCATGCTCTTCACACTGCTTCATGGCAATACGGCTATAATGACACGATGCTAGATCGGACTAGATCAGAATTGAGTCTTTATGTTGTTTTATGAACGGCAGCAAATGTTTGTGCAAGCACTCCTTCTTATAAATTCCTTTGTTTATAATGCCCGTGGCTATGGACGTCTTGCTTTTCATACCACACTGACAGATGGCTTGCCAAACTAAATATTTTTTAGTAAACTTGTCCAATATTTTTAGCTTAAATGCACCTGAGACTCCTTCTCTCTTCGTTGCAGTAGAAAACTCAGCGATTTGAATCTGTTTAAAGTCGGTTTTGACATATGTTTCATCGCCCACAACCAATCAGTCATATTTATGGGTGTTTTGGCTCTACAGGGTTGCCTATATTCGACGGACCCATCTGGCAACCCTGTATCTTTTGAGAGAGACGTCAGATCGCTTAATGACATACCGCGTTGGAAGCGTCAGTCCAAGCAGATTTTTAACATGGAACAGTACACTCCACGCGAGCGCTCCCAAATTGTTGAAATTTACATTCAACAAAAGAAGTCAATTGTGAAAACTCAACGTGCGTATAAAAAATTAAATAATGTGAAAAGTGCGCCTTCTAAGAACACCATTAAACGTTTGTACGAAAGGTTTTCGACTGGTGATGCTCTTTCTAATCCAAAGAGGCCAAATCAAAACCGACCAAGGCGATCGGATGAGAATATTGCTCTTGTACGGGCCAGTGTTGAGACGTCGCCAAGGACATCCCAAAATCGCCGTTCTTAGCAGTTGGGTATTGCTCGGACCACTTTACAACGAGTTATCCGCATTGATATGGCGATTTTGATTGGCCACCGATTTAACGCCACCTGACTTCTTCTTGTGGGGATATTTAAAATCAAGGGTTTATATTAATAAGCCAAAGACCATAGAAGAGCTGAAGAACAGCATCCGTGAGGAAATAGCCGCTATTCCAGCCGAAATGTTAGCTGAAACTATGAAAAATGCTGCAAAACGGGCACAATACGCCGTACAGACTCATTTCAAAAGTGATGTCAACAAATCTACTTGAACAAAATAATATGATTATTATCGTCAACATCAAAAAAGTTGTGTTTTTCTTTGATTGTTTTCAACACGGTTCCGAGAAAAACGCGTTTAAAGTTTTGAGTAACAATAAAAGCGGCTTGAAGCGCACACCTTCCAAAGGATGTATCTCCAACACTATTATTCGGATCAACTTGAAAATTTAGGATAATATTCTTGAGATGTTGTAGAAATTAATAAGCAAAAAAATCGATTTTTTGAACCCACGAAACCCATGTAACCCCTTAAGTGTTTAAAACCATTTCTTGAAAATCGCCGATTTAGACAAATAATAAAAATGACCGATATAACAGTTGAAGGGTAGAACATCCCTTTTTTTATTTATGTTTGACCGACAATGAAGTACACTTACTAGTTGAAAACTTGAAAAAAGTTGAAAAATTTAAAAAAAAAAAATTATTCAATATTTAACTTACCACAAAAGATCCTATTTTATAGCAACCAATTAAATGGAGGTAAGAAACTTGAAATGCAAATTAAGTAAATTACTCTCTATAGTACGAATTAAATCACGCATTCAATTGAATTGACCGCAAACCAGCAGAAGTTTGCTTCACCACAAAACACAGGCACAGGGTAAACTTACATGCATACACACATACATGCATACAACTGCAAGAAATGCATTGAAGTTTTGTGCGAAAAAATGTAACCACAGAAAATTTAAATTTGGAACTTCAAAACCCAAGGCGCATAGTTTGACAAAAAAGAAACGCATAAAAAAAAAATCAAAAAAGGAAAAACATCATCCAACAATCGATTGACTGATCACGAAGCGAGGATGCACTACATGAACAAATATCAGCAACAAACAAAAAATTGCATGCAGTGACTGGAAACATACACGAAATACTTAACGAGTAGACTACATTCAGGCTATATGGAATAAATGTATGTGTATGTGTGCACTTGTAGATATCTACTCATGTGTGTGGTATCTTGCACTTGAATGGCAGTAGCGGCGAAGAAAACATTTAACAATTTCAAAAACAGCAGCTGCAAATTTGCCGCAAAAAGGTAAAATGATAAAACACACAAACGCACATACACACACACACACACATGCAACCGAAGTGCGCGCTGAAAAATACGCATTTCAATTGACTTGAAATTGAAAGAGGCAACAAAAGGTGTGGTCAGGATAAGGGTAACAGTGCTAAGAGTGCTCAAAAATACATACATACACACATACATACATATGCACGTACATGCACATATCTACTCGTACATGAGTGCACTCGAACGGATGCATGAGTGCCGCGAGTATGTGGATATATTAATGCGCGCGCATGCGCAGACAAACCCGCCAACACGCAGCAACGCAAGCGAACAGACAAGCAGACAGATAGGCTGATGTTCCAATAATGAGTTGGCGAGCATTCCACAACGAAACAGCTGCTCTTTGCTCACTTTGCTCGAGCTTCAAAAAGGACGAAAGATAAGAGTCGTAAAAAATTCACCTGGCGGCATTTAAATATTTTTGTAATTTCATTGAAGAAAGAAGTGCATATGTATGCATGTATGTTTGTATGTATGAGTGTAAAGTATAAAGTACGTCCGGAGCGGATGGCAGAATAGACACAATTAACTGCTGTAAGGCCACACAGGCACAGAGTTGATTAATATGTAGATATGTATGTATGCATATGAGTATTTGTTGTTGTTGTTATTGAATATGTAATATCAATTACTTTTAATTTCCCCTCAAGTCAGCTGTTGTGATTCCATTGAGTTTTGTGGGTCATTTTAGTTACTGGAAATTTTTAGCAGTGATAATGAAAAAACGGGGGAAAAAATTGTTTATGAATTTGTATCAATCAATCAATTTCCGGTGTAATTAAAGTAAGCTTCAACAACAATAAATAAAAAGAACACGAAGTGTTAAACATCAATAATTACTTCGTATATGTAAAGGGTGATCAATTTAGAGGTATCGGATTTTAAATTGAAAAAAATAAAAATAAAACAATGAAAATTTAAGTTGAATGGGCAATCTTTATTATTTTTGTGTAGAACAACCATTCATGACATTTATTTTGTAAAGATAATCCCTTTCAAATGTTGGCCACAACTGCGCCGTAATTCGGCCACACGTAAACACCGATTTTGAAAGACTCGTTGGAGGACTTCGGTCGGTCGGTCGGTATCTCGTGAATAATTTTAGTAGTGTTGGCTTCCAATGCCTCGATCGAAGCTGGTTTATCCACAAAGCATTTAAGCTTTACATTTCCTCACAAATAAAAATGCAAAGGTGTGATATCACACGATCTTGGAGGGCTAGTGGATTGGGTCCGAGACGAGAAATAAATTGCGCACCAAAACGACAACGCAGTAAATCCATTGGTTCACGGACTGTATGGCAAGTAGCGCCGTCCGCCGTCTTAGTGGACCTAAATATTGTGGAGATCGCAGGCTTTAATTTCCAGTATCCAAAAGTCATTTCTCATGGCGCGGTTATTGCTATATTTACGCCAGACTCGTCTTGGCAGAAATATGTGCCGATGATTCCTCCAGCCCATAGGCCGTACCAAATGGTTGTTTTCAATGGATGTAATGGCTGTTCTTGAATGACTTCGGGTTGCTCTTCAGCCACAAATTGGCCGCATCCAAGGCGCATTAAAGGTAGTGGCACTAGACCAACAACAATGTTCTGTACGTTTGACTGTCAAATCAAAATATTGAGAAGCTAAAAAATGAATTCGCCTTGCTTCATTCTGATCTGACAGCCACATGGACACGGCGAAAGAAAAAAACAACTCAGCTGATTTACCAACACCACCGTTAATAGATTCGCCTTAACCGCATCGCTGAACAAAGTTTGCGTCTCAAACTGCGGATCTTCGGCGAGTTTCCATGGAGTCCAACGACTGAAATTATGACGCTTTGGAAGATCGGTTGGCTTCAAATCTTGGACTAACTATATTTTATACGCTTTCAAACCCAGATCGTTGCCTAAAATCGCCCAAGTAGAGCCATATGAAAGTCCCAACTGTTGAGATCGAATAGTGCGTTCGGTAGGATGGTTATGTGCACTGTAAGTTGGCCTGTGCGCGCGATGAACCGTTTTTTACAGAGCGTCGATTTTCGTAATACAGTTGTACGATTGAGATTTGTAAGATGTAAAGGTTGTTGGGGCGTAAGTCTTTTCATGATGAGATGTCAGTGAATACTGAAAAAAAAGTGTATTTAGTTTGACGCGTGATCTGTCAAAAAAAAAAAACCCAATTGAAAGAAGTACCTCCAATCTCATCACCCTTTACTATTATATTGAAACCTTATTGTATGCCGTCAGAAAATTGTTATTGCTACTGTTTGTTATTAAAAATATTACTGTGATTGGTATCATAGGGCTTTAAGTGATAAGATATGCATTTTTACAAATGATGGCATTATTGCAGACCTGAGTGGTTGCTAGGCCATATGGCAAACCTCTTCTTATTGTTGATTTTCTTATCTAATATACGTATTTGAATGGCTAACCACACAGGAAGAGTGCCCAACTGAACTTTATGAGAATTCACTATGTGAGCGCACAAATGTAAATAAAGGGTGGCATGTTTGGAGTAACCTTCTCAATGAAAGCTGAATGAAATACAACATGCAACCCAAAAATCCACATACAAAAATGCACATAAAATTCTTAAAAAATAAAATAAATTTCTAGCGCGTTTGGTGGAGTATCCGCTACTGTATTTCTATGATAGATCAGCACTTATTGACCTTAAAACAAAAACTCACATAAAGTCACTTAAGTTATTTTATCAAAAAAGCTCACAGGTACATTCAATTATCGCCTCATTGTCACTGCAGCGGAGGAAATGGGTCAAATGTTTATCACCAGCTATGTTTGTTGATAAATATTTTATGCTGTTTATAAGTATTTAATTGCTCAGCAGGTACTTGAACAGGTGATGAATGAATGCAGTTACTGTTCAACGTAATATGAAGCAACCTTCATGACACCCATGCGCAGTCACACATATTCATATCTGTTTTGTATATTTATACTGTTTGTACATTCACATATGTATGTATGTATGTATATGTAGCGATATTTATTTGATTAACTTTTATAAATATTTTTATAAGCAAAGCGATCGCTCAACGTCCATTTTGTTTAATGTTGTAATGTAAATACAAATAAATTCAAAAAAATGAGCTCAGAAAATGTGTAATTAATCGCACGCTCGCTTATAATTTTCCATTCCAAGTTTTCACTTACAATCTGTACACATTTTTTTTTATGTTTTTACTTCAACAGCAGTGCTTTCATAAAATCAAATTTCACAATTAGAATTAGGCTTGGAACGCTAAATATTTAGTCACTTAAAAGCTCCAGCGCGTTGAAGTGTTTAAGCAGATTCACGCTCAAATGCATATGTAAGTACTTTAAAATGTGTGCCTACATTCATATGTACGAGGTGTGTTCAAAAATCTATCGCGAATTTTGTGTTTTTTCAAAAATTATTTATTTATTCATTAATATCTATTTTGTCTCCCTCAAAGTACTCCCTATGAGATATTATGTACTTGTGCCAACGTTTCTTCCAATCTTCGAAGCACTTCAAAAAATCTTTTTTTTATCTTGCTCAGCTTCTCCTTCGATGCCGTCTTTATCTCGTCAATCGTAGCGTAGCGTCGTCCTTTCATGGGTCTCTTCAGTTTCGGGAACAAGAAAAAGTCACTGGGGGCAGATCTGCATAATACGGTGGCTGAGGCATCATTAGTGTGTTGTTTTTGGCCAAAAAGTCGCGCACAAGCAACGATGTGTGAGCAGGGGCGTTATCGTGATGCATGAGCCAATTTTTGTTCTTCCACACATCCGGGCGTTTCTGGCGGATTGCTTCGCGCAAACTGCGCATAACTTGCAGGTAATAATCCTTATTGACCGTTTTACCCTGTGGCAAGAACTCATGATGCACAACGCTCCTGCAATCGAAGAAAACGGTAAGCAAAAGTTTTATATTCGACCGAACTTGGCGCGCTTTTTTCGGTCTTGGTTCGTGCGACAGCTTCCATTGAGATGCTTGAGCTTTGGTTTCCACATCATAACCATAAACCTACGATTCGTCATCTGTTATGACTCTCTGGAGCAAATTTGGGTCGTCGCGGTCAGAGTCCAACATCTCATTAGCAATGTTCATGCGATGCTGCTTTTGATCGAAATTGAGCAGTTTGGGTACGAATTTTGCGGCGACCCGTCTCATGCCCAAATCATCGAAAAAAATCGAATGGCACGAGCCAATTGATATGTCTAGGTCCTCAGCAACTTCTGATTCAACGATTGGCCAATACCATTTTCTTCACTTCATCAATTTTTTCGTCTGCTGTTGAAGTGCTCGGGCGTCCGGCACACTTTTCATCATTCACATCCGATGTTCTCGGCCTTCCGAGAACATTTTGTACCACCGATAAACGTTGATTTGGTCCAAAGTAGCTTCTCCATATGACACACTCAACGTTTGGAATGCATCCGCGCACTTAGTTTCGTTTTTCACACAAAATTTGATACAGGTTCTTTGATCCATCTTTTTGAATAGGTAAAAATCGAAGACGAGCCGAAACACGTGCAAGCAAAGCAGCTGTCAACAATTAACTGAACATTTAAAATGGCCGAACTCTTCGGCATGAGTGAGAGAAATGAGTACCAACATATCGTCACAAAAAAATTGAAGTTCAAATATACGTAACCTGCGAAAATTCTAAATTCGCGATACTTTTTGAACACACCTCGTATGCGTGTAGCTGTAAATACTGCATGTGACGACTTGCGCTTATCACTGCTGTCAGTTAAAACAAACTTGTAACTGTAATTAGTAGCGTAACTGAACATTTCAGCCATTAAAAACTGTAAAATCAGTGGTCCCCTTAAGCGAATCCAGCATTATCAGGCGGAAATTCCATGGTATGCGGTGCCCACTTGAAATGCGCGACTTTTTTCGTACTCGTATTGGAGGCCTAAAATAAAGAGAGATTTCAATGCTGAAAATTTACGTACTTGCAAGACAAGATTTGCAGATAACTAAAACTAAAAAAACATCTGAAACCTCGAAGTGATTGCGTTGATTGACAGTTCAATGTTTCCTTAGCCACTCACGATTTCCAGTTGTAGGGATATTGAGAAATACAATCACCGAACCACGGAATTTGGATATCACAAGCAACGTTTGAGGCTGCCTATAGAGGAGTGGTCTCATTTCGGGTTGACTACAAACCAAATATATTAGGTTGGGAAAAAGAAATCCATTATTTTTACTTAAAAATTTTGCGAAATTGGCTTAAAACTTTTTTATAGTCGATCTTTAGCTCCTGGGCAATGCTACGACTACGAATATGCTGGCCAACTTCGATGATTTCGGTGATTTTATCGACATCTTCGACAGTATAGACATTTTCTTTAACATGAAAAATGCCTGAACGGAATCGACGAAACCAAAATTGCACGTAATTAGCTGTTTAACACCGATTGAAGCATGAAAAGGAGGGCCGCCACGAAAGAGATGGTTAGATGATGTCGAATCAGATCTTAAGCAAATGAACGAACACAACTGGAGAGATGAGAGAGATGAAGCGATGGATAGAATAAAGTGAAGAAAAATTGTTGATGAAACTATGAGCCACCACGGATTGTGAAACTAAGAAGAAGAAGAAGAAGCTGCTACAGTACCTGCACCATAAGCACCACTCACAATTTCAGCGGCCTGAGAAAAACTGCAAAATATACTGAATTTTCTACCATATTTTCATTTCCATTGTTAACACCCTGTACCTCACAATTGAATGGAACAAATAAAAAACAGCAAAAGAATTATTTTAGTGTGAAATGTAACCTTGACAACGAGCATAAACTTTAAATTGTTTGATCGATGCTTTACGAGACATTGATCACTTCAGCCATCTACCGAGAAAATAATGGATTTCTATTTTCCCAATCTAACATTTGGCCGCAGCCGTAGTGGAATGCGTCGGTGCGTGACCGCCATTCGGATTTCGGTAATTTTTGCCATCCTGAAAGTAGCCGAATGGATAATCGAGAAGAGATGGAGCGGGAAACAGATTGAAGTTTTCAGTGACAGTCAGGCTGCTCTATAGTTCCTGGAGAGCGCGAAGCAAACCTCGAAGATTGTTCAATAATGTAAGAACAAGCTCGATTCTGTCGCAAGACAGAACAGGCTTGCATTTATATGGGCAATCTACATAAAGAGCGATGGTCGGGTCTAGAACGCTGCAGAATTGCAAAGTGTTTTGTGACAAGTCCGAACAGAAAACTGTCAAACTTTCTACTAAAACTTGGAAGGAAAGACGATCGGTTGATGGTCGGTATTATTACAGGGCACAACCCATGGGGTCAGCATATGGCCGCCAATGGAATCATTGAGGAATCAATGTGCCTGTCTTGCTTGGAGGAGGCGTATAGCACTGAACACTTTCTTTGTGAGTGTGCTGCCTTTGCTAGAGCAAGACTACGAATTTTAGGTTCCGATGTCGTGAGAATGAGTAATATTCGTTCTCTTAAATAGGAGGATATTTACAGATTTGCCAAAGAATCTGGAAAATTCGCACAGGACTAACTACCTCTGTCGTTGTCTCTATTCTTTCCTATCTCCTTCTCTGATACTTTTCTCCTTCCCTCCTTGACTATCTACCCTCTTTCCAGAGCTCTAAATACAATGGGCTTTTTAGCCTGAGTGTTTTAGGAGCCACCAAATCTTTTGGTACTCCTTGGCTCGACCTATTCAAATTTCAAATTGAATTTCTGTGAGAGATCAGAATTTATGGACCTTAGGGGGAAACTTGTTGCTGTTCTGCCCAAACTCCAGGTATGTAAATAGATATAATATGAATACGGATTCAAATTCTTTAATTTCTTTTGACGACCACAACAGTGCTTGTTTTATATACTAAAAACCAAGTAAAACCAAAATTTCTTAAAAGTTAATAAATACAATATTTAACATGCCAAGTGCACTCGTACATATAAACTAGGCAAAGTGTGTCTCCACGCACACCAAAGCTTAAAAACAGCATATAAATATTTGCATTAAACTTTGGTTTTATTTACATTTGTAATATTTTATTTGAAGGTTGCCACTCCATCAAAGGGATAATAAATAAAATTTATAAAAACTCACTGACACAAATACATACATACATACATAAATACGCATTGCAACCTGAAACACCTTTTAGGTTTTTTTAACGATTTTAGTTATTATTATTCAATAAATTTGTTTTTTTTTTCAAAGCCAAAGACAACTCCAATTAGCTATACTAAAAGTCTGCCAACCTACTGACCTTTTTCGAGAAATTGCCATAAAAGCAAATTCAAGTAGTGTAACAAATTCAAAACTCAAAATCTATACATAAATATTTATGTATCATATTATTACATATCAACGCTTGACAAAACAACTTAAATCGACTTGACAATTCGTAGCTAACAACTAATAAATTGCTGTGTTTCAATGCATTATTAAAACAATAAATCTTTCATAGCTGCAGCTTAGGTGCCCATCAAAATAATACTTCAATTAAAATAATAAATTTTCTTTGAAAGTTCAGAATTAATTGATTGAAAAGCAAAGCTATAAAAGCCAAGTAAATTGGTTGTTCAAAAGTTCACAAAAATGAGGCTGAAATGAATAAAAAAAACATACACATATAAGTATGTACGTACATATGTACAAATACAAACGAGTGATGTTTTTGATTGGCTGATAAAATATTATATTTACATGCTAGTACCAGTAGGTGCAGAACTAGCATTTGAGCGCAAAAAATTGGTAATGAAAAACATACAGAAATGATTTACACACATACGTACATATGTATGTATAAGCAAGCATTTACTCGTATAGCCTTCAATAATAATCAGCTGCTTTTAATATATAATTTATTGTAAATATGTACCCTGTAGGAAAATCTACTCTAGTGAATTCACAGCCTTCTTTGCTGCACCTGAGTTACAGGGGACTCTTAGGAAGGTAGGTGAAATGGTTGAAGTGTCAATCTGGCACTCCTCAAGTAGCACTGAAGCGCCGTTTTGATGCCATTATGAAACCTCCACTAGGTAGATATCTACAGCCAGACAGAGCTGTTGATGTAATGGAGAAGATGGGTGGGATTTAGGTTGACGCACTGCCCCAGGTTGTCGAAGAAAAAAGCACCCGGTGACCTTAATCGTCTAGCTGCCACACCCGGACATTTACAGAGAAAGTGCTGTCCCCACAGGTCCCCACAGCTTCTGCAATTGAGGTTAAATGGTAACCCTAGCTTTTCTGCGTGTGAACCGATCATCCAGTGGGATCTTACACAATGCCTTTTTCGAGAAGTATTGATTTAACACATGGGCTGAAAAGTCCCGATCCTAACACATAGAAGACACCAGTTTATTGCATTCACCTCTTTTTCAGTTAATACAAACCTTACAAAGACAGCTGTTAAAATTTCATGCTATTCTATGTATTCATTAGTTCATGAGTTATTGTGCTAAGAGTGACGCTACTTTTGTTATTTTCATGAAAATGGATCAAAAAGAATTTCGTGTTTTGATTTTACACTGCCACTTGATGGGAAAAAAGTATCGTGCAAGCGAAGCAATGGCTTGAAAAGCGGTATGGGGTCTACACTCTATCAGAAACAACAATAAAACGATGGTTTGCTGACTTCAAACGTGGAGGGTAACTAGGCGTGGAGGCGCTAACACTAGAAAACATCAAAAAAATCCACAAACTCCTTTTGAATGATCAAAAAGTGAAGTTGCATGAGTTAGCTGACATCATAAAGATATCAAATGAAGTGTCGGCAGGAGTATTAATTAGACTATGAGAAAACTCTGCTCAAAGTGGGTGCCGCGTTTTCTCACTGTTGACCAAAAACAAGAACGTGTGCATGATTCTGAGCAGTGTTTGGCCATGTTTAAACGTAATAAACCGGAATTTGTACATCGATATGCGACAAGTGATGAATCATGGATCCCTCCATGGAATCATGGACCCATCACTTCACTCCGAAATCAAAATGACCGTCAGCTGAATGGGCAGCAGCTGAAACAATCGGCTGGAAAGGTAATGACCTCGGTATTTTGGGATGTGGGTGGTGTAATATTCATCGACCATCTTGAGAAGGGAAATACGATCAACAGTGAATATTATATAGCATTATTGGAGCATTTGAAGGCCGGAATTGCAAAGAAATGTCCACATACGACAAAGAAAAAAATTTTGTTTGATCAAGACAACGCACCGTAACGCAACGCAATCAAGGTAATAGCAAAACTACATGAATTGAGCTTCGAATTGCTCTCACATCCACTGTATTCGCCAGATTTGGCTGCGTAGACCTAAACAAAATAGTGCTGGCAGGTAAGAAATTGCGTTGGAATGCAGAGTTTGTCGTTAAAACTGATGCCTGTTTTCAGGAAAAAGATAAATTGTTCTACAAAAGTGGTATTGAAATGTTAGAGCGGCACTGAAATAATGCGTTGTTCTTGATGGAAATTACGTTGATTAATAAAGGTAATATTGAATGTAAAAAAACGTGTTTTCTTTGTTAGGCCCGGGACTTTTCGGCCCATGTGTTATGAGCGGGCACAATTCGGTTGCCGAATCTCCCATCAAGTGGCAGTCGAAGTTACGCTCACAATTTTGTTTCGGATGGCCAAACTTTGTAATCTATTAACGTTGACCTATTTAGCCGAGTTTTCGAAAATCGAATCCACTAATCGATCAGTAAATAGCGCTGAGTACTACTAGTACTATCAAAACGGCGCTTTAGCGTTACTTGAGGAGTGCCAGACTGGCACTTCAACGATGTCACCATTACTAGTACTCAGTAGTTTAACTTGAAATTCCTCTCAATAGCTCGCGTTTTTTCTGCAGGGTACTTTTTCGTGCATGTGCGCATAAACGATTATTTGCTGTGCTTTTGGTATTTTGTGATTGACTTTGAATATGAAATTTACAAGGTGATATATAAATGATTAGTTTTTTTTGTGTGTGGCAAATAAATGAAATTCAATTTCATTAAAAACTGCTTTAAGTACCTTGCAAAAGCAATTAGTCAGTGAATAGTAGAGAAGTTAAGTGAAATAAACAAAAATGTGGATGGCAGAAATGTAAATGTACTTTCGGACTCATAAAAATTAAAACGAGATTGAAAGTTTCATAAAATTACATTTTAAAACAATTAATTTTTTACAAGTTAATTTTACTTTCCACCAATTTTAGCTAGTTGCCCTTTGTACCTATGAGTTGTACGTTTGATTCACCTGCCACTTGGTAGTTATTTCCGAAGCATTGATATAACTTTTATTTAATAGATTTCCCAAGTGTTGACTGGTCGGCATGGCCAGCCAGTTTGTATAAGCAGTTTGGGTTTTCCGGACAGTTTCTTACCTTTGCTTCGCTCATAAAAACATCTTTATAGACCCACGGCATAGCAACATTATCTGACGACAAATTTTTTTGACTAGCCAAAGTTCACAATTCTCACCGCTTTTATGTGCCATTTGATATATAAAACATCAAATGACAAAAAATAATAAGAAATCTGTTAAAGTAGTGCCTCTAATAAATACATGGGAAAATGAATTCAAATAAAACATCTATGGTGTGAGTTCTCCAAATAATTCATACAAATGGTTGTATCGGCTTCAATATCCTATTGGCATTACAGTTCGGGGTACACCATTGCTTTCGCTCTACGTTGTGAGATTCTCATCTTTCGTGTATCGTCTTCTACGTCTTGAAATCATCGTTGCCTTAGCCGGCCTCTCCTTCTTGCTTCTTCAGGATTTGCTTCAAACACTTTTTTGGTCCCTCTTTCGCTGCCCATTATTAGGACATGTCCATATTCCCGTAGGTAGGTGAAATGGTTGAAGTGCCAGTCTGGCACTCCTCAAGTAGCCCTAAAGCGCCGTTTTGATACCATTATTATACGTCCAACAGGCAGGCCAGAGCTGTTGATATAACGGAGAAGATTTAAGTGATTTAGGTTGGCGCACTGCCCCAGGAGACAGATGGCACAAGGTTGTGAATGAGGTAATGCTTCAGCAAGGACTGTGATGCTAAGAAGTCGAATAAGACTATATCGGATTTATGGTACTCACACTCACCAACGTAACACGATGAAACAACGATCTACGATACTACGGAACGGAACGGTGGTGAGAATTCCTTTACATGGGGCTCTTATCAGTTTCATCGTGCCAGCTGATACGGGCGTACGTTTACGTTGATGAGTGTGAGCAGCATTTTGCTTGTTAACTCCGATCTGTGGTTCAAGACGCCGCCACTTTCTGCAGGACGCCAGCATATACTTGGTTTTGGCCCAATCGTTCTGACTCCTTTTCAATATCCATAAAAGCGGCATCGCCAAAGGGAAGAAGTCCATATAACTTCCGGGTATTCTTCGGCCGTGTCAACCGATATTGTTTTTCTCCTTACAACCTTCCTCCTCCTCTTTCGCCTTATAAGCTTATAAACTTATAAAGTGTGAAGACAGATGACTTTACTTAGCATCAGCGTAAGGGCGCATAATGATTTTGCACTGATATTCAAGGTCTTAGCTTTCGTCTGCTACACTGAATCTTTATTGGCCAACCCGCCTGAGGGACTGTCAAAAGCATCACAAGAAGCAACTGCTGAAAATTAAAGCATGAATTGTCTTAATAAGCTTTGATTTTCACTGCTTATAAAATATATATTTCTGCTTTCTACTATAAGCAGCCAAGAATGCGTAGAAACCTTTTTCCAATAGATGCAGATTTAATGCCAACCACACCTTAATTTTTTATTTGCGTAATATTCTTGAGATTTCCACTCTCGTAACTACATAAAGGACATCGTCTCTTAATGACGCACATAACTTGTGTCTGCGCTCCAAATACCCAGCGTGCGTGCTGGTCCGTCGTCTGTCTGTCTTCCGTCTGCGGTGTGTGTCATGTGGATGGCGCGTGTTTGCTATCACTTTTTACACGCATGCACCCATTTATTTATGTACATAAACTGGTTCCCGGTAAACTCTCATAGTCATTCCACACCTCATCAACTCAAAAATGCACTCTTACCTATAAACAACAACCGCATTTTGTCGCCTCTTTCAAGAAATATGCGTTCGCATTAAGAACTGCCATGTTAAATGGTTGAAACGTCGGCCCCCAAGCTCCATCGACCAGTCGACGGTATCGAGAGGCAATGAAAATAACAAGAAGTATGAGAATGGAGAAGGGAAGGGCAGAAGCGAAGTGTAAAAGGAAAGGAGATGTGCATTAATCAGGCGTTGTAAAGTGACAGAGCAGTCAGCAGGCGGCAAATTCCTGCGGCAGATCGCCAGGCGCGCCTCATTTGCGGCTGAACACGCGATCATCGTGCTGTTTTATCGGTGTTTCGTGGGGCGTTCAAGAGAGTGTATGCGTGGCGCCATTCGCTATGATGCTTGCGCTTTTTGTACATAAATATTTTTATTTTCACTTGTTTTTTTTTTTTGGTTCTGTTTTGCTTTTTACTAATTTCTCGTTTTTCCGGTCTTTGTCAACATTTTGATAATATTATTTCGGTGTAATTTAAATTTTCTGCCATTCGCCGCCTTTTGTTTTTTTCCCCCTGCATTATCAGACAGTTTTCCTGTATGCGACGTCTTCCTTGTGTTGTCGCTTCATACATTTCGAGATAAATCACAAGCGAGACGCCGTCAGGCGTCAATGCAGTTTCAGAAAAAGTGCAAAAACACGACAAAATCACATCCGCCGAGTGATAGTCGCACCCGCACCTCACCACACCGCCTGCCACTTTGTTGTATACATACACACATACATCCATACACACATATATGAAGATTGCAATGATCTGCGCGTCGCATTGACTGACTGACTGCTCGACTCTCTTTGGCAGCGCGCAACCTTTGCTGTCGCAATTCCCTCTTTAGCTTCGGCATGCATGAATGGCATGGAAAACGTATGCGCTGCCGTCGATTGCGGCCACCTCCATGCGCCTTCATGCGCCACCTCCAACCGCAGGCGGCCCGACAGCGGTGACTGCAGACGCCGGCGGCTAAGATTGCAGACGATTGCTGTTCTTATTTTTGTATACATACATTTTAAAAATAGCATTTCACATTCGAAAGCAACAGAAAACCAACCGAAGCCTGCTGCTGTGTGTCGGGAGTCGTCTCGAGGCGTGTAAAAAAGAGCTAAGAACTGAATGAGCAGCAGACTAGGCGTAATTTCGCTAATAACTCGTGTTTGTATAAGGAATTTGTGTGTGTGTGTGAGTGTGTGTTTACAACTGTACGTCGCATGCATGTGTGCGTGCATGCTCGATAGTGGCGCTCGACACATTGCGAAGATGTGAAAATTTCTCAGCTAACGCTTTTATTTATTGCAATCTGTCATTGCAATGGGCGAAACGCCACAAACGATGAAGGAATGGATGCGATCATTCAACTGGCGGCGATTTACATAAATATTTAATTTAATAAAAAATGGCAAAAATAAGAAGAAATTATAAAAAGTAAATCATAAACAAGCTGACATGTAATGACGCTTTTGTAATTTATTTTACTAGTTAAACAAGCGCATACGAGGTGCGACTATTAAGTAACTAGACTGTGGCTATCAATTTTTATTTTATGTTATAAATTTTCGCTTATTATCACTTTCACTTTGATTTCGTGAAAGTTTGCTTATTAAATCTTCACTTCACCCCCCTTTATCTGCAAATGTCTTTTCTGCGTCTTCCATTGTTCCAAAATGCGCCGAAACTCTTAAGGCAGCGGGCCGCTTTCTCTTTCTCAACTGAGCGAGTCCATGGCAAGTGATTAAAGAATTTTGGATATTCGCATACATTTGTATGAAAATATTTTTATTTTATACTAGCGGACCCGACAGATTTCGTTCTATCAAATAGATTTTGAACGTGGCAGTCTATATATTTCGACCTTAAGACGATTTTACTCTGCTGACCCTCACACACTGCCCTATCACCTACCGTGGTGACGGTTCTGTTCAGGAGAATTAAAGAAAAGGGCCAGCTCGGGTGACCTAAGTATCTTCGCTTCCTCGAACTTTGACAACCCTTTTGGAACCCACTAAAAACCCCGTCTGGGATGTTTGCCAGAGGGCTTCAAACTAAGAGGGGAACTTAAGGTTCAAATTGATTGAAAAATAATCTAAAGGGATAGTGGGAACCTAAGTGCGGTGTCACACTGTGCGTTTTCACCGGAGCGTTGAAAACGCTCCGGCGCGAAAGGATGGCAATGACGTACGCGTTTGTATGATAGTTGTCACACTATGCGTTGTCGCCGCACCTACCGGACGGTTGCCGCAACTTGCTGCGGCGATGCGGCTTGGCCGCAAGACCGGAAGACATCGACGACACAAGTATTCTTACGAATACCGTCACACTGTGCAGTTCAAACGCAGCGTTTTGCAATCATATTCGATACGGATAAATTTATACCTCGCATTCAAGAAAAGCCGGCCCTTTGGGATAAAAGTGCAAAAGAATATAGTGATAAGAATGCAAGAGAAAAAGCGTGGATAGAAGTTGGCGAATATTTTCGAAAAACCGTCGAAATTTCTCAGTTGATTCACGATGAGAAAAGAATGGATGGACCCAGTGTTGGCGATTCACTGGCTCTCTCAATAATCCTTCCGCTTCCAATAGCGAAATTGCAATTATTTTTTTTCTCAAAATTTTCCGGGACATCTTGTTGTGCTTACAGAATGCAGCAGACTGACGCAGATTGACGCTGAGTGACCGTACAGTGTGACATGTCGATCCGGTGCGGTGAAAACGCATGCCTTTCAACCGCTCCGGTGAAAACGCACAGTGTGACTCCGCACTAAAGGTGACAAATATTTATAAAGTGGGTGCTTCAATGACAAAACATAGACATAATTAATGAGACACACACGAACGCGCAATATTTGTATGGGAGAAAGAAAGGGGCTGTTTTAGGGTTTTCCCGGAAATTATTCGAATTTTTCTCGCCGTACAAACCATCATTGGACTTCAAGGAACATTTTAAAAAAATAATTGTTAAGATTGGTCCATGCGTTGTTGAGTTATGCCCTTACCAACACATTTTGCGATTCATTTTTTATTATAAATATTTTTTTTTTTTTGATTTTTCATACATTTTTATAAAAATAGTTTTATTTGTAGGCAGTAAAATGAAAAATATGTGAAAAAAATTTATAATATTGAGATTTACAACAATTTTGGTTTCAGTTTTCGCTTAGGTTAGCTAAATAAAGGGTGATCAATGTAAAGGTATCGGATTTTGAATTGAAATAAAACAACGAATATTCAAATTGATTGGGCGATCTTTATTATTTTTGTGTAGAACCATTCATGACATTTATTTTTTTAAGATAATCCCTTTCTAACGTTGACCGCAACTGCGCCGTAATTCAGCCACACGTAAACACCAGTTTTGAATGACTCGCTGGAGGACTTCGGTCGGTATCTCGTGAATAATTTTAGTAATGTTGGCTTCCAATGCTTTGATCGAAGCTGGTTTACCCACAAAGCATTTAGACTTTACATACCCTCACAAATAAAAGTTCAAAAGCGTGATAGCACACAATCTTGGTGGCCAATCCACTGGTCCGAGACGAGAGATAAATTGCGCACCGAAGAGATAATTGGCACGATTCAGTCAATCCATTGTTTCACGGACTGTATGGTTGTATGGCTAGTAGCTCCCTCTTTTGGATACTATATAAATGTTGTGGAGATCAGTGGCTTTAATTTCCGCCATCAAAAAGTCATTTATCGTGGCGCGATAGCATTTGCCATTCACTATTGTATTGGCGCCAGTTTCGTCTTAGCAGAAATATGGGCCGATGATTCCTCCAGTCCCATGGCCGCATCAAACACTTGTTTTCAACAGATGTAATGTCTGTTCTTGAATGGCTTCAGGTAGTTCTTCAGCTCATATATGGCATTTTTGCTTATTGACGTAGCCATGAAGCCAAAAAAGGGTCTCTTCGCTGAACAAAATTCGGATCCCAAAATGCGGTTCTTCGGCGAGTTTCTCAAGAGCCCAACGAGTGAAGTTGTGACGCTTTAGAAGATCGGCCGGCATCAAATCTTGGACTGTATTTGTGTCTAAACAATCACACTTTTTCGACAAGACAAAAAAGCAAATTCAAAGCGAACGAAGGCTACTCTGTCTGATCTGTTTTGATCAGAAACGATTTGGACTATATGCGAAAGAAAAGGTTTCTCGAAAAACAGTTGGCCCTTAAGCGCTTCATTCATACCAGTCTCAGTCTCAGCTTCGTTATTTAACAACCCCACCTCGTACACACATTAAACGCCGCGATCATCTCAAACCGACTGACTGTCCATGGCACTGGAAAGTTAAAGCGTTGAATGAGGCTAAAATAGTGTCAGCGCTCCCATTAAAGTGTAAGCGTAGATGGCAAAAAACGTCGCATGGAAACGACTTTAAAGGGCAACTGAAATTATAAAACAAGCAAAAAATTAATGATATGAGAAAAGTAATGAAAAAAAAATAAAAATAAAAAATGTGGTGAAATCATGCGACTGAACTGTTTGCGAAATGTGAGTGCAATGGCAAAGCTGAGACTAGGCGATGATAATTGCCTGCTCACTGGCGGACACTTGCAAGTTGTACATACTTGTATGTATGTATGTATGTATGTATGGATGTATGTATGTATGTATGTATGTATGTATGTATGTATATGAAAATGTTGGCCAGAGCGTACGTACGCGTATGCCCACCTCAGCCTAACTGTGGCTGAGTGTTTTGAGTTTGTTTTTACTTATATTTTCTGAGGTCATTCGCTGTAGCCGGTTGCCAGTCTAAACTTCGGCGTCCCACCCAGCCACCTTGAGCGGCTGAATGAGCTGAACTGGCTGGGCAGATTGAGGGTTTTAAGGCTAAGCAAACGAGTTTGAGAGTTGAAGTTGATAATCAAAATTTTCAACTGAGAAATTAAACAGAATTAAAATACAGTTTTTTGTTTTGCAAATCTATGTAAGAAAAGCAGAATTAGTTGTTTAAGCTTCGTAATGTAAAAAAAAAAATTAAAAAAAAAAATTATATGCTTAACATTTTCCAAAAGTAATTAGCGTTTGCCGGAAATCACAAACAAAATTAGCAAAGCACATGCATACACACACACACACACGCGATTGCAGGAATACATGCAAGTATTCGTGGAAGTTTTTTTGTCACAACTATTTGTCCGCACCAGGGCATTGCCAACAGAAATTTATGTTTTTTTTGTGTTTGAAAATTAACAAAATTGTCGCAGGAAGTAAATAATTGAGGCTGCTCGCGATCGTCTGCCGGATGAGCGAATGAAGCATTCAACTGTTGAAATTTTCACAAACATTCATACGTATTTACATACATATATGCGTGTATGTGTATGTGTGTATGTGTTTAAATACCTGTGCATTAATTCGTACAAACTTTTGTGGAAAGATATTTTTATATTTGTGTTTAAGTACTAAGTTATAGGCCAATCGGCGCGCGACGCCTTCGCCGCAACAGCTGTTCACACATTTCAGCGCATTCTCGCTGTGAAAAGTCTTGTGGGAGTGCATGTATGTTTGTATATAGATAATATGTATGTATGTAGATAATATAAATTTCGCACTTAACGAAGTCACAATAAACATTTTAAGAAGAAGATTTGTAGCAATCGGGAGAAGGTTTCTTTGGCTAATGCACTGTGGGTCATTATTAGCAATCGAATTGAGAAAAATTATCTTCCTTACCTTCTCGTATGTAAGGGGACGTCGTAAAGGGAAGGAGATCGGTTATAGACTGCGTAAACCCCTGGACAACATCACAAGTGACTCTCCAGGGAGTCCGCGGAAGACCAGCCAGCACCTAGAGACGACGGGTGAATGCTGAAGCGCAGAAAACAGGTTATTTGTGGAGACAAATAAAACTTCTAGCTTAAAACAAATCAAATTGTAATCTCTTCTAATCATGGAAGAGTTTTCAAATTCCTGTTTTTTCTGTTTTTACTTTTTCATGGCAGAAATACACTCGAAGGTTTGCTAATACCAGTCGAGGAGGGACCGCTATTAGAAAAAACTTTTTCTTCATTTTTGGTCTTTCACCGAGATTCGAACCTGGTAGTCATACAACAACTCATTCGGCTGCGGCGGCCGCCTGAGACATCATTACTTATAAGAAATTTTAGTCCATTTTTTTCATTAGTTAAATATATATAGGATTTTTTGTAAATTCTAAAACTACCGTTATATGGAATGCGGGTGTGATTTTTACCAACTACGCCAATTTCAAATGATAACTTAATTTATGTCAAGGGTAACTCCAAGTGCGCACTAAGTTTTGCTGAATTTTACTTGAGCGTTTGTTTGTATTCTAATTTTGAGAACAGGTACCCGTCCACCTCTTACCCGTTCTCAAAATTAGAATACATTTAATTCAATTCAATTCAATTTCATGCACTGAATTGCGGCGTGGACGGTTTTCTTGCCGTCGGTTATTTTTACGGCAGCAAAATGATTAGATTCATTTCAATTTTTTTCGACGGGTTGAAGTCTCAGGGTTAAAGATGGAATTCGTGAGGCTATCGAGGATGTAGGGCAGCCACTTTGCAATTCGGTTATGGAAAATTTCATGAAAAGGGCATTGTCCTGTAAGCGTAGTCGTGGTGGTCATTTGCCTGATGTTATTTTCCACTATTAACGGCATACCTTCCTATTTATAATGAAGTAAACATCCGATTATTTATATTTAAAAATAGCATTTTTCTTTGAATATCAAAATAACAGCTCTTATTGGAAAACCCTATATAATTGGATTTACTTCCAACCCTAAAGTTCCAACGCTTAAGTTATAATTTTATATGATTTAATTGTTCAAAAAATCGTTTGTTTTTAAGGTTATGAAAGATCCTGAATAGGTAGGCTTAAACTGATCTGGAATTCGAGCTCACCAATTCCACAAAATGTATAATAAACATAGCCTGATCTCTGTATGCGAAAGTTGACTTTTTTGTGGCTGTGTTGCCAAAGCTGATTTGAAATTTTAGAGCCTTACCCTATGGACTTAAGGGGTTACATACGTCCAGCAGCGCCAAAAAAGCGTTAAAAGAAAAACTATTTTTTGAAGGGATAACAATAGAAATAAATATAAAAAAATGTATACATTGTTTATTAGTACTTAAACTTTATAAAAAAATTTATTTTAATTTTTCTTTACAAAAATTAGTATATAAAAAATCACGTGACCCACAGTGCAATGAAAAACAAAGTTGCTCCACGGTCTGCATAATTTTCCTTGAAATGTTGATGGGTCTGTAAAAAGTAAAAAAAAAATTTGGTAAAATAAAATTGTAGTTATCGTAGTTGGCGATTTTTGAATTACGAAAAATTTTGCAATTTACGACATTTAAAAAAGTATGCGTTTTACGTCATAAATGTCACACTTTAATTAAGTTTTTAATATTTTTTAATAAATGTATCAAAAATCAAATCTATAGAGAAAACACTTTCGAATATTTAAAAGAAAAACCGCATCAAAAAATATTAAAAACTGTAGGAGTCATCATGCACACATCATCATCGGATGATGATTTTTTTTCCGTGCCGGAAAAGTAGTTTCCAGAAAAACGGGTTTAAAACTTGAGGTACAGGAGCGCGCGGACCGCTTTTTACCTAGTTAATGGGCTGTAGAAGCTATAATATTGTGAATTTCCGCATGAAAATTTATTTATTTATTTAATTAATTAATAGTCAAAAAAATATAGTATTTCTTAAAGTCAAAGCATTTCTTAAGCTATCAAAGTAAAATTAGTTTTAATTGTAATGAGAGAAAAAAAATGTAACATTTCTTATAAGTTACCGAGGAAAATAATTAGATAATACTAAAAATTTAGTTCAACAATTCATTTAATACCAATTTGAAGTGGTTCTTTATGGAAGAAAAATCCAGGCCAGTATGGTTTGAAAGCGAATTAAAATCTCCCAGAGTTCTAGAAATCGGAGCATTGGAAGCATAATTAGCTCTTACCAGCCTTAACCAGAAAAAATCATTATTCCGTAAACTTCGCTGAGGAATATTGAAATTGACTTTCTCGAGTAGCAATGGGGAGTCAAAAACCCCATTTATTAAATCGAAAAGGAAAGTAATGGAGAGAATAGTCCTTCTAATATCTGGTGATTTTAGATTTATGAGCAAGCATCAACTTTTATAGGATGGAATTGGATCAGTGAAATTTAAAGAACGCAAAGCATAACGCACAAAATCTTTCTGGACACGTTCAATCCTACTAATGTGGCACGCATAATATGGTCTCCAAATAAAGACGGCGTATTCCAACTTCGAACGTACCAGAGACGTGTGTATATAACAACTTTAGGGTATATGGATCAACAAAGTCCGAACTAAAACGTCGAATAAACGCAAGCACAGAATAAGACTTTGAAATGGTGTAATTTAAATGTCTTTGAAAAGAGAATTTAGAATCAAATACCACACCAGGATCAATAATTTCACTTCGTTTGGATAAACTAGAGCCACAAATGTGGTAGAAAGTGGATATAAGAGGACAAGATTTAGAATAAGAAATATAAAAACACTTGCTTATATTTAAATCTAACTTATTTCTTTTACACCAAGCAACAATGTTATCTAAATCAGATTGAAGGTTTAAAGAATCTACTGTACTTGCTATCCCCGAGTATATATTTAAATCCTCGGGATACTAGAGAAAATTTGCGTTATTAAAACAACTAGAAATGTCATTAACAAAAATTATAAAAGGTATGGGACCCAGTATACTACCCTGGGGTACACCAGAGGACGCAATAAAAGAAATAGATAACGCTCCATTAACGTTGACGACACATTTCCGAGAGGAGAGCTAGGATTTAATCCATGTTAAAGGAGTGGAATGAAATCCTAAAGCACTCAATTTGGAAATTAAAACCATCTGATTAACCTTATCAAATGCTTTTGAAAAGTCTATGTAAATAGTGTCAACTTGAGTTTTTTTTTAAACGATGATATTCAATATTCAGAGAACACTGCGAGATTTGAAACAGTAGATCTACATTTCATGAAGCCGTGTTGGTCTGCTGAAATATACCGATTAACTGCGAAATAAATTTTTTCTTTCACTATTAATTCAAATAATTTTGAAACCGTGGATAATTTGGCAATTGGTCTATAATTGGCAATATTGTTTTTATTTCCACTTTTGAATATTGGATTAATGGTTGTTACTTTCCAGGCATCTATGAATTCTCCTCGTTTAAGGGATATGTTAAACATTAACAAAAGTGGATAGGCGATTGCAGAGCAGTTTTTAAGAACATACGAAGATAGCCCATCTATATCAGATTTTATTGATGTTTTGAGTTGCCGAATTCCATCTTGATCATCAGAAAGCGTAAAAGTTAACGAGCCAATATTGATTGAGAAATTCATGTTCGAGTGAAATTCATGAATTAAATCAGAGTCTACTTAAAAATTTGAACAAAAAAAAAATCTGCAAAAAGATTGGCTGCATCTATAGAAGTATGTGCTTGAGTTTCTTTATAGAAGACAACCGAAGAAGTGTATTCTTAAGATACTGTACTTTCAAAATATCGAGAAAAAAATTGAATTTTTGAAAATTCTGGACGTATGTAACCCCTTAAATTTTGAACTGAACTTTTGCCTTCTTCTCCATTTTTATTATTATACAATAATTTTGTAATTTTTCTTCTCAATTCCACGCGCATCTTTATGCCACTGTAACCGCTGACGAATTATCGCAATGCTGAAAGATTCAGTATGGCATTGATCGTCATTCGTTCCATTCATTGAAGTAGCGAATTGGCACATGCACGCGGTCCACATAGGGATGTATGGACTTACACACACACACACATACATATATTTACACAAAATAACAAACATAAAGACGGAAGCGCTGTCAGCAAATTACGCCAAACTGAAAGTGCTCGCCAAATGGCAGGAAACGCGTCATTTTCATTTTCTACAAAACATCTCACTTGCTGCTGTATGGTATGTGCACAAGTAGATGGCAGAGTAAAAAATAGAAAAATTAAGATGCTGCTAAAAAAGCTACGAAATTTAAATGCTTAAGTGAACTTCCAAACTTAATAGGTAGAAATTTCTATGCCACAACAAATACTAAATTTTAAATTCAGGCGCTCAAGTGACTGTGGGCCGTTAGTTAAACGACAAACGGCAAACAGACACAAATTCAAGTTGCTTCTCACAAATTTGAAAAATTCTCCCTTAATATGCAACGCAGTTTCCGCACAAATTTCCCGTTGACATTCAAATGAAAGTCAGAGTCACAGTCACAGTCACAGTGACGCGCTGGCAAAGCGGCAAGGCAGTCATTAAAATGAGACGGCTCACTTACCGAAAACGCGCATACATCCCACTAAGAGTGGATATGCAGTTGTTGTGGTGTCAGAGGAAATGCGTGAAATTATGAGCATTGGCTGTTGACTTGCTTGCTGCTGCTGTTGTTGTTGCTGTTGTTGTTGAGTTGATGTTGTTTATGTTGCCTTTTTGCTGTTTTATTTTGTATTTTTTCGTATGCGACGATTTCCTTTTGTCGCCATTGCCGCACATCCTGCCAACGACTGCAGTTCACTCGCCGACATTCAAGCATTTCATGCTTTTATTTTTATGCTTCGCCTTATACTCGTACTGCCCATAAATACATATACATATACATACATATGTCGCGGATGCGGGTGGTTGTTTGTGGGATTGTGGTGTGCAACGGAAGCATTCAAGTGCAGATGACGCGTGCCCATACGCTTGCGCTTCCTGTCGATCGGCAAAGCAGTTGCCGGCGACTACTCGTGCTTACGTATAACTAACATGCAGCCAGCCTACCAAGCAACCGTCGTAGTTTACAGTCAGTCACTTAGTAGCTTAGAACAAAACACCTTCAATTGTAATGCGAGTAGGTTTACAATTTAAATGAGTCTTAAATAAGGGAAGCAGCAAGCGGCAGGAAGCATGCGCATACATGCATGCGTATGTATATTTAGTGTGTTGAGATATTTTTATTTAATACTGTAAGGGCAATAATTCAATTTAAAATAGCTGACACAAGAGATATGTGGTTTTTTTTTTTTTGTTTTAAATGTGAATGGTGGCAATAAAATAATAAGCAAGCCAGTAATTTGTAAACTCGGCTGCCTTTCGGAGCGCTTAAAGGGAGATGGGCTTAATTTCATTTTATGATTTAGTGCGAATTAGTTAAAGATTTTATTTCTGAAAAGATATTTCCGTGCTTCCTTCTTCCACGGGGCTAAATTCGGCTACAGAGCAGATAAGACCAGTGTAAACCTCATTTCTCCTAATTTTAAATTACCACTTCACCTTGACTAACACATGTACACATGTATGTATGTATTCTACAATCATCCCGCACAAACATGCTCTGCTTATACTTTAGTTAAGGGGGAACACCACTGTAATTTTTCAAAAAAAATCGATTTTTTTTTTGCATTTTCTTAAGGTAGATACAGTGGCCGACATAACTATGCATACTCTAACTAAGGGAAAATTCAAACACAATTTTTTTTTTCTATTATATCATTCAAATTTTGATTAACTTATTAATTTATTTATAATATAGTAACATTATAAAAACACAAATCAAAATATTTCAATTCCAAAAACAAAATATTATTTTCATATTTTTTTTTATAAATGCTCAGAAACTTTTAGCGACAAAATTTACGTACCCTTGTACCCTACTAGTAATAATAAAAGTTATAACGTTATGCAAATGACTCAATACTTAGTGTTGCCGCCTTTTGCGTTAATTACAGCCAAAAGGCGGCGTGGCATACTGGGAACTAATCTTTTAAGAAGCTCTTCAGGTATTTTATTCCAGGTCTCTTGCAGTTTCTACAAAAATTCTGCTTTCTTTGAGCGGCAACTTGATCGATCGATTTTTTCGTCTAAATATTGCCATAAGTGCTCGATAGGATTTAAGTCGGGGCTTTGAGCGGGCCATTCTAAAATCTCTGTTGGGTTTTATCTAAAGTATTCCTTTGCTACAAGAGTGGTATGTTTGGGGTCGTTGTCGTGTTGATAGATGAAATTGTGTCCAAGACCCATTCTTCGTGCCGAGGGCTCTAGGAATGTGCTTCGCATATTGAGGTAGGACTCCCCAGTCATTTTTCCTTCAATATGTACCAGATCTGATATACCGCTATAGGAAAAACAGCCCCAGACAAGCACATTTCCCCCGCCAAATAATTGTGCTTTGCACGCACTTTGATTGGAGCCTCTCATTACTTTTTCGCCACACTTTTTCTCTTCTTTTTGTATTTTTGAACCAAACTTACTCTCATCACCCATATAACCCTCTCCCAGAAACTCAATGGCATATTGAAGTACTTTTTGGCAAATGCTAGTCGCGATTTCATGTTTTTATTGCTGATGAAATGTTTCCTGATCTTGTAATGACTAGAAAACCCCTCTTCACGAATTCTCCGCTGAATTGTTCGCTCGCTTACATTAATTTGAAGACTTTCTTTAATAAACCTTGCCGAAGTTGTCGGGTCTTTCTTCATTTCCCTTACTATTTGCGTGTCATCGCGAGAATTGGTTACCCTTGGCCGACCTGTTCTTGGAGCGCTCGCAAAGCTGCCATTTTTTTTTAAACTTTTTATAACTCTCTGGATTGTTGACTTGCATCTATTATATTTTTTAGCAATTTTGCCATATCGCATTCCATTTTTGTGGTCCTGAACAATTGGTTTTCTTAAATAAATGCTTATTTCCTTCGACTTAGGCATTACAATATGCTAAAAGTATATTTGTTGTAAAATACAAGGTAAAATAAACGCCAAGGTATTGTTTCCATTACCTTTTCACTACGAATTTGGGAAATATTTAAAACGAAGGACAACACACGCGGATATTTTAGTGGTATGTACACTTTTGTCGAATCCGAAAAGCAACTGAGACGCAGTTAGTGAAAATTGTTCTGCCATGTGAAAAGATAACGGCACATTTTTAATGGCGCTGGTTTGCTAGCTCACACTTAGAAAAATAATGTGCAGCTTACGGACTTATTTCCATAACAAAATATTTCTTCAAGGGGTATTCATAGTTATGTCGGCCACTGTATATTCAAAAATATGTAAAAAAAAAATTTCACTTAACTTAAAACCTTGAAAATTGACGAAGTTATACCCAATACAATAAGTGCAGGTAGTGAGTTGCAACGGCCAATGAAAACTTTAAACGCGATTACTCGAAGACTTATGAACCGATTTAAATTTTTTATTTTTTTTTTTAATTTTTGTATTGGCTACAGTCGTACATAGCCGTTTTTAAAAATTCCACAAATTAATATTTTTTCAAGCCTTTCGAAAACAAAAAAAAGAGTAAAACCACAAACTCATTTTTCAAACCTGCACCATTTTCTCAAAAATCGTTGTATCGTGGCCATCAGGGTGCATCAGTTTTTTATGACGTCATTGCATTAATATTAATAACAATTGTAATTTTTAATATTTTATAGTAAAAATTTGTGTCGGTATAGTTGAATATTTGTTAAATAAATTATAATTTGTCCGATCCTCCAATAATCATTCCTACTTATAAAAAAAATTCATGAAAATCACTTAATTTTCACGCGTTCACAGTGGTTTTGCCCCTTAATGTAGATTTACATTGTGCTCCCCTATTCTGTTCTGTTATATTAACAGCGATGAGCTCAATTACAACAGCTGCAACAGCCTTGTAACACCCACACAGTTTTTGTTGCTGCTTCTTTCTTTCATTATTGGCAATGTTACTTATTGTGTAAACATATATGTATGTGTGTATGTATTAACAGTAATGAGTCAATAAATATGTGATAGTCTTCGCCTTACGTTCCAAGTGATTTACAATCAACGGAAGGGGCACCGGATGGATAAGAAAATAAAAACAAATACAATTAAAAAAAATAAAAATAAAAAAACAAATCGTCTTATAGATACTGCATATACGTTTGCCCAATCAACTGATCAAGAGTGGTTATTTATATTGCAAATTTAATTTGCGTTTTGGTAATCAATTTCCACGAAATATATTACTATGAAATCATCGTTTTATTAGTCATAGACTGCGCGACATACACACATACAGAGGTAAATTATAAAAAGTAAATCACAATTTGTAACGCAACCAAGAAGAGCTGTTATAAGGCCTAAGCCTGTCACTACAGCAGAAGTTATGAGGCATGTTTTATGGTTTTGCAACAACAAAAACAACAATTACAGTGAATCCATTTCTAGATAGTGAAAGACTTTTTCCTTACATTCTTCCTGATTGCAGCTTCTACATCTATCGCTGTACGGCCACCCCATTTTTCTGGCATGGACTTCCAAAGGCCAGTAGCCGGCTATTATTGTTATTTTGTCTGTTCGTCGCTTTCCTAGCAAGTTTGGAGGTGGCTTAAACCTCTAGATCCATTTGCGAAAATATAGCAAGACGCACACCACAAATCGCAGGAGGAGCTCGGCCAAATACCCAAAAAGGGTGTACGCGCCAATTTTATATGTATACTTATCTGTTTGTATAAAGTTATTTTTAGCCGAATCAATTTTAACCGCCTTTGGAATGAAACTTGCACTAGTCATGGCTACAAAATTTCAACACGTTAGCCCATTACGAATCATTAGATTTGCTTGCAACTTCGTTTCTTGTGCTTGCAGTAGTAAGCGTGTGAACCCGTTCACGAAATCATTTATCAAACGATCTATTGGTGGTGGTGGTGCTGAAGTTCATTCATAGCTCAACCACTAAAGTGATTGATCTTCATTTCACTTTGCAGCACTTTTAATTTTTGTTCTTTTGTTTCATACAATTTGACGAAATGAAAATTCCCACCAATTCTAAGGAAATTATTTTAAAGGTTTCGCACATGAAAAACATTTAATATACTTACATATATATACATGCATACATACATATTTATACTCTACCTACTTTGTATTTTATGTTTCCTGCATAGTCGAGTGCTCTTCATAGCATAAAAGAGGAATTCCATTGTTTTGTAATTGTAAGCGGAACATCAACAACCCTCCCCTCCTATGCATACAATACATTTGAAGTGGGGAAAAGTTATATACTTATACATACATACCAATACATGTGTGTTCTTTTTTGTTCTTTTTTTCCGCTGCTGGGAATATTTCTGCCAGTTGAAGTGTATTGTTTTAAGCAACATTTTCAATTAAAGTTCAACGACGCATGCGTGAACTTGTGAGACAACTCCTCATTGACTTTTTCATGGTCTCCTTTTCAGTTTTCCACTGCCCGACGACCGCTGACTTCCCATAGGAACGGGTGGGAAAGCCGTGGGAGTCTTTCAATTGTGTGAGAATTTTCTGATATGGGAACTTCTAAAATTTGGAATTAGGCACAATAAAGATATGTATGTGTGTGTATGTATGTATGTATTGCACGAGTTTGTGTAGTAAAGTTTGGCTGGAGAAAAGAGCAAATGGAAGTGTGTATGTATGTATAGTAATTATTTGATATAAAAATATTACTTAAAACAATTATTTTTTGTTATTTGGATGCATAAAATACATTTAGGGGAATGCGCCTATCATCTGGAAGAAATTACCATTTTCACTTCTGCTGAAGAAGAGTAGCGTCTGCCGTGGCCGAGTGTATTTGTGCTTGCAAAGTTCACAAGAAGTGCTGTGTTTAATCCACAGCATTAGTAACGCAATGAACCCTAAAGGTTTAAATGAGATCTTTTTACAGATCAGCCTGCACTACCTAATCTAACCTAATGCGGCGCTAGCAGGCTAATTTATGGCCATAGCTGGTGCCTGATTGGATTGTTTAGGTTTAAATTTCAGTAGGTGAGAATGATGGAAATGGCTGTTCTTCTAATGGTTGTTTAGACTGTTCTTGAATGGCTTCGGGTTGTTCCTCAATCCAAATACGGTAATTTTGTTTGTTGACTAAGCCAAAAATTATTATTCATGAAGCCAAAAATAGTTGTCATCGCTGACCACTATAAGTTGGCCTGAGCGCGCGATGGTGATGATAGGTATCGTAATTTTTATCTGAAACGAAGAACACAAGACTTTTTTTAAGTTTGATAAATTATTTACAGAGTAACACAACCCTTTTATTTGAAAAAAATAGAAAATAGTATTACTCACATTTTTTTTTTTTTATTTTACAAGAAAGGTTAGTTAAACATTTTTTTAGTTAACAAATCGAAAAATCCAACGACGGCACTCTGTGTAGAATATACGGTACCCTCTCTCTTAAGCGGAGACCTAATGGTGCTCACTTTCACCAACGTAAGCCCACGCCCGTATCTGGTAACACGATGAAACTAATGAGAGCCTCATGTAAATGAATTCTCACTACCGTTCCGCTCCGTAATATGGGAGATGTCCGTTTATGGGAGGTGTCCCTTTATGAAAAAGTTCATAATATGTTATGAGAGGCTTTTCGGCTCAAGAGATAACAATTTTGAAAAATGCTTAAGGAGTTTCGGTTGGTACTGAAAAAAGTGTCCACTTATGGAAAGTGCCCGCTTAAGAGAGTAGGTGTCCGTTAGGAGAGAGTACACCGTATATAAAAATACATTTTTTTGTATATTTATTTAGATTAATTAAAATTATAATTAAATAGACACTAGCTGCCATGACCAGCGGCATATAAAAAGATGTTTACTAAATTTTAGGTCAATCGGTTGAAATCTGTACAAGAAGTAGCTGAAAAAAGCTCCATGCACTCGCCTTCTCTGAGACATCTTAAGATATTCCTAAGAAGATGTACCTCACTTTTTTTATTCTCAAAAGTTGAAAGATGAGCTTTACGAGGTGTGTAAGTTTTGTGTTAAGTTAAGTTAGCTTGTAATGGTTGCCCAGAGAGTGGACCCACTTGGACGAAAGAAGCTTGGTTCATACTTTGTGATACCATTAGGTTAGGTTAGGTTGACCTGGCTGGCTGAAACCCATCACATAGACGTATTCGCCCTTAATGGGACCAGATGTAGCTTGACCCTTACGTTTCCTTTTAGTAGGCTTCTTGTAATAAGCCTGCGTCTTTTGCGAATCTAAGTAAGCTCTGAAGCTCTAACCCCGAGAGACTTTCTAACCTCTCATATTGTAGAGCTCCTAAGCATTTTAATCTGGTTCTAGCTAACGCAGCGCAAGAACATAGAAGGTGTTCTAGCATTTCCCTCTCTTCCAGTTCATTGCAAAATCTGCAGCTGATACCATTGCAAGAGGGAAAAACGAGGTGAAGGAAAAACCGATAGGGCGAAAAGGAGAGGGGTGGGAAGGGTTGAGTATTTGTGGACTAGGAACGGTAACTAATTTGCGGTTGTGTTAGCCGTTTTATGCTGCTGATGAAGTTCATCAGATTTTTGATATCCAGACCTGCTATGTTAGCAGGCGCAGAAAAGAAGTGAGAACCAAGATGCTTAAATCTTAGTCCCACGAGAGCGGGACAGCTAAGAAGCAGGTGCTGAGATGATTACACTTCATCCTCCATACAGCTGACGTAAAAAGAACTCGAAACTAGGAATCGACAACTGGATGAATTACACTATGATTTGATGTCTCTGTTCACAGGGTGGGTGCATTGAACACGAGACCAGTAAAATGGAAGCCACGCATAAAACTTCATGACTACGACGATTGCCTACGCTTTGCACAAATTTGATCTAAAATATTTCAAATATGCGGTAGATATTAAACCAGTTGAACACTGCGACCTACATGCAGACATAAATATATTTAGCCTCTATAATACGCAAGTGCTTAAACAATTTGTAGCCTATTGGACAAATTCCAAAAATTATTGTAATTGGTTTTGCGCGATAGCAGCTATTAAATCAAATATTTGTGTACGACTAAAAGATAACAACAAATACATGTCAGATCACAAGTTCACGACAACAAAAGCAGCTTTGCATTGTTTATGACATCCGCTCGGGTCCCACTTTTACTTGGACACACTTTTTGTATCACCGCACACACACATACCTGCATATGTCGACCGCCCACCGTTTATTAATCATTCAACTCCGCGTATGGGTGTGTGTGTGTGTGTGTGCGAGCGCCAAATACCTACACAGTCATACGGCGTTCATGTGTCTGCCTTTACGAACTTCATTTCCCCTGGCTAATACTAATTTGCCCGTGTAAAGTGATTCATATCACACGTCGTTCTATATGTATGTGCGTGTGTGTGTGCGCGCTCGTTAAGTCTTAAAACGTTTAAGACTACTCATTGGCACTTTATAGATTTCCTGCGCTTCGTTGGAATGCCGTGAGCGAAGCAAATGAGCAATGGCTATGAAACATAGATAAGGGAGTTCGAAAAAAACCAAAAACAACATGGAAAAACATGGAAAAAATCTACGCCTTCGTGTAGGTGTCGTCATCTTAATTTACGATCATCGCTCATGTTTTTATCAAATCTTTGTTTCTGTATTTATTTTTATTGTTGCTGTGGGTTAAAGTGGCTTTTATGATAGTTTTTAAGCCGGATATGCAAACAATTTCGTTGTAATATAAATACAAACAATAAATTTTGGATAAAAAGCAGATGAAATGCGATCATGGAAATACTGACTAAAGTGTTTCATAAAATATTTTCAATAAACGATTCTTTAACACTAATTTGAAAGAAGTTCACCTTGAGAGACCTGAGTCAATATATAAAAGTAAGCGAATAGATAAATACCCAGTAGGGAAAATCTGTATCAATCTAAGCAATCAAAGCTGCCTGTGATGACTACGTCCGCTGATGCTGTAAGCTACTTTTTCAAATGAAGAAAATTGGTTATGATCTTTTGGAAATCTAATAAAATATAAAATAAATAAATAAATATTTGGCGCTTAGACTTCTGGCGTTGGTGTTTGGCGGAGCTCCTCCTCCTATTTGTGATGGTGGCGCCAAATGGATGGGCCTACACTTTTAAGCCGACTCTGAATGGCAGGTATTTTTATGCGGAGCTTTTTCAAGGCAGAAATACACTCGGAGATTTGCCATTGCCTGCCGAAGGAGCGACCGCTATTAGTTTGGTGGATCAGTGCTTCAAACCGACGCACTTGCGAATGGTAGTCACGCACCAACCCATTCGGCTTCGGCGGCCGCCACGACATCTAGCAACTAAAAATTAAATCAATTGCTGCGGGTTGATGCAAGAAATCAAGTGAAAATCGAATATTGATGCCAGTTTATTGATGCTTGTTTTGGAGACAAGTTTATGAAAAACTAGAATAACTCAGCCAAATCTTCGCGGATTAAGACGCAGCATTACTTAGTTCTATGTCCGATTCCGCATCTTCTGTGCCACTGTCCTGCTCTATCCAGACGTATACTCGTCATTTTAGACAATCCTTTAATGAATTGGAAGATCTCGGCTCTGTCGGAATTAAGGATCTTACAAAATTTTTGAAATGTACCTACACATTGGTTTTAGGAGGGATAAGGGCTAGTTCCCTACGCGGCATCACAATGGGCCATGAGCCTGAGTGCGTCCCACAGTGGACAACCGCTTCAACGACATTGCTTGATAAAGCTCCGAAAGTGATCTATGTCTGGAGTAAATATCTAGAGCTGGTTGGTAGAGTAGATATAGAGTTGATTTTAAAATTCATGAGAAACCCACACATTGGTGAAGTTAGTTTTCACTGCTTCTAGAAATTCTTTTCAAATACTGCCAGCTGCCTACACTCCCCTGTGCTTAGTGACAGGAGGAACTGCGACAGTCGCTCGGACATGACGGGTAACTTCAGTTTTGTCCAACTGCAGCCTCTCTAAGCCTGCCCAAACTCGCTTGTGGGTTAGAGTAACCCGTTTCCTAACCGTGGCTTTGATGGCTGCAGAAAAGAGTGGCAGAACAAATACTTAGTTGACGGATGTGGCGGTGTTTACTACTCGAAAGCGCGCTCACTTAAGGGGTACCGGTGGTCTCTAGTTCGAACGTTTAGGGTATTTTCAGGAATTTTTTTTATAATTAAAAAATTGAAAAGCAATATTTAAATTGTTTAGGCTTTTTATTTAACTTCTTTTACAAAAAACAAATTAAAAAAAAAATTATTTACTTAAATCTAATTTAAATTTTAAATAAAAGATTTTTTTTTAATTTTAATAATTTAAAAAACGGCGCTGAAATTGAACCTCCCGTAAAATTGGGCCTGGACGGTGCTGCCCATTTTGGCTCTTCTATTGTATTTATCTGAAACACAAAAACTAAAAAAATTATTAATCAGTGACTGTAACTATGCCTCGTGCTAGAATAAAAAAATAAAAAAAATTGCACTCTAAAAATCGTTTTTTTTCAGTTTTTTAATAAAAAAAACGAAATAAATGAAGTTATATTGTAATATGATTATATTTAGTACGGACGATGTGAACAACATATTAAAATTTCAGACGACTCGGTTGAATAGTGTTTTTTTTTTTGACGATACCAGTCCGAAAAAAGTCCTTTCGGGATAAATAAGTTTAAAGTTTGTGGTACAGGAGCGCGCGGACCGCTCTCTACCTAGTTAATGGGCTGTAGAAGATATAATATTGAATTTCCGCATGCAAATTTCACAGTATATTCTTAAATTACTTTATTTTCGAGATATCTAAATAACAAAAAAAACGATTTTTTGAAATTTTTAGACCACTGGGGCCCCTTAACTACAGAAGAGTGCAATTAAAAAATTGATGTACATCTCGAAAAAATATGTACGTACCATATATGTACTTCATAGCGCAAAATAGTAACTAAAACAAAATAAAAGTAAAAAAAAACCCAAAAGATGAACTAAAATAAAGTAAAAAAATAACGCAAAATAGTAACTATAAAACAATTACCCTTTAATCTCGCCTAACCCTTTAATCTCTCTCTAGGGTACGCTTGGCATTCCGGAAAACCAAAGCGACCATATTTTATGGACACCCACTTCCTTAGAAATTTTCAGTCACTTTTCAGCGATAAAATGCTTTCATTGGAAAACTTGTGTAAATACGTAATTTCGCGGCATAACAAATAAATACTAAACGTAAGATTAGCCAACCACCAGTTTCAGTAAGCGCACCGCTGTACATTTACATGTGTAAATACGTATGATCGTATGCATGTATGTATGTATAATAAAATCAGCTGCTATCATAAAAAAGTCAATTTCCCATACCAATGCATATCTAAAACTGGCCCTTGACGCGTTGATCAACGATCGCGCACGCGCTCGTTTCTTTCTATTTTTATTTATTTTGCTTTGTTGTTTTTTTACCCTATTACATATGGCAATAGTCGCTCGCTCCTCTTCTCTTGTATTGTTTTATTTTTTTTTACTAACAATTTCATATATATGTATCATTCTGTATTATTGCTCCACAGACACTCTCTCACTCTCTTGTGTTTTGCTCCTATACTTCCGCCAAAACAAATAATGAGTTTGTTGATGATATCGATTGGTGGTGAGGTGGTGTGTGTTTGCGAGAATCCGGGAACACCGGATATTCGATTCTTCTATTACCGCTTGTTGCTGTCTACTGTTTTTAATACGGAGATATGCAAACACATACGCAGGCACGACAGGCATGAGGGTCAGTTTGTTTTCGTTCGTTGCTTGCCTGCCTTTTGTTTTGTTCGCCAGATTCGTTGCTGCGGTTTGGCGATCTCATGCATGCATACATGCATACATACATACATATGTTGATAGCGTTTGATTTGATTGTGTGGTGAGGTGTTAGGCGGAATTCACGTAATTATTTCCGATCGTTGTGGATTTTATTGTGGTTGGCGTTAGCGTTTGCGTTTCGCATTTGTTGCTGATTAGAATTTGAATTTAGCAGCGCTAGATCTACAGTGTGCACGAGTGGGTATAGTTCAAAGATAAAATTGCTAATATTCATTTACATAAAAAATTAGTTTTATTTAGAGAAATGAGAAATAAAACTGGTTTGTTGAAAAAAAAATTAAATTAAATAAAACCAAAAACAAAAAACAATATTTAATTATTTGACTGTAATTCGAATACTTAAGTCACCAAGTCACTTTAACGAACTCCTTGAGCGTATTCACGACACTCGGTTCTAATTTACCGAAATAACTTTCGCAGCATTTTCCTACTATAGGTATAACACTGTGCCACGATGCATAGAGTGAAGAGCTGCGGTCAACATCAGACTGTTAAGCGACTCTCATTTGGAAGGAATCAGCTGATTGTCTGACGCAAGCGGGTTTATGACAGCGATTTGTTTACGAAAAGGCTGAGATTGTGTTGGTGATATACGAGAAACATCAAACCTCGTAATCTATCATCCTTGACACAACAAAAGCAAAGTTGGATGAAAAAAAAATTGGTATAGCAATTAAAAAGGCCGGTAGAATATTAGACCATCTGTCGATCTGTAACTAAACGTCACAATATAATATTTTTTTTTAATTTTTATGGCATGAAATTGTTTTTTTTTTTTGCAAAGGTTTTCGAAAGTGAACTTCGCTTGTTCCAAAACTATAAAGTCCTATACAACATTAGAAAAATAAATTAACTAATAATGCAAGATGGCGCAAAATTAATCACCCAGCTGTATTTTTCATTTGTACCTTTTTCTATTTTTCCCGTATATTACAGTTTTCTCAATTTAGTCTCAAGTGGATTTAAATTATATGGATGAAGTCGCGGGTCAAATTGACCTTTATTTTTAAAAATCTGACAAATGTAAAGTTTTTAGATTTGACGGAGGGATAAAATGTTCCACAAAATTGTTTTCCGGAAATTTCTATTAAGGGTTTTCTCTGACACTATGTACATATATAATATAAGAAACGAGACTCTTCAGCCTAGAAGCCCGAATTACATACACCTATCCTGTGAAGTAAGATATTTTTGGTCTGTTGCCGTATAATTCACTTCAACCAGTCTGCTAAACGCTTTGACAGCTAATTTGAAAAGCGAAAACTTTCAAACTTCGAACAAGATTTATAAAAATTGGAAAAATGTTCGTAAAAATTTCAAACTTTTTTGTAACTTTTTCCATATAAGAAAATTTCGTGCATGGAAAAAAATTATCAAAAATCAACGACGCTTTTGAGGCACTTAAAACTTGCACTTTGTTGTACTCAAATTTAATGGGCCATAAAACTGCGTATCCAATTTCTTTTTAATTCCGACTGAAAAGTTTGAAATTTTTACGAAGAATTTTCGAATTTTCATAAATTTTGAACAAAGTTTAAAACTTTGATTGAACTTTGAATGAACTACATTTCTATAAAAAATTAATAAAAATTAGACACAAAAAGCTCATCAATCCTTTCTATTCCTACATACATAACATAAATAAACTTGTCGTTGTTGCTGTTTTTATTGTTGTAACATAACATAAAAAAAAATCTCATACATTTTTGACTAATGCTGCTGCATGCACAGTAGGCCGGGTCGATTTGTGGGGAGGCAAAAAAATCGCCCATTGCTCTGTGAAAATCATATTCTAGGGATCAAAATAAGAAACTTTGCCGAAGGAACCATACCTCTAAAACGAATTCTGATGTCCCCCAATTTGGGTCGAACTTTTTAGTTTCTTTTCTCATGTAAAGGCCAAAAATGGTGATATTTTGAAATGATTGTGTGGGGAACCCCCAGGGGAGTTCCAGGTGGGGTGCCACTGGCATGAGTGGATCGGCCGTCCAAAGTAAGTGGGGGTCGGTCATACATTTGGACTCGATTGGAGCAGTCTAAATGGGTCAAAGTGGGATTTTTCGTTCGACCCAAATTGGGGGGCATCAGAATTCGTTTTAGAGGTACGGTTTCTTCGGCAAAGTTTCTTATTTTGTTCCCTAGAATACGATTTTCACAGAGCAATGAGCGATTTTTAAATCGACCCGCCCTAATGCACAGTCCTTGACCGTGTATAAATCTGGGCCGTTACGGAAACGTAGAACCGGCAGACGTGGAACAATAAACTTGCACTTTGTCATAAAAACAATGATCATTTTCCACTAGTCAATTAATTTCTCGCCGTTCATTTCAAATATTAAATTTTTATCGCAAATATCAAAAGAAAAGTATTTCACAGCTGCTTACGGTTACAGGGAAAACCAAAATTCAATAGTTACATACGGCTTTTGATTATTTCGTTATGGTGCGGCACCTCTAATCCCTTACAGTGATGCCCATACGTTTGATCAGAACAGCTGCTTGATATGCTTACGGTTATGTCTACGGACACCACTTATTGCAGATTGAAGGGATAAAATGAGGCAGATTCCAGAATTGTTTTTTTTTCAAAGCTTCAGTAATTTCCAGGCAGATGAACACTTTATTAACTATTCGTATATCGGGTATCCTAGCTTCCTGCTTCAAAAGCTGTTATACGTGGTGACGCAAAATTAATCATCCAAATACGTTTTTGAATAGTTTTCCCACTACTAGAATGGAAATATTTATTTTGTCCTTTACGCACACCCTTGCGTGTCTATTTGTATGGTGCAGCTGTTCACAAGTATCAAAAATTGCAAAAATTATAAATCTTCCGATAGGGTGATTAATTTGGCGCCACCTTGTAGTTGCTGAGTTATATAGATAAACATTTTGTGGGTAGCATTTTCAAAAGTGCACACTGCACAAAAAAAGCTCGAAACTATTATGTTTCTGTTTTTGTTGGCGTTCGAATATTACCGCATATTTAAAGGTGAGCAATTCATTGAATTGAAGTGAGAAGACATTGATTTGAATTGCCCCAATTATCCGTAGTCACTCAGAGTGCTTCCTGTCATGCGGTTACTTTTGTGTGATGGTAAATATGAAAAACAAAAAGAAAAACAAATAGAATACAAAGAAAGAGAGAAAATGCTATTATTCCACTATTGCATGGCTGCATCTCAAAGTTGATACTACACCACGCATTGTTGCTATTTACATATCAAGTTCCTCAGCTCTCTCTTTATAGCAACAAATTGTGCAGAAGTGCCGTATATTCCAACTAATACAAAAACCATTTCGTTTACTCACCTTTTCGCTGGAATAAAATTAGAAATTCTACAGCGATATAAAAAATTGTTTTTAATAATTAAAAAAAATATATATTGTATATTATTACAAAAATTCCTTAACTCAAATATTTTTTTATTATTCTTTTCATTGCAGTCGCTCGAACCATCCACACAACAATCACACCGGAGCCCCTCCTCCACTGTAGTCACCATGCAAGTTGAATCGAGTTTCTTGAAATACGCTGGGCGTGTACCGCCGCTCGATCTCTCCCAGGTCAGCGCCAATTGTCGCAATGAAAACGAACTGCAGCATCTGTGGAGTAGCAAAGCCAACTCACCGTCAGTACTGAAACGCGCCGCCGCGCTAGCTCATCCATACTTGCAATCACCACATACACCTGCGCACAGTCCCAGTAGCAACAATAATGGCAACAACACCAGCACTAACAATAATCATTTCAACACAATCCTACCACAACACACCTCACTGCAACAGCTGGGCTCTGATGGTTTGCCATTGGATCCCCGTGATTGGACACGTGCAGACGTATGGAAATGGCTAATCAATATGGCCGTGTCGGAAGGTCTGGAAGTGACGCCCGAACTGCCGCAGAAGTTCCCCATGAACGGCAAGGCGCTGTGCCTGATGAGCCTCGATATGTATCTGTGTCGTGTACCGGTCGGCGGTAAAATGCTTTATCGTGATTTTCGAGTGCGATTAGCGCGTGCAATGGCGTTGCTATCCTAGACCATAGATTTATACGTACATACCAACACATATAAATACATATGTAGACATAAGTAGATAGTTAACTTTTTTTGTAAATAGCAAATGATTAAATATAGTAAATAAGTGGAGTTAATGAATCAGAGTAACGGTGCTGGCAAAAAAGCGAGCAAATCCAAATTGCTTTAAACAACAACAAAATACATTTGATGTAGACTTGCTAACTAATTAGCTTTTATGTTACAACAATTCAGTTACTCATCTACCGGACTAGTTGCTCTGATTCCTGAATATCACTAATATGTTTAGAAGTTCATAGATGCATTAATGCATTGATACATACAGTGGCGTGCAGCTAATTAGCAACGCGCTACATTGACCACTTGTGACCACTTTTCTTTTGTTTTTTTTTTTAATTTTCATTCATTTTTTATAAAAATGTAGTTTATTCTATATTGCCAATATCTACACCCATATTTATTATAAAAAAATTCCAAAGTTTTGTGCAAAAATTCTAAAAGTTTCACAAACTTGTAACAAAATTTCAAATTTTTTAAATAAAAAAAAAATTAAGGTACCTCGTTTTATAGTCCATTAAATTTGTGTATAATAAACTGCAAATTATTCATGAAAATTAACAACAATAAAGGAAATGTAGTCTCGAAACTATCGCGAAAATATCGCGTTGCTAATTAGACGCACGCCACTGTATGTGCCTACATTTATAAGCAAGCTCTGGTAAACCTCGAAAACGCATTAAGTTCGTATGTAAAATAAATCGTTTAAACAAATTCGCTGTCCTATTAGCTCCGTAAGCATTTACAGATTAATTCCTAATTTTAACTTAAAGATACTAAATAATTGTTTTGTATTTTGTATACTTTATTGTTGTATGTAATGGATCCAAATTCATGGAGAAGTATTGTGAATTAGAAAATTTTAAATTTAGTCTAAAATAAACTATACAAATTTTAACTAAAAATAAAATAAATAATAAAATAAATACTTGTTCCACAAAAGTGTAAAAATCAAAACTATTTGTTATTGTTTTTCTATGACACTTTAGACTCAAAAACATGGCGCTATGGAAAGAAACGTGGCTTGGACACGCCTGTATTTTGCACACTCTGAATAGTCATAAACAATAAATAGGTTATTCTACTCCTAGACTCACCTTCGACAAGCTCTTAAAGGCGAGTATACCGTGAAGAAGGGAGCGGAAGACACCAAGGCCATAGAGAAGGGGGGAATTTTTATACAGATGGTTCCAAGCTAGACGATAAAGTTGGTTATGCAGTATTTTCGATGGAATGAGGACTGGAACTATTCGTTCGACTACCAGACTACTGCAGCGTGTTGCTACTTACCTAAATATGCACGCCGTAACAAAAACAACTATAAATATATTATCGGATAGCCAAGCGGCCATTAAATAAATGAATGCGGCTATACTAAGATCAAAGGTTGCACAGGATGCAGCCCTTAATGATATTAGCGTCGTATTCAAGGTCAGTCTTATTTTGGTTCCGGGGCACAGGGATGTTGAGGGAAACTGTAAAGCCGATGAGCTAGCTCGGAAAGGTACTGTTCTAAATACAACTGCTCAGTGATAAAAGTACCACTGGAATACCCATGGCCACGAGTAAACTAATAATAAAAAACAACATTATCCAAGAGGCCAATGGGTCATGGAAAGATGAAGATACATACGTAACAGCTAGACTAGGCCGCAAATAAACAAGAAGGGAACAAAGGAATTGCTTAGCCTCTCAAGAGATAATATCTCGAAGGTCGTGGCTTGTGTCACCGGTCATTGGCTATTTGCCAGGCATTCCTTGAGACTAGGAGTATTCTCCCATGAATATTGTGGAAATTGTAGACATGAGGAAGAGGAAGAAACAGTTGAGCACCTCCTTTGCAATTGTCCAGCCTTAGCTAAAATCAGAGCAGGTTGTCTAGGTAAACACTTTTTCAATTATCCTACAGAACTGTCTGGTGTGAGGATTAGACCAATCCTGCGCTTCATAAGAGCCTCAAAATGGTTTCATGAAGATAAATAAACAAGGCCCCCACCGAGTCCCACCTTGGTATCACAACGTACCTGTAAGGTCTAAGTGAGTTGGTCATACGGACCGACTATCACCATAACCTAACCTAACCTTCTATGCCACTTCTGTGGTTGGTGAGTTTTTAACTTCATTCAATTAGGCTATTTCGATTATTGGTATTATTGTAGACGGAGCTGTAAGTGGCACTCTAGGGATTACGTTAACTTGCAAGCCTTTTGCTTACTCAAGTCCCGCTCGTATTTTGCTGAAACTCTTGCTATGGAACTTTGCGAAAGTTTGAAGCAATTCGTGAAATTTATCTCTTTCAGCGACTAAGCTAATTTTTGGATTCAAGATATTTCGGGTTTCATGTCGGTGGTATGTACAAGGTGAAGTCCAAAATAAAAAACACTGGCATCATCATAAATACGTTTTTGATGGCGCCATCTTTTTAATGAATTACTGCGTTGGAAGTTACATCCCTAGCTAACTTCCAGTAAAAGGTGACATTCGGTTCAATGGAGCCGTAGTTATTGCGTCTAAAATGTCAAAGTGTTTGTGTCATCGGTACAAAAATGAGTTTCGAACAAAGAGCTAATGCCAAATTTCGTTTTAAAATCAGTAAAAAGTTTAGCGAAACATTTCAATTGAAGAAAAAAGTCGATGGCGATGATTGTCTATCTCGTGCCAGCGTGGTTTCCACGTTGCAGAGATGGTTGTGAGGACATAAATGAGAATCAACATACGGGCCACTCAAAATCAGTATTCACCGAAAGCTCAATTGGAATTTTTCGTAAATTTATCAGAAATTCATGGAATCGGAGTTGAGTTCGGAAAATTTCATTTGGCCATAAAAGAAACATGTTTTGCGTTCGTACAGGCCCTCCAAAAGGCTTATGCCGATATCCTGAAGGACATTTCGGTCAATAACCTGAAACACTCTTTCGAAAAGTTTATAGATCGCGCTATCGGGGACTATTTTGTATAAACAAACTCGAAGTTATCGGAACAAAGCTCCTGTCGTTTCTATTTTAGCTCAGTCCTGTTTATTTTGGACTTCACCTTGTAGTGATGGGTATTTTCAGGAGTTTTTTTTTACAATAAAAAATGAAAAACGATATTTAAATTTTTTAGGATTTTTATTTAACTTCTTTTACATACAAAAATGAAAAAAAATGTTTTTTTTAATTTAATATTTTTAAAAATGGCGCTGAAGTTGACCCTGCCGAAAAATTGGACCTGGTCGGTGTTGTCCATTTTGGCTCTTCTAATTATCTGAAACACAAAAACCAAAAAATTATTTATCAGTATGACTGTAGCTATGACAAGAAAGAAATCTATAATTTATATATACGTGGACAATCAAGCAGCAATAAAAGCAGGACGAAATGACTGCAGAACTATTATAGGTATGCTAACTGGTCATAATCTATTGGCCGCACATGCGTACAAGAGGAAACTTTAGAACACCTTCTGTGCGCCTGTCGAGCATTATTAAAAACGCATTTAAAATGCCTGGGAACTCCCGCTGGAGATTCGCCAAAAGCGCTGACATCATACATGATGTCTACTTTCAGAATTCATAGAGGTCGGTCTGCATCTGGTATCGCTGGGGACCAAAAGGTCTATGCGTGGCTTATTGCCAACCAGGCTAACCTAACGTAACTGTAGCTATGTACCGTTCTAGAATAAAACCAAAATTTTTTAATAAAAAAAAAACGAAATAATTGAAATAATAATAAGATTATAATATGGGCAATAGCCATTGATGTTGTGTGCAACATATTAAAATTTCAGACGATTCGGTTGAATAGTTTTTTTGTTTTTTTGACAACACCAGACCGAAAGAAGTCGTTCCGAGATAAATAAGTTTAAAGTTTCAGGTACAGGAGCGCGCAGACTGCTCTCTACCTAGTTAATGGGGTGTAGAAGCTATAATATTGGGAATTTCGGCATGAAAATTTCACAGTATATTTTTAACTTACTATACTTTCGAGATATCGAAAAAACAAAAAATCGATTCTTCGAAATTTCTTAATGGGTTAATGGTAGCCATTATGATTTTCAATAATGTTTTTTTGCTAGTCAATTGCTTTATTTTACAAAAATAAAAATATTGCATTAATATGTACTTCAAGCTTCCACTTAACTTTAGCAAAATTTCAAAAAAAAAAAAATTTATAATTGTAAAAGTTATCGCTCTTTGTGTGCAGCCCGTTTCTCCTGATGGAGACCATCTCAAGTCCTTGGAGACTCATCTAAAATCAGTCGGACAAGAGAAATTAGTTTTATTAATAGATCATCTTGTGCCCAGGAAATATTTTTCAGATTTTCGTTAAAAAAACCGGCAATTAATTGTTTAAAAAAATTTGAAATTTTTGAAAAAAAAAACCTTCGATCAGGCACGAGTTCTTTATGTTTTTCAAAGGCAGTATACATTTTTTTCAAAAAACATAGTTTTAGGATCGCTTCTATCATTCGCGGTCACACGGGCAAACTGCTTTTCGGCAACACATTTTGACGTTTTCTAGCATCTTTTGGTTCGGATATATTCTACAACCCGCTAACATGTAAAGCGGAGAACTTATTTCAATGAAGAATGCAAACTGGTTAAATAATAAATAATTTGTCGTGTTTTTTTTTATTTACATATACTAAAAATAATTAGAAATAATTAACATAAAATGAAGTTGAGTATCTAATAGAAATGGGGAAAAATTAGAATTCGACATAAATATGCCATACAAGTTTTTTAAATCATGCCTACTTTACTAGCAATAATCATCCTGTATTTCCCTAGCAGCGTTCTGAGGTTTGTCATCAAGAAATCAATCTTTCATTCTGTTGAAAACCAATACAGAACTCAAAACTTTCCCTCACAAAAGAAGAAAATGAATGAAGCAACTGTCAAAATTTGCTTTAAGATTGGAAATACGATAAGAAGCGCAAAACGTGTCGCCAGTACGGGAGACAAATACCCTTCTCTCTTCCGCGGTCGTCCTTCGTCCTTTTTTAGGAAATTATTGCCATTTATCTTTATTTTCATAATATTGATATGACTCAATTACGTATGGAACAAAATATCTGTCAAATGGCCGCCGCGGCCTCGGCGGCACACCTCCATCCGATGGTCCGAATTTTCGATGACGCTGAGGCATAATTGAGGTTCTATGCCGTTAATGTGCCGAATTATCTCATCCTTTTGCTCTTGAATTGTTGCTGGCTCATCGACGTACACCTTTTCTTTCAAATAACCCCAAAGAAAGAAGTCCAACGTTGTCGTTGACGTTTAGGTGTGGTTCACATTCAACATTGGCCCTTGAAATTTAAGCACCCTTTAATAGTTCTTCAGCCGTCAGAGGAGCTTACAAAATATTGATTTGCTGTTGCCTAAGTAGTATTCTACCTTCTCGAGTGTTGTCGTTAGCGCGCTTATCTGCCACTTTCATAAGTGCAGCATCCATTTTTTTCCATTTTTTCAGCATACCGAACGCTCCGGACCGCCCGAGCGCCCTTTGTTAATTGTTGAATAACTCGAGAAGTATTTGTCGGATTCACTTCAAATTTTCATACAATATTTTTATGATTATTATACTTTAATAAAATGCAAAATGAAATCCAATTTTTTGAAATTTCTAGACCACTGGGTCCCCTTAATGGCATTACAATTTTCTTCCGATTTTTTTAAGGGGTTAGGTGGGTTTGAAAGTTTCAAAAAATCGATTTATTGTCTCATTAAATAGTACAGTATGTTTAAAATACTCTCCTAAAATTTTAAGTCGATTCGAGTAAAATTCTAAGAGATAGACCCTTGAGAAGTTCCGCCCATTAGGCCACGTCAGTTGAGCGCTTCGCAGGTATACGTGTTTATCTCAAAACTCCATTTTTTAAGTCGGTGGACACGATATCTCCAGAAGTTATGAAGCGACTTAGTTCAAATTATGAACAAATCTTTGAAATAACATTATCTAGTTATTGAACGAAGGATTTTTTTTTAATTACAACTATTTTTTTTGAGCCAATGTATGTCGAAAATTTCACTAAAAAATGTGGTTTTTGGTTCAAAGCCTGTCAAAAATTCAAATTTTGATTTTTTTCCCCCTTCGTACAACAACGAGATTTATCTATGTACTAACGAAAGCCGTTTAATTTTTTGATTTTAGATGAACCAATAATGAATTATGCTGTCCACGGCAAGAGCATTTTTTTTGAGACGTCAAGGAAGATGAGGTACCAACGGCTGAGTTTTTGAAATTTTTAAATAAAAATTTCACAAAATACTGTTTATACATATATGTATCTTAGATATAGTGAATTGTTTAAAGAAAATATATGATTTTATATACTAAAAAAAAAAATCTTCTTTTTTTCAACCTCTGAAACTCACCTAACCCCTTAAATGTTTGAAGCAATTAATTAAATCATAAGCATTCGAAATAAAGTGAAGTTATGCGTACTTTGTTTGACTTTAACGGTAGTGCAATAAAAGAAAGCTGTCTTACGCTTTACTGCTACAAATTTGGAATTTCTACGAAAACTCACATCTTAACAACTTTCTCCTAATAATCGTATTTAATAAAACGTTGAAGTTTTTCAATTAACAAAATTTATGTACTACAAACAGACGTACGTATGTATGTTTCTAAGTAAATACTATGAGCAGCTAATTAATGAATCACTCGCGATGCTCACACTTGTCCACACGCAGTCCATATATGTACATACATAAGCAGTGTGTGTGTGTGTGAAGAGACCCGCAGTGCGCCGTGCTCCGTAAATTAAAAACTTTCAACTAGCATTCCCCAGTTGAGTAGTTATTCGAAGTGGAGGGAGGAGAAACAATGATTTATTATAAACAGAAAACACTTCATATGCGAATGGATACCAGCGCACAGGTATGCATCTATGAATGTATGTGCGTGTGTGTATTTATGATGTTTCCATAGCTCACAGAGTTTATTTCGATGCAATTCAGAGGAGAGATTTATTTAGATTTCTTTTTATCCGCAAGTAGAGTTTCAGTCCAAATGCTGCAAGTGCACGTAAACATTCATTCTTCTTTTACAAGGAAAGCCAGTTCCTCCATAATTAACACTTCATTAGTTGTTTGAGCTCAAATCGGCGCACTGGCACCATGAAAACGCGCAATAAACAATAAAGAATGAAAAAAGTGCAATAAACTTAAAAAAATGCATGCACACATAAGTACAAACACATGCATACCTAAAGAAATTTACACGTTTGAATGTGCATTTTTTCACACCTTAGCAGGTTTGCCTGCCTGCCTGCCAGTTGGATGCGTGCGGAAGGCACTCGCGCTGCTAGCGGCAACCGATCGTGCGGTAGTGCCAAGTTTGTTCAACATGCAACGCCAAAACTGATGAGCTGCGCTCGTACGCGTACACTTTGATCACCACGTGAACAGCGTTGTGGCATATGGAACTTAACTCTCAACGCGTCGCACATCCGACGGCTATAAAATCAATGAGGGCCTAGGCGGCAGTGCGACAGCGCACAGACCGCCCTCCCCCCACATTGGACGCTCCATTTCGAATAGCGGCAAACGTAGCGAATCAATCAAAAACGTAACACCAAAAACGCGTAGCAGCACCAAAGGCGCGTAGATCGAGTGGCGCGTGCATGAAGCGTGCATACTGTCCGGCATCCATCCGGCCGGGCATACAGGCATGTAACATGGCATGTACAATGTTCATTTGTAAATTCATGCATACATACATGCGAATGTATGTGTGTGCGCACTTGATCATTGCAAAAAAAAACAAAAATAAAGCAAAAAAAGCGCAATTTGATATGCAAAGTCCAAAGGCATAACAATCTATGGAAATGCTATTAGTATGTTTGTATATATGTACGTATGTATGCAGGCATGTGCGAGTATGTAAGCAAAAAAAAACACAAAACAAAACAATGGTCATAATAAAAGGTAATCCACGTTGCCCAGTCGGCGTCTGAACAGGGCAATTGCTGCCGGTCACATTTGCATTTCCTGTATTGTAGCGCCTAAGAATATACTTATGAGTCCATATACACATAAATACATATTAGGGTGTGCCAACTCGACAAGATTAAATCATTTTCAAGGATGTTCAACGTCTAGTGGGATCGAAAAGTTATGAGAATCACTTTATCCAACTCGCAGAGATTACGAAGCAAAGGCTAAACGATTATTAACCCTCAAATGCCTGATTTTTCTATTATGCCGCAGAGCCTTTGGTAAAACCTGTAGTCTGAAAACTGTTGTGGTCCTTCGGATATACTCGTACACAGCACTTATCAGACCAATCATCACTTACGCTTCTGCGGTCTGGTGGCGACGGAACATGGTTAAAGTCACACTCCGGGAACAGGCTGCAAAGAAGTGTATGTTTGTGCACTGCGGGTGCCATGAGTACAACCTTCGACGATGCTCTAAATGCAATGCTTGATTTGCTCCCCTTGGATCTTAAGATACAACAGGAAGCAGTAAAAGCAATGTGTAGACTCCATAAATATGGTTTCTGGCACGAAGACGGAACTTCGGGACACAGAGAAATCTTTAAGATGCTATCTGAGCCGTAACCACTGTTTTTGGCAGCTAAAGACGACCTGATACCCTTAGTTTCATTTGGAAGGAAATTTGATGTCAGAGCAATCAAGAATGCATTCAGGGAGGTTTGACGGATATTTTCTTTACGGATGGGTCCAAGAATGAAATAGGGTCTGGAGCCGGATGGTACCTAAACGATAGTAATAAGTGTCACTATGCTAGGGGGAAATGGCAACTGTTTTCCAAACGGGTAATTTTTGCCATCTTAAAAGTAGCCGAATGGATAATCGAGAGGAGTGGAAGCAGGAAACAGATTGGAGTTTTCAGTGACAGTCAGGCTGCACTGAAGGCCCTAGAGAACACGAAGCAAACCTCAAAGATTGTTCAAGAATGTAAGAAGAAGCTCGATTCTGTCGACCTATTCAAATTTCAATTTCAATTTCTATTATGCTGAAGAAATCATTTTAGACTAATTTTTGGTCAAAATGAACGAATTTGTATTACTTTTTTGCAGTTTTTCTTCCCGATCGATCTAACATTTTACACCAGTGGTCAATCTGATCCTAACGAAAATCATTCGTTTGAAAATGTGGATACAGACAAAATAGTTGTCCGAAATATTTTGACAAAGTCTTACGACATTTGATGCAGCGCCAAAGTCAGGAGTATTTTCAGCGCCTGACCAAATTTCGAAAGCATATAAGAAGCCGGTCAAATCGCATATAGAGAAAAGTTTTGTTCCCCATTTATGAGGTGTAGCTGGTATATATTGGAGGGTCTGATTGCCTGGCATTTTTGTTGAACACATGTGCTCTTCAATGCACAGCCTTTGAAGCATGGGAACTGCTTGAAATCATTCATTAAAGTTTGAGTGGCTTCACTGTTCAGGTTGATCTTTGAAAATAGCGAACGAGTTATCGTTAAAATGCACTCGTCTCAAATCTATTTCGAGTCATCGTATATCTCATTAATTCAAACGTATGTTTCCCCCAATCGGATATGGCTATCGATAGATTGGCATGAGGAACATGATGCCAATAAATTATTAAAGTTCAGCTCCATCTGTTAGGAACCGCGTGTCGACAAATTGTGAGCGCAATGCCCAGCTGCTTCATTTTCATTTCATTGCCGTAATAGAGAATTGGTTTAACTACTGCTTTGTCCAACCAGTGTAGTTTGTAAATTTTAATATTTACGATATTCAATAAAACCTTCTCCCTCCAGCGGAGCTCCTCTCCCTAATGCACATAATACATACATACATGCAATAGTATTGTACGTAGAATACATTCCAATAAAAACTGTATGATCTTCGTATGCGAGCGTATATAACGGTAAAGCGAATTAATGCAAAATTGAAAAAAGTGGAATGCAAAGTGCCACTTGTGTCCATATGCATGAGTATCAGCGACGCACATACTTGCAAACCTTTGCAAATAACTTCGTATGCACACACACACATACATATGTACGTGCACGAGTACAAACCATTCGCCTCTGGTGATTGCTAGCGGAAAGCATTTCCAATATCAGGCAAACAACGAAACATCCGAGTTTAACAAATTGCTTTGAATGGGTGACCCGATTCTTGATCATAGTTCAAGAGATTCCATTTCCTGAAAGAAATTCTTTGTTTGCAATTACAAATACACGGGCTTGAAGTATCTTTTACACTTGTACACATACGGGTATGTTGGTCATAGTATTACTTTAAGCAGCCAAATACTTACTAACAACTCATCACATTTTACTACCGCTACCCTCGGCTTTAGACTGGAGTAAGATTAAGGTAAAGATCAATACTCAAAGAGAATACAACTGCACTTGACGCTGACGGATCCGAAATGCACTCGAAACTGCCAAGCTTTTTCGCCTGGGAAATCGGAATAGTATCTTTCAAGCGAAACGAAAGGGAAACGAAATTGCTAATGAATTGGCCAACCGTGGATCAGCGGTTCCCCCACAAGGGCCAGAGTCAATAATCGGAATCAGTTCCGCAGGAATCATAAATTGGATCAGCGAATATGTATGGAATTTATGTACATAAAGAGCGATGGTCGGGTCTAGAACGCTACAGAACTGCAAAGTGTTTTGTGACAAGTCGGAACAGAAAACTTTCTACTAAAACTTGGAAGGAAAGACGTTCGGTTGATGTTGATATTATAACAGGGCACAACCTATGGGGTCAGCAATCCATTGGAATCATTGAGGACCCAATGTGCCTGTCGTGCTTGGACGAGCCGGATAGCACTGATCACTTTCTTTGTAAGTGTGCTGCCTTTGCTAGAGCAGGGCTACGAGTTTTGGGTTCCGATGTCGTGAGAATGAGTAATATTCGTTCACTAAAACTGGAGGATATTTACAGATTTGCCGAAGAATCTGGAAAATTCTCACAGGATTAACTACCTTCGCCTCAGTCTCTATTCTTTCCTATCTCTTTCTCTGATACTTTTCTCCTTCCCTACTTGACTATCTACCCTCTTTCCAGAGCTCTAAATACAATGGGCTTTTTAGCCTGAGTATTTTAATAGCCACCAAATCTCTTGGTGCTCCTTAGCTTGACCAATTCAAATTTCATCTTTCAAGCAGAAGCTCTCGGGATAAGGAAAGTTTGCTGGATAATTATAAACCTTCCACAACAACTATCAGGAGCACGTATTTTTTCAAGGAGTCAAGCAGCCATCTAAGCTTAGAAGTCAACTATAACCAATTCAAAAATCATCAGACAATGCAAAGAAGAACTTAATGCACGATAGACATCCCTCTCATCTGGGTAATTGGCCATAGGAACATAGAAGGAAATGAAAAAGTTGAGGAACTGGCAAGACAGAGGGCATCCTATAGCGAACCCGAAGCGGTAGAAATATGCTGTCGCCAAGGCGTGCGTAAAAGGGAGATCTTCTAGCTATTACAGAGGCAAGCCCTTGACAGATGAACTAACACGGATACCTGCAAAATGCACTAAACAAACTAAGCCCAGTTTTAACAAAGCCAGAACTGATAAGTTGTTATGAAAGACACGAGCAGACATATTTAGGATAACGTCTTTAAAATACCCGCCAATGGCTTTGGGAGACCACGCCAGGAAGATGGGGTAGCCGTACAACATTAGATGCAGAAGCTGCAATCAAGAAGAATCTAAGGAAATAGTACAATATTTCATTATCTGCGTGAGTTCCCATGTTTGGGTGCTCTACGGCGTAGAATACTGGGGGAATTCGCATGGTTAAATTGAAGGAAATTGCAGAAATGTAATGTAGACGACATAGCCAGATTCACAGTCAAGTCAAGATGATTCGATTAATAAAAACCAGTGGTTCTACAAGTGGTGTATCAAAATAGCATCTTTTGTGCCAATTGGGTTTGGGCTGTGTCACTCCGGCAATAACTCCACCACCACCACTACACATATGTATGTATGTACGAGTAAGTCAAACAAAGCACCGCGAATATTCAGTAAAGGTGAGCTTATCTCGCCCAAGATTTAATTGTTTTACTACCTGTTTACAAGGATTTAAAAAGTTGCGAGAATCTTTCATTGGCCAATGTGTATATCGCTCTAAAAGAGTAAGCTATCGAAATTATATGTTTTGCCGTTAATCTCACTGAGTAATTAGGAAACAAATATGGCAACCTCTTTTGTTGCGACTATCCCGCTGTGTGCCAATGAATATACTTCAGCAAGACAAGAAATAACTTTCAAAAACGGTTGTAAATCTGAAGTAAATAAATTTCCTTTTTTCGTAAGAGTTAATATATTCGTTTGCACCCTCAATAAACTACCGCCAACTTGTACACACACTCACAAACAATTTCCCTCATGTGAAAGCTACAATAAGACTTAAAAAACTGGTTGGGAAAAAGTATTTAAGCTATGACAGTTTCCAAATAAATTCTGAAAAATAAATTTAAAAAAATCCAGAAAAAATTTAAGTGGTTAGCAAAAGATTGGAATAAAATGTGAATTAAAAAAGTGGTTTTATTTAGTAACTTAAAACTCAAGTCACAAACACAAGAATGTCAAGGATTTGACTTGATATTGTCTTATATAAACTCTCGAGAAAATATTTGAATTACTATTTCTACTTTCGATATTTGCGTAAAATTATAAACTACGGCTGCTCAATAAGTTTTGCGGTTATGTTCGTACAGTCTTCATATGAACGCATGTGAAGTTTCATTTTAATCTGTCAATTCATTCTTTGTTTACAAGCTATTTAGTATCGGCGTGTCACAGTATTTTCTACAGGGGAAAAATTAAGTATCGCGCAGTGAATGAATTTTTATTTTTGGAAGGCTTAAAAGCAAAGGAAATTTATGAACGAATGTTGAAAGTGTACTACTGTGGGCAAAAAGTAAGGTGAATTTATTTGTCAAACTTCGCGGGATTAAAATTTCGCTCTAGTTATTTTTTTCATGAGTTTGCAGCACTGTTATAACATCTGGGCCAACTTTCATGTGAATGTCATTATGAGCAGATAAGTCCCATCAAATTTTGTTTGCGGAATGACATTTGGCATTTGGTGATTCGACCAAGTCGCAGAAAAATGTTTGTAAGTGGTACAAAGACTTCAAAGAGGGTCGAGAACGTGTTGATGACCATCGACGTCAACAGATGACCAACACGACAATAAAGTGAAGGAGTTAGTGCTCAAAAATCGTCGGTTGACTGTTAAAGGCCTTACTGATATGATTGGAATATCAGAAGGATCTGTGAAAACCATTTGGGCCTACGAAAAGTCAAATCTCGTTTGGTACCGAAAACTCTCAATTTCTTGGAAAAAAGTCGTCGCGTTGATGTGTGTGAAACAATGCTTTCAGACTATCAGGACAAGCTCAAATGCATCATTACGGGATATGAGACTTTGATTTATGCTTACGACCCTGAAACAACCGACCAATCAAGCGAATATCGAGCAAAAGGCGTGGCCAGACCGAAAAGAGCACGTCAAAGTCATTCAAAAATAATAATAAAATAAGGTCATGATGACAGTTTTTTTCGATTTTCGTGGTGTGGTGCACTATGAATTCCTTCCACCTGGCCAAACTGTTAATAAGGAATATTATTTGAACGTTATGCGTCGTTTACGTGAAGCAATTCGTCTAAAAAGAGCAGAATTATGGGCCAACAACTCTTGGTTTTTGCATCACGATTATGCACCGTCTCACACTGCACTCGTTCTTCGTGACCATTTCGCCAAAAATTCCACGCATATCGTTCCGCAACCACCGTATTCGCCTGATTTGGCTCCGTGTGACTTCTGGCTATTCCCAAAACTCAAGAGACCACTCCGGGGAACGCGTTTCGAGTCGATTGAGATAAAAGCTTAATCGAAGAAGGTGCCGGAAATGGACTATTTGGCATGTTTCGGGGATTGGAAAAATCGTTGGCATAAATGTATTTCATCGAGAGGGGATTATTTTGAAGGGGATGAAATTGATTTACAAGAATAAATAAAGATTTTTCATTTTACAACCAAATTCACCTTACTTTTTGCCCACAGTAGTATAAGGACTTTTCGCCACCAATTTGTTTAATAGAAAGATGGGTTGCCGAATTTAAACCAGGTCGTACAAGCCTTGAAGACGATCCAGGTCAAGGACGTCCAAAACAGCAACAACACCAGAAATCGATGAAAAAATACAAAAAGATATTTAGTAGAAGACTTAGCCATCTCATCGGGCAGTGTAAGCAATATTTTGAGTGAAGTATTGGGTTTCAGAAAGCTGTGTGCCCAATGGGCGCTGAATTTACGAACAGTGGAACAAAAACACATTCGAATGCGACTTTCTCAGCAACATTTAGAACGTTTTTGAAAGGATAAAGAGGATTTTTGCGTCGATTTATCACTGGGGATGAGACTTGGGTCTATCAACGTGATACTTAATCAAAAGAAGAGGCTAAAGAGTGATGTGAACCTGGTTTTTTGGCTTCGAAACGAGTTCGTGCCCAAAAATTGGCCAAGAAGATGAAAGTAAGCGAAAGGAATTTTATGTTTGGATTACTTGCAAACTGGTAAAACAATAAATTCTTTATTTTATTTTAACATTTTAGACCGGCTGAAGAAAAAAATCGTAAAAAAATACCCTCACAAGAGCATTTTTTCAATGGCTTAAATCCATGAATTAAAGCGCGAATTGTTGCAGCACCCACTGTATTCAACACTTTCATCTCTACTCTCCCCAGTAGAGAAGACACTACAGCCCACATCAGCGTGACTTCCGACGAGTGCATAGTACCACCACAGCATTCACCACCATAAGTGCCCAGATAAACCGCGGGCTTAACCAAAACAGCTCCTGCGAGAGGACTGTCCTATTTGCATTGGACTTGAAGAAGGCTTTCGCTACTACAAGCCATTCCACGCTACTAGATGATATTTTACAGTCGGTACTCCCGCCAGGGCTGAAGAGGTGGTCCGCCAACTACCTGAGTGGTCGTCACTCGTTAGTGACTTTTAGAGACCAAGCATCCAAACAGAGAAAGATAAAGCAAGGTCTTCCGCGGGGTGGTGTTCTTTCACCCTTGCTGTTCAACTTCTATATATCGAAGCTCTCCCAGCCACTTGGGGCAAAGACAAACAAATGTTGCTATCGACATTTAAGGCATTTGGCCGGCCGGTTCTAAGCTATGCTGCGCCTGTCTGGACGCCTGGAAGTAGTGACACGCAGTGGATAAAGCTCCAGACTTGCCAAAACACTGCTATTCGGATAACACTGCTATTCGGACGGGTTGCCTCGTGATGTCCCCTCTTCAACACCTTCACAACGAGGCACAGATGCTCCCTGTAATGGAGCACAACAAACTGCTCAGCAAGGAGTTCCTGTTTCACCCTTGCAGACACTGCTTGAGCTAGAACTGCCTACCAGGCACGTCAGGAGACACCTCCTCAATTATGCCGACGAGATCCAGGACAAAACGAACAAGCAACTACTGGACCAGACATTGTTTAGACAGACCATAAATGACATTCATCGGGAGACCATCACCACCTTCAGCAAATGAAGAGCTCTAGCTTTTCCGTGAGTCCCGCGTAACACTGGCACAATTACGCTCTGGATACTGTAGCAGGTTCAACTCCTACCTATCCAGAATCGACCCCGACATACTAAACATACGTCTGGCATGTGAAGGCACCCCGCACGACACTAACCATCTTTTCACATGCCCCACTAAGCCCACTCATCTAACACCACTCTTCCTCCTACCTGGGCCTACCTTTTAATGAGTAAGTCGAAGACGACTGGTGATATACACTACACTGACAGGGTTTAGTATTGCTGCGACAACAAAAACTTTCATCTATTTCCAGACCTAAAAAAATGCATGCGTGGAAAGCATCATAAAATCATCAAATGATGAAGTCATGCAGCCTTTCCAAATTCTCACTTCAGGGATGGAATTCATAAATAGGAATCTCGTTGGAACAGGCGTATTGATGTTCAGGGAGATTATACTGAATAACAAAGTGTAGTTCAAACCATAAAATTGTGATTTTCTTATCGAACAGCAAAACTTATTGAAGAACCTAGTAGTAGTAAGAGCATAAATCATTTTGGTTGAATAGTAAATGTTGAAATAAGGCCTTTTAATTTTGTTATTTTTATTTTTTTGTTGTTGCATTAAAAAACCATAATGGTTTCTTTCAATTTAGATTCCGTAGTTAATATTTTGCAAATTTAGGACTTTTACTTTTTGCTGGCTTTGATGGTGGTGGGAGTCCTTATGAAGTCATGAGAAGTATAAATTATTGTTAATGTGAAAAAAATTTATTGATTTGTTGAAAAACTACATTACATTAAATTTAAAAATTTAAATCCACTTAGTGCTGAAAAAAAGCAAAACTAATGTAATAATAATAATAACTATAATTTTCGAATTATTCGAATGCAAAATCTTAAATGTCTCCATATAAAAGAAAATACACTTACGCCACTTTCAAAGAAAATGGCTCATTTATAAAATTATTTAGTGTATTTATTTATCGAGACTTAGTGTTGTTGCCAACCGGGCGTCAGATGTCGGTGCGACACCAACACCGCAATTGCTCCACTGCACAATTTACTTCCCGGATGCGCACACACATGGACATGTTCACACATACATCCAGATTTAAATACATGCATAGGCACACAACTTTGTTAAATATGTCGACTTCTATTTTTCCTGCATGTATGTGTGTGTTGTACCTATGTTTAGCACGGAACACACTTCGATGTCAAATAAAATACAATTTAATTCAATGAAATAAACGCGTAGAAGTGACAGAAGTATTTCCAAGGCACTCTGGCAATACGCCCCGCAGATCCAAGAAGAAGCCATTCATACGTGGCAAGAAAACTGCGTTTAGTCTGTCAAACTAAGTCAGCAGTCACATTATGCAATACACCAATACCTCACCTTGCGTCGTGGTTACGTTCCAAAAAAACACAACGCAAATTGAGTCCTTTCAAAGTTAATTAAGATTTTCTATAGCAAACCATGTAAAGATCGAAGATAGGTTCCGGGGTTACGAAAATACTACTTTTTAAAAAGAAAATTGAACAAAGTAAACATTTAAAAATAATATAAAATTGTATTACATACATACATAAGATTAAAAAAAAAAACGTATTCAATTAAAACCAAATAAACTATTCAATTAATTTATGAAAAACAAAATTAAAATTTATGTATCCATTTATGGCTGTAGTCGTAAGTCGGCTTTCTTTCACACAAAATTGGACCAATATTTGCTGACAGTTTTTATTTTTCAACATAAAATAAATTTTTTTGCAGCAACTGATATTCGTAGCTACCGCTTGGGACACTTTAATACTCCTTCCGCTATCAGAATCGTTTTTTAAAAGAAATCTCCGTTGCTTCGTCAATCAAACACATCGCTTTGGAAATTTGTTTGGAGGTTAAATTTTGTTCTTTGGAGATTTATTTTGGGCGGACACCGTCATCTTCTTCACCAGCAAATTGAAATTCCAGCTGCAATAGTTTTTCATTAGAGAGTTCTTGGTTGTGCGAGGTTAGCAATTCATTTATGTCACTCTTCTCCATACCATCAAAATTAGACTCTCTAACTAAACTAGGAATTTCATGACGAACAGCTGGGGTACCATCAACTTCTGAGGCGCATACTCGGTGAACACATTCAGGCCATATTTTGCGCCAAACACCATTCATGCAAGAAGGTTTAATCTCTTTCCACGAATCGGAAATAATTTCTATGGATTTCATAATTATTTTATAGTGGTTTGTAGATTAAATTTCTAAAAAAACTTTTTGGCTGTTCGTACTGCAATAGGCAACCCGCTGGACGCGTTAAAAATTCATGATATCGAATATTTTGTTATTCATCGATAACATAATTTGTTATTGAAAAAGTAGGTGAGATACTGATGGAGATAATTTCAACGAGAATACAAAACAAAACAATTCTGGTTTTTTTCTTGGTATTTCAAACATTTCCTTAAGAGTCACTTAATTTTTTTTTATGGGAAAGGTACAATCGCTTATCTAACAGCAACAGAAATATACCAGTGTATTGATGATAGCCGGTGAAGATAAAAGTTTCCCGAACGCTGAAGTAACCTGCATTTGGCGGCACAACCACAATACTCTGCGACCGCCGAAGCTGAATGGGTTGGAATCTCCGTGAAAAACCCAAATAAAAAATGTTTTTTCTAATAGTGTTCGCCCCTCGGCAGGCAATGACAAACCTCCGAGTGTATTTCTGCCATGAAAAAGCTCCTCATAAAAAATATCTGCCGTTCGGAGTCGGCTTGAAACTGTAGGTCGCTCCATTTGTGGAACAACATCAAGACGCACGCCACAAATAGGAGGAAGAGGAGCTTGGCCAAACACCTAACAGAAGTGTAACGCTTTCTCTTGATTTACAGATGAGTAAATATGTTGTTTGTGAGAGCGTAAAGGTTCGGATTCGAAGGGTCGTTCAGGATTTTCAGAGGGATTTTTTTACTAAAGCTTTTAGTTTATTGCAGATCACGCCAGTCACTTTCCAAGTTTCTGCTCCATACCTGAGAACAGGTTTAATGTTTGTATTGAAGATTTTGAATTTAGTCTTCCGGTAAAGAGCAAAGAGGTATGGAGTCCCAAACCTTTCTCAATTTGAAGAAAGCCACATAAAGGCGCATCAACGTCTCCGTCTGCACCTCCGTTCTTCGCTATCACACTGCCCAGATAGGTGAAGTGGTCAACATCAGCGATTGTTTCAGTATTGTCATTCATCCGAATGGTTAAAGGTTCTTCCCCCGGTGTTTCCATGCGCATAAGTTTCGTTTTGGCCATGTTTACTTTCAGGCTGACCAACCGCGCATTTTCAACAACGGCTTCTAGTTTCCTTCTTAGTGTCATGCAGTGAGTGAGGCAGGAAAATTTTTGATGAAATTTGGAAAGATTTTGTACAAAGTTATGAAAGAAATTTCACTTAGACCTTTTTCTAAAATATATTTTTCTGATATACTTCTGCTTTGACTTTCTTAAAATGTACTTTGACCATAAAACAAAATTTTAGGGTGTAAGAAAATTGTATTTCAAAGCATTATTTTCAGTTTTACTAGATTTAGAAGCTCAGGTTAGGCTATCCTCGAAGTATCCGCAGCGTTGTTTTTTTGGCACAGAGTGTAATTTAATTTTAAGACAAAATAACTGGTAAGACCAAGCGATAATACTCGCGTCAACAACCTGGAAGTTGATCCACATACTTTTCAAAAATACGAATCCTTCAAATACCTGGGTATACACCTTAGCAGTAAAGCGGACCCCCTCATTTGCATAAGCGATAAAATCTAACATACAAGCAGAAGCTACTTTTCAAATGTTGCGCAAAAACAAACAGCTCTCATGGTCGTATAAGCTGCAACTCTGGAAATGAGCCCGGTAAACACTGTTTTCGCTTTTTCACGGACGGCTCCAGGACAGAGCACGGCTCCGGCTCTAGGGTCTACGTGGAATCCAGTGGGACAAAAATGCACTTTGCCCTTGGAATGCATGCATCTGTGTTTCAAGCGGAGGTGCATGCTGTTCAAGAAGCGATAAACTTTGTTGTTTGTGGAAAACAGATGGAGAGGCAGATCTATATATGTCTGTAGCGACAGCCAAGCTGCGCTCATGGCCTCAAGGGTAGTCGATTACTATAAATCCAGGCTGAACTATGTCAATAGACATAAAAGCCAGACGGATTACTCTTACCCACAAGAGAGCTTGGCAGGCTGAGAGAGGCGGCAGATGGACTAAACTGATGTTGCCAACGGGCCAAAACAATGTGCGCTTTCCTAAGGCGCAGAGGATACGATGGCTTGGGCATCTACTCAGAATGGACGACAACAAGATAATGAAGAAGATCTTCAACTCCTACGTAATAGACAGTAAAAAACGCCGAAGACCACCAAGAATTTGAATTGTAGATATCCAAAAAGACCTATGATGCATAAAAGCGATGCCATGAACCGGAACATATGGCGAGATATTGTAAAGGAAGCACTGGCTCACCCTGAGCTCTAATTGCCGTGATGTCGATGATGATCTTCTTCTTCTTCTGCTGGTACCGCATCGAATACTTCCAGAGCCGGAGCGCTTGTATCCATTCGGACGACATGATCCAGGCAACGAAGCCGCTGGATCTTTACTCGCTGCGCTATGTCTATGTCGTCGTAAAGCTCATACAGCTCAACGTTCCATCGCCTGCGATGTTCGCCATTGCAAAAGTCCAAAAATCTTGCACAGAATCTTTCTCTCAAACACTCCAAGCGTGGCTTCATCGGATATTGTCATCGTCCACGCTTCTGCGCCATACGTTAGGACGGGCATGATGAGAGCCTTGTAGAGTGTTAGTTTCGTTCGACGAGAGAGGACTTTACTACTCAATTGACTACTTAGTCCAAAGTAGCACTTTTTGACAGGTGAGTTTATACGTTGGTGATGATCATGACTGTAATTTAACCTTGACATACTTTGCTTATTGGAAAAAAATCGGTCTAAGTGTTATAACTAATTGATTTTTCAAGCATATTTAATATTTTCTCGATAAAAAAAAAAAATACCACCTTAACAACTGGTATAAAAGATACAAGTGTTATATTTTTACAGATGGGTGTCTATTTACTTACACACCCATGCCTAGAAAAACAATAAAATGTGCAAAAAACGTTTTTGCAAAACCAAGAAGGAAGTGACAGTTGTCAGCTCCTACTCGTAGTGGTGCGCGCACACGTAGAACTTTGCTCTGGCTTTGCACTGGCCGATGCATGGCCGGCTGATTTGCTGGCAAATGAATGATGCAATTGTAAGGTATTAATGTTAATTGTATTGTTCGAGTGTATTTCTGTGTTCTGATGACATTCCCGCAAATGTTGACAAATTAGAAACCGAACAAAGCGTCTCATTATGCCTCGTTTCTTTGCAATTTGCTAAGGCAAATTGATGAAATGAAACTTGTGCCACCCAACTGCAATTTGTTAAAAAGTGGTGTAGATGTTGATGTAAAGTAGTTCGATTACACTACTCGTTTTGTACGATCACCCAAAGTTGAAAGTAATAGAACCACCTGGTTAACTAACGAATGGGTTACACCTTAAAGTAGATTAATTGTTCACTTTTCCGAGCTGGTTGATTCAGCTTTTTTCTTACATACCTATTTGGCACAACAATCGGAGAAGGCTTTGCGGCTGTTCTAAAAATTTGTGAGTTTGTTTTTATTTACGAGCAAACCAGGCGTTGATTGGAGTTAAAGTAAATTTATGGAGTGCAATAAAATGGCTTGAAAGGTAAAAAACCAAAAATGGTGTCCAAAGAATTTTTTTTTCAAAGTACCGCAAATCACCTCAATTTTAGGAGTGATTCGGCTCAAGGTATGCCATCTCAATTCATTATTGAATCAGTTTCTCGTGAACAGAAACAAAATCAATAATTAGTTCAGCATTCCATATTGAAAGGTACTCGTCGTTCACATGGAGGGCGGCTCATATTTAAAAAGGGTGATCACCCTTAGAGGAATCGGATTTTAAATTGAAACAAAACAAGGAAAATTTCAATTAAGTGGGCAATTTCTACTATATTTGTGTTGAACCATTCATGACATTCAATTTTTAAAGATAGTCCCTTTGAAATGTTGACCGCAACTGTGCGGTGGGTGAATGATACGCCAATGATATTGCGTTGGTGGTAGTTGATAGGAAACTTGACCACTTAAAGGAAAAAAGCAACGATGCTGCAGCGAGAGTGCAATGATGGCTTAACGAAGCTAAGTTAGATTTAGTCGGTCACAAAACCGAAGCAGTTCTAATAAGTGCTGGAGGGCGAAAGTCCTTTGAGCTGAACATAGGTACTCACCGTATAACCTCGAAAAAGGCGATCAAATATCTTGGGGTCTGGATGGACACAAGACTTTGTTTCAGGCAGCATTTAATAAATGTAAGTTCCAAGACGGCTTCTGTCAATGGTGCCCTGACGCGCCGTCTCCCTAATATAGGAGGACCCCTGGGAAATCGCAGACGATTACTTTCAGTGGTTGCTGACTCTATAATTCTTTATGCAGCACCTATCTGGGCGGGGACCAAAAAGTGTAATCTACGGGAAGTTATCCAGGCATACAGGCAAGGCGCGCTGCGTGTAGCTTGCGCGTATACAACGGTGTCTGATGAGGCAATCTGCGTAATAGCCAGAAAGATACCTCAGAACCTCTTGGCAGATGAAATGTTTCGGCTCTATAACGGGCAAGGAACACGGCCCACACCAGTAGAAAAAGCAGCTGAACGACTGTTGACAATAGGCCAGTGGCAGCAGAGGTAGGATGAGTCACAAAGCAGACGTTGGACCGACAAACTCATACCACGTGTTGATGTGTGGTTAATGAGAAGACATAGAGACACCGACTATCACCTTTCGCAGTTGCTCAGCGGACATGGCTGTTTTCAGGAATACCTGCACCGTTTTAAGCCGGCAGACAGCCCTTTCTGTCCAAACTGCCCGAATACTGACGAAAACGCAGAGCACGTCATGTTTATTGCTACCGCTTGAGAGAGCAACGAGCTATCCTGGACCATGCCCTGGGACATCAACCATCCCCCAGCACCCTCATACGTGATATGTGCGCAACCAGCAGTAAGTGGGAGGCAGCGCAAACGTTCGTAGGTAAGATCATGACGCGACTTCGCCATATTGATTGGGAACGCAAAGCGTTGCAGCCACAGTTGCAGCAACAGAGAAGGCGGACAGTTTCTGACGAACCGACAATCAAGCACAGACGTTTGAGTGAAACACCCAATACAGTATCGTACAGAAGATAAGACGGTAGTGAGTTAAGATAACACTACTGCAAGCTTTCCGATGTCTCCTTTACTTTGGAACCACCTATAAACACAGTGGGAGTAATTGGGACTATCGACGGTGTATAGCCTTCATATGCCTGCAGGAAAAGAACCTGGACGCAGGTACGTGCTTTGTTTTCGGACGTAAACGCGGCTCTACCCAGAAGTTATACTTTTGTGGTCCCAGGGTAGTATTAGCCGAGCGGGTGGACGGCACCTCTGAGATGTTTCTGACATTTTGGTTTCAACCTCCTTCCTCAAAAAAAAAAAATAATAATAATAATGACTCGCTTGTGGTCTTCGGTCGGTATCTCGTGAATAACTTTAGTAATTTTGGTTTCCAATGCCTCGATCGAAGCTGGTTTATCCACAAAGCATTTCAACTTTACATTTCCACACAAAAAAAGGTCAAAGTATGGTCATATCGAGCAAAAGTAAATTGGTTCTTAATTTTTTATTATTTTCACACAGTTTTTACTTTGATTTGCATAAAAGTAATTTTCCAAACTAAATTTATGGCCTTTTTAATTGGTTACACTTCGAGAGCCGGACCCTGAAGCGTGTGATCAAACAATTTAAAATTTGTGTTCGTTCTCAAGGTGACAATTCACACTAAAAAAATTTTTTCCTGGTGCCAATACAGTAACGGCTAATTGCGTGCAATTTTGGTTTCGTCGATTCCGGTCAGGCATTTTTTGATGTTAAAGAAAATGTCGATAATGTCAACGAAACCACAGAAATAATCGAAGTTGACCGGCAAGTTAGTAGTCGTAGCCAAGCCCAGGAGCTAAAGATCTACCATAGAACAGTTTTAAATCATTTGCGCAATATTTCTAAGCACAAATAAGAGATTTATTTTCCCCAAACTAATATATTTCATATATTTTTGTTAAAATTGTTTATTGCTAAGACTCTTCAGCCACGTATACCACCATTTATTCATTTATTGGTTGACTTTCATTTACAAGTTCTTTAACCTCATCCAAAACAAAAAAAAAAAAAAAAAAAAAAGCACGAAGAAATATTCCCACAAAATATTATGAATTACTTTCAAAAGTTTCGCACAAAACCATTGGCGGCATTCACAGTTGGGTGCGCTCCAATAAATAAGACTTATTCCGCGCGCATTAATTAACGTATGAATGTGTGTATGTATGCTTATATGTATGTATGTATGTATGTACATTCATTTGTACGCATTCTCATTTAGATTACAATTCATTTTAAATATGAACAGGTTCGTTTTCTGGCTTCTTTTCATGCCGCTGTGAAAACTTCTTCCAGCTGATTTTTCAAACAACAAACTGTTTGCACAATGCAAGTTGAACTACGAATACATATGCACATACATACACACATATGTGAACTTGTAGGACATCTTCTTCAATGCTTACCCACATTTGGATATAATTTTTCCCATCGGAACGGCTGAAAACCGTGGGAGTTTTTCATTTGTCTAAGTTTCACTCTGAGAACTCTAAGTTGAGTTTAGGTATTAAGTACATACACACAGGCATACATACATGAACTTAACCACACTCATATACCTACACATATCTATGTACACACATTGAGAGCAAATGGGAGAGACCGACTTGTAGGGAGGGGTGTATGTATATATGTACGCTTTTTTATGGATTACAAATTGTTGTAAAAACAATTTGGCATTTTTGGATTGCGCAAGTCATTGATGATATCTGAGCTCGGCATGTCCGCTGTAAATGATACTAATATATACAGACCGGGTCACTTGATTAGAGGCAATAATTTGTATGGAAGAAAATGGTTATTAAAGCAGCCGCATTTGATCTAGTAATTCAGGGCTTGCTGATAATTCAAGTGAAGACTGTACTTTGCTCGAAAATAAACATGCGTCAGAATATTATTCCATCTAATGGTATTTCCAGCAGTAAAACTTCAGCAGCTGTACAGGGAACGGCACTCGAAGTGTAACCAACTTCAGACCGCTCGCGCAGCTGATGCAGCTGTCTGTTAGTTGGCTAAATGACAGTCCAGAGTATTATTTACAAGCGCGCGGAAGTATTTTGCTGAGAGTAAACGCAAAAAAAGAATATCAGTATGGATTTCAATGAATGTGATTGCATTACATTCTGCTGGAGAATCCCAACCAGCTATTGGTCTTGAGCTCGAGCATCTTAAAGTAAAAAAAGTTTTTGGTTATCGCACCATTACTCGTTACAATGATGCTGGCAGCATCGCAAAACGTCATGGAGGTGGTCATCAAAATACTACAACGGCACGTGAAATGGTTCAAAAAGTAAAGACTTGACCGAAATGCCCGACGAAGTTCCAATCAAATGGCAAAAGAACTGAAAATATCTGACCGTAGCATCCGCCGCGTACTGAAAAATCTTTTCAAAGTCAAGCCTTACCAGATACAAAAGGTGTATGATCTCACATCACAACAGCAAGAAGTCGGACTTGAGAGAGCGAAGAAGTTACTTCACTTGGCCGAAAGCGGTCAATTTCCGAACATTGTGTTCGTCACTGGGGTCATTTGCGCATTAAAGCTGTGAAAAGGGTTCATGTTTTTAAGCATTCCATTGAGCTTGGACGAAAACTTCTTAATTCTAATAAGATGGGAAAGCAGAAAGGTTTAACAATCGTGAAAAAGGGCAAATCAATGTCTTGACCTCAGAGGGACTTCAAAATCGTTAAATTGCCAAAAATATTGATTGAAGTCAAACGTTGCAGATCTATACGTGAAAGAAGGTGCCTCCTATGGTAAGAACCACAAAGGCAGAACTGCGATGCTTTGGAAAAATCCTTAGGATTAAATTCATCTTACGTCCTTCTAACAATAAAAATTAAAGAAATGGCAAATGTTGCGGCCACCAAAGTCACCATTCGAAGGGCTATTTGAAAAGCGCCACATCCGAGGCACAAAAAAAATTACAAAAAAACCCGCCTTTGAATAAATTTCGCAAATAACGACGCCCCGTTTTTGCACGAGACCACACGGCTTGGAGTTCTGTTACAAATAACGATCCCGATGAATGGGAAAAAGTAGCAATTTAGTGACGAAAAGAAATTTCATCTGGACGGGACGGATGGATACAATTACAATACTATTTTCATGACTTAAGAAAGAAGGAGGAAAGACACTTGAATCGACATCACAGCCGTGAAGGTGGTGTTATGATCTGGTCTGGGAGTCTATGGCGCGTTCGAATTAAAAAATTTAGACTACGAAATGACGGCAAAAAGCTTTAAAACTCTGTTGGAATCAGCTTTTCCTGAGATTCGTGAAAAATGTGTACCCATTAGTTGAATCTTTGAACAGTATATTGGACCTCTATGCACCTCAAGTGTGGTCAAAATTTGGATTGTGTCCCTTTAGCATGACCTCCGTACTTCTTGGAACTGAACATTATTGAAAATCTATGGGGATGGCTTGATCCTAAGGTTCATGAGAATGGGCAGTAATTTAAAGACTAAACTGTTTTAAATCGAATCATTAAGGGGTTCTGACTACCCCAGAATTTAAAAAAAATTGGATTATTTTTTTTAGCATTTTCTTAAAGTATAATATCTTAAAAATATTGAGCAAAAATTTGAAATGAATCCGACAAATACTTTTCGAGTTATTAAACAATTAACAAAGGGCGCTCCGGAGCTCGATAGCAAAACTTTAAATGCGTTTCTCTCAAAACTATGATTTTTGAACCGTTGATCACCTCTACTTGTTTCCGGTGGTAAGCCCCCGCTCCCACTCCAGACTCCATCTAGGATCCGTCAGTGAAAACAGAGGTATCTATATCCGTGCCGACTATCCCCTCTTTCCAGTCTTGCCTGCTCAGAAAGATAGCCCTAGCACAACCCTCAAAACCCAGTTTGCGGATGGAGAGATCACTGCGAAGAACAGAGAAGGTAGGGGAGATCTGCTTCAAGATGCTACTATGTCCTACAGAAAGTTGTCTCCAAAGGCCAATCTCTTTCAACCTAATAGTGCTCTGAGCAGCAATGGATTTAACCTGCAGATCCACAGGAAGTAAGTGCGGAATAACGTTGAGCGCCGCAGTGGGACGTGTTCTACAAGCACCAGTGATGCCCACACATGCAGTTCTCTGCACTCTCTCTAGTTTAGTGGTGTTGTAGCCCTTCTGAAGAGTAACCCACCAAACTAGGCAACCGTAAGTCAAAATTGGCAGAACCCCTAAGTTGAACATCCAAAGTACGACACGTGGCTTGAGACCCGATTTTTTTTATTTGAACATTAGATTTACAGGAGTAGAAAGCTATATTGGCCTTCCTAACTCGATTTTCTATGTGCAGCTTCCATTGGAGCGTAGGGTCAAGTATGACACCAAGATACTTGACTTCCGATGAGGGAGTAAGACACTGGTTGTTTAGTCTTGGAAGCTTAAAAGGTGGAGGCTTGTATATATTTTCTGGTGAATAGCATCAACATCGTTTTGTCAGAGTTGACTCTGAGACCACAACTGGCAGCCCAATTACTGAGTGTAGCCAGTGCACCTTCCAAAATTTCAGCCTTTACTGATGGGAAGGGAATAACGCAATTGACATGCAAAAAAACAAAAAATTTGAAAATCATCATTTTTTCGGGCCTCTGACTAGTCCTAACCCCTTAAGACAGCCTGCTTTGAAATTTCTCCAGGCTATCTGGAAAATTTGTACAAATCCATTCATCAAATATTTACGTAGTCATTTATTTGTTTATAAAGTGGCAGTACAAACTATTAAGCTAACTGTCAAAACAAAAAAATCCTATAGTGGTTATTATTTTTTCTTATTTAGTTGATGCCTCCATTCACGCGAACCAAACTTATTTACCACTGCTCCAAATTGATCTCCAATGAAAATACGAATAATTAGGCCAATGTACTTATAATTTCAGTTATTGATTAGCTCATAAAAGTTTATTTAGTTGCAAGTAAAGCGGCTTTAAATTATTTATGGCATCCGCTCGAGACCATTTAACATACATACATACATACATACATACATGCATACATACACACATACCTACCTATACACATATGAATATGAACATTCTTACATTCTTACATTTATTCTCTTATTTTAACAAGACCGCCCACAGTTCAGTGATCGCCAGCGTTCATTCTTAAGTACTTTTCTGACTTCATTTCCCGTACACTGATGATTCAAATTCGAGCATTCCTACAAACACACACCAACACACCCACATATGCGTAAGCGCATACCTGCATGCGATATGCAAAGTGATTCATACCACACGTTGCATCATAGCCAACCACTCATCGATGCTACAGTGCGTGCTTTACATACAAACATACATACATACAAATGTTTACATTACCACGCATCACAATGACGCATGGCACCCGCAAACAGGCACAGCCAGTGCGCTGGAAAGGTGTAATTTTCCTTAGCGATGACTGAGTTTACGTAAATTATATGAACATTAGTTTTACTTGGTGGCTTTTTTTTGTCTGCCCTTGAGGCGGGCAAAAGCTGCACAGAAATGGCATCGAGGCAGAGCCAATACCTCTGCGAAGTGTCTAATGAAGTTCTTCGCTGAAGTTAAGTTAAGATAATTTGTGTTATATATGAAAAAAACAAACTGGTCGATGAATATTTTGAAACACAAAGTTTTCCAATACGAAATCAACGCAAGACAAGTATTGTGGAGGCCGTATGCTCCCGAGAGCAGTGAACAAGAGAAGAAAAGTTGTCCAATAAATTTTACGGTTCACAATTTTGTGGTATATTATTCAATAAGGGTGTTCACTTTGCGTCCCGTAGGCGGAAGAAAGAGAGGCCGACCAAGAAAGAGATGGCTTGATGACGCAGAAGCAGACTTAAAAGCGATGAATGTTCGTTATTGGGGAAATGAGGCAAGAGAGACACTGAATTGGAGGAGGATTGTTGATGAAGCTATGGTCCACTACAGACTGTGAAGCTAAGAGAGAGAGAGAGAGAGAGATTATTCAGTATAGTCACCCTGAACATCAATACACTTGCTTATTATTTGATGAAAAAAAATTTCTATTCATGCAGTTTTTCAGGTCTAGAAACAGATGAAAGCTTCTAGGATTCAAATCTGGTAAATATGGCGGATGCTCCCACAACTCGAACTTCAATTCATGGATTTTAGCCATTGTCAAAATGCTGTTGTTACACGGCAATTGTCCTGATAAAGAAGAATTTTTTCTTTTACAAACTGGGTCTTTTTCACGAATTTTCTCCTTCAGCTGATCTAAATATATGTACTACTGTGGGCAAAAAGTAAGGTGAATTTGGTTGTAAAATGAAAAATCTGTATTTATTCTTGTAAATCAATTTCATCCCCTTCAAAATAATCCCCTCTCGATGAAATACACTTATGCTAACGATTTTTCCAATCCCCGAAACATGCCAAATAGTCCATTTCCGCCATCAGCACCTTCTTCGATTCAGCTTTTATCTCCTCAATCGACTCGAAACGCGTTCCCCGGAGAGGTCTCTTGAGTTTTGGAAATAGCCAGAAGTCACACGGAGCCAAATCAGGCGAATACGGTGGTTGCGGAACGATATGCATGGAATTTTTGGCGAAATGGTCTCGAAGAACGAGTGCAGTGTGAGACGGTGCATTATCGTGATGCAAAAACCAAGAGTTGTAGGCCCATAATTCCGGTCTTTTTAGACGAATTGCTTCACGTAAACGACGCATATCGCTCAAATAATAATCCTTATTAACAGTTTGTCCAGGTGGAAGGAATTCATAGTACACCACACCACGAAAATCGAAAAAAACTGTCATCATGACCTTTATTTTTGAACGACTTTGACGTGCTCTTTTCGGTCTGGCCTCGCCTTTAGCAGGATATTCGCTTGATTGGTCGTTTGTTTCAGGGTCGTAAGCCTAAATCCAAGTCTCATCTCCCGTAATGACGCATTTGAGCTTGTCCTGGTAGTCTGAAAGCATTGTTTCACACACATCAACGCGACGACTTTTTTCCAAGAAATTGAGAGTTTTCGGTACCAAACGAGATTTGACTTTTCGAAGGCCCAAATGGTCTTTCAAAATGGTTTTCACAGATCCTTCTGATATTCCGATCATATCAGTAAGGTCTTTAACAGTCAACCGACGATTTTTGAGCACTAGCTCCTTCACTTTATTGTCGTGTTGGTCATCTGTAGACGTCGATGGTCGTCCAGAGCGCTCCAAGTCATCAACAGGTTCTCGACCCTCTTCGAAGTCTTTGTACCACTTATAAACATTTTTCTGCGACATGGTCGAATCACCAAATGCCTTCTGCAACATGCTAAACGTTTCCGCAGCCGAAATTTCATTCCGCAAACAAAATTTGATGGCACTTCTCTGCTCAATCAAATCAGACATTGTAAAAATCGAAAAATGCACTCTTGATCGTTTGGTAAACACAAGCGTAAATTTATTACTGATAATGACATTCACATCTGGGCCAATGTTATTAACAGTGCTGCCAACTCATGAAAAAAATAACTAGAGCGAAATTTTAATCCCGCGAAGTTTGACAAATAAATTCACCTTACTTTTGCGAAACTAAGCTCTTCTCAGATCAACTTGATCTAATTTCCACATTAATATTTTCCATTTTCCTTTTATTGAAGTCTATGAACTCTTTTCTGATAGAAGCATTCATGCTCTTGGGTATCAATTTTTACAACATACCGATAACTTTTATGAACAATTTTCGCAAAATTAACATCTTCTGCAAACGAGTTGTGTGATTTCCACAATAATCTGTTCATGAAGCAAATAGTTAGTTAGTAACCATTGTTACAAACTATCACGTTTGGGTGTTCCTGTACCCAAAAAAACTTGCAAAGTAGGGGAAAGTGAGAGAGCAAAATGGCATTTCATTTTGAGGGGAAGTTGCATGCTTTTACTGGAAACATTTTTGCGTTCACGTACTTTGGTTTGATATTTTCTCTCTTTGAGAGAGAATTAAGTTACTGGAAAGTTACTGAATAATTTTTACATGAGCATTCCTAATATTTAGCTTTGAATTTTCATTCATTTGAGTCTAGTGCAGTGGCGGATTTACACTAAGTGCCAACGGTGCCTGCGCACAGGGCGGCAGATTCTAGAAGGGCGGCAAAACTAGGAGAAGAAAATTGAAAAAAAAAATTATACTCGAGGAGCGGCGGGTATTAGGGGCCACCTTAGGGAAAACTCTTATGGAGAAAATAAGAAGCTGATCTCGGATTAGTTTCTAACAGTTAGTGAAAGTTTAGTCATTCATCTATGGGAGAAATAATTGTAAGAACATAAAAGTTAATTTCTAAACGTTAATTATACGTTCCTAAAAAAAGTGTTTTGGCCCACATTATCCGACAGTGTCGGAAATTGTGGGAAACCAAACCTTTTATTGAAAAACGTTATGGTTTTAATGTATAAAATAACATTTTTACTTAAATTACGTAAAATCTCTCGAATGCATTAGTGTGTATGAAAAAATTAAGTATTTCTTTTCATATATTATAAATAAATATGATTCGAGTGACAAAAACTGTTTTTTTGAGAATTACTTATCAAACAATGTTGATTCATGATAATTGTTGTAATTAGTAGTTTGTTTGCAATTCCATCTTCAGAAACCTTCGTACACACAGAAATATTCATTATCTATGGTTATATAATACGTAGCCCACAATACCCGCCAGAGCGATTTTATTCATTGACTTCTTTAGGGCATAAAAATTGATTTTATTCGCAATAACAAAAATATTTCGAAGTTGGAGAGAGTGCGGTTAGCGCAAATGTGGCGCAGGAAAAAATGCATCACTCATTCGATTTTGTATATTAAATTGTTAAAAACCGACAGTCCTTCTAAAACAAGGTTAGAAAGCAGGTACATACAGTAAAAGCATTCAAATACTTTTTTATTGACAAATGTTCTTAATAATACATAGATAACCGTATTGATGTAACAAAATATTTTGTCTACTATGGCAAAATCATTGAAACTTCGATCTTATTCGAGGAAGATGTAACTGAGAATGCTATAACGAGACAAGAAGCTAGAGTACTGAGGATTCAACTAGAGAGACTTGAGATAACATTCATGCACGTTCTTTGGCATTTTTTACTATCACGATTCCACGCGGTTAGTAAAAGATTACAGAAAGTTGAAATCAACATTACTGATGTAGTTAATGACTATCGTGGACTAATAAAAGTAGCAGCAGATACAAGAATATCAGACGACTGTTTCGAGAAAAAGAAGAAGAAAGTTACAAGCTGACGAATCAAGAGATAAATACCTTCAATATCATACTAGACAACGTTGATTCAGAATTGAGAAAGAGAAACCAAGCATATGAAAGGTTATACGAGAAATTTTTAGTGATTACTAATTTTGGAGGTTTGAATTTCAAAGAGCTTCGTGAAAGATCGGAATATTTGAGAAAAGCTTATACTTCAGACCTTGAGATTTCATTCACTGTCGAAATGATTCATTTTCACGCGTACTGTTCTGAACGAAAAATAGAACGTAACTCGCCATCTGACCTTCTGAAACTTCTGCGGACGAACGAGTTATACACTGAGTTTCCAAATGTGGAGATAGCATATCGAATATTTAACACATTAGCGTCAACAAACTGCAGCGCAGAACGTTCATTTTCATGTCTGAATAGAGTAAAAAATCATTTGCGTTCAACAATGTCTGAAAACCGCCTGAATAGTCTGGCTCTACTGTGCATTGAGTCTGACTTACTTGAACGCTTGAATTGTGACAATTTAATACACCAGTTTGCAGTACGAAAAGCCAGACGTGTTCGCATTTAAGGTGATGTGTAAAAATTTGATCTCATAAAAGCAATCATTCCTTTTTTTTGCTCATCTAATAAAGATTGATAATATGTTTAAGTAAGTATGCTGTTATATAGATTCAATTGGAATCTATTTTTTAAGATGTACTACTATATTTTATGCTATTATTACATTTTCCTGGCACTTAATTTATAATTAAACAATAAAAATTTTGCTCAACAATAAAAATTAAAATATAACAAATATTATTCTATAATCTGTTAATTGATGCATAAAACTACCCAAAATTTGTTTTGTTACACCTGTTTATTGTATAACGACTATTTTTTGTACTATAATACAAACACGCACACACAAATTTAAATAAAAAATAGTTTAAAAAAACTAAAAAACACGCTTTTATTGCTAATCGAACTAAAAAGTAGAAAATAAATTTTAATGACAAAGAGACCTATAATGAAGTAATAGCAAATCGAACGATCAGTCATAGTCAACTACCTCAGAACAGAATTATAACAAAAATTAAGATACAAATAGAGTAATTCAAATTAGAGTTAAAAGCGTGGGATGCTTGATATAGTAAATTTTACAATCATTCTATTGGCAACTACTTATGTACAGAGGGTTATGAAAGTGAAGCAAAATGCATCCCACGCTTTTAACTCTAATTTGAATTATTCTATTTGTATCTTAATTTTTGTTTTAATTCTGTTCTGAGGTAGTTGACTATGACTGATCGTTCGATTTGCTATTACTTCATTATAGGTCTCTATGTCATTAAAATTTATTTTCTACTTTTTAGTTCGATTAGCAATAAAAGCGTGTTTTTTAGTTTTTTTAAACTATTTTTTATTTTCTACTTTTTAGTTCGATTAGCAAAAAAGCGTGTTTTTTAGTTTCTTTAAACTATTTTTTGTTTATTATGAATGAAAATTATTGTTATCATTGCAGTCAGTGAATAAATGATTCGATATATTCGAGTTATATTTAATTCCTTTCTTATCGACTGTGAGTCTAAAGCTATGCAGTTATTGGCCGTGGTAAAGAAGTAATCGGGATGAAGAACTTATTTCGTGGAGGGAGCCTGAGAAACTGATTTACAAGAATAAAAAAAGATTTTTCATTTTACAACCAAATTCACCTTACTTTTTGCCCACAGGTAAAAAAAAGAAAATATTAATCCTGGCAATCCTAATAAGGATAATGGAAAACTTTTATCAAATTATTGCATTGTCATCGGTCCTTGATAGGTGTGCAAAATTTCAAGTCGATCAGATGTTTAGAAGCCAGTGAAAATTAAGCTCAAAGATTCCGTTACATACATACATACATACATACATACATACATGCATACATACATACATACATACATACATACATACAACCCGACCTAATAAAAGTGTGTTAAAAAAGATTCAAAGATTCAAATTCACCTTAATTTTTGCCCACAGGTAAAAATAGAAAATATTAATCCTGGCAATCCCAATAAGGATAATGGAAAACTTTTATCAAATTATTGCATTGTCATCGGTCCTTGATAGGTGTGCAAAATTTCAAGTCGATCAGATGTTTAGAAGCCAGTGAAAATTAAGCTCAAAGATTCCGTTACATACATACATACATACATACATACATACATACATACATACATACATACATACATACATACATACATACATACAACCCGACCTAATAAAAGTGTGTTAAAAATTAGGGCGGCATTCTTAATGGTGCACAGGGCGGCATTTTGTGTAAATCCGGCACTGGTCTAGTGTCAACTGATATGACTAAAATGTTTGTCTTCTTATCTTTACCACCGTTTATTCTACACCTTTGATTTTCTTATCAGTCCAATTTGCTTGTATACCAGCAGCAGAGCGCCTACTAAGGAAGAGGTCAGCAGAGTTCAATGTTGCGTCGTCTCTTTTTTGTTGTATGTTACACCCCGGAAAACTTGCGATTGAGAATATGTTTATGCTAATGAATGGCGCAAAGTCAGGCATAAAAGCAGAGTAAATTTAACAAAAAATGCCGAACTATAAAGCTACGCTATCTTTATGTGTGGCATTTGGGACTCACGGAAATGGTAACAAGAGAAAAGGGCAGGTACATATATACATAAATGCTCCTTGCTGTTCGATAGTTACTGGCTGGCTCTCTGAATGGGTCGCATTGATAAGTGCATACATGCACATGTGCACTTAAGTAGTATGCGTGTGAACAACAGTTCAAGAGCATTCATTTGTTTATGTCTCATTCGATTCGTTGTTTAATCGTATCATGAGAAATTTCACACCAAATGCCGAACACTGCTTCATAACAATAAATATGGTACGTTTGGTAATGCAGTATGACTTGGTACTAATTAACCCCTTCCGCTAAGTGATTCAATTAATACTGTATGCAACATGCAGTGCTGTGCTTAGAAACAGAACAGTGGTATGCATAAAGTTTACAAGTTTTTTTTATTAAATTTACAATAATAGTAAATCGTGTTTTTTCTTTTAAGTTTGAAGCAATATTAAAAATAAATTTTGTACCTAAAAGTAATCAATTCAAGTATGTAGCCCGCAAAGGCGTTAGTACTACTGGGCATTAAGGGGTTATAAGTATGCAGTCAGAAGGCCGAAAAAGGCGAATTTTCAGAATTTTTTCTGAGAAAACTTAAATTTATTGATTTAAAAATTTGTGCACATATTATGTTATCTTTAAACAGTATTTTAAGTCTTAGTATTAGTAAAAATATTTATTTTGCAAGGAGCTACAGCTGATCTCCGGGAGCTCCTCTCAAAAAAGAAGTGTTGCGGTGACCACAATATCTCTGAACTGGATGCTGTGAAATTAAAAAAACCAAACAGATTTCGTTAAAATAATGTTAAATCTAGTAATTAATCGAAGGAATAAACAAAATAATTTTTTTTTACCAAATGGCGATTTCTCAAAAAAAAAAATCAAAAAAAAAACGATTTGCAACCGAAATTTCGGCCTGAAATTGTTTATGGAACAAAAAAATATTTATTGGTGAGAAAAAATCTTCGATTAATTACTAAAAAATATATTTAAGAAGCTCGCGTTAAGATTTGAGACTAATCGGTTTTGCCGTTTCTGAGAAATGTTGATCACCGACTTTGAAAACACCATTTTGAGAAAAACGCGTTTAAAGTTTGCCTTGTACTTTCAAGCACTCTGAAACGCCTTTTCAAATTTGCGTGTAACTTCGAAAATATTCACCGGAACGATATTAATATTTCTGTGTGTATTCTAAAATAAATGGTGGTTTAATTTCAAGGGCCGATGTTGAATGTAAACCACACCCAAACGTCAAGTTTCTTCTGCATTTCATTTGAAATTTTTAAATTTCAGACCAATTCAATTTGAACCGTGGAAAGATACACAATCGAGCAACGCGTTAAAGTTATTCAGGTTTATGGCAACAGTGAATGACCAATTTTCGAAGAAAATCATCTCTAGTGATGAGGCACATTTCCACCTCAGTGGATTTGTCAATAAGCAGAATTGCCACATTTGAGCGAATGATAATCCAAGAGTGATTGCCGAAAAACCAATGCACCCATAAAGTGTGACTGTTTGGTGCGGTTTATGGGCCGGCGGCATCATCGGGCCGTATTTTTTCCAAAATGAGGCCGGTCAGGCAGTTACTGTGAATAGTGTTCGCTATCGTGAGATGATAACGAACTTTTTATGGCCCGCATTGGATGATATGGATGTGGACGATATATGGTTTCAACAGGACTTTCACTTGTCACACAGCTAACGAAACAATGGCTCTTTTGCGCGAAAAATTTGATGGCCAAATAATCTCACGTCGCGGCGATGTCAATTGGCCGCCAAGATCGTGTGATTTGACACCGTTGGACTTCTTTCTTTGGGGTTATTTGAAAGAAAAGGTGTACGTCGATAAGCCAGCAACAATTCAAGAGCTAAAGGAGCTACTAGCCGAGATAATTCGGCACATTAACGACATAGAACCTCAATTATGCCTCAGCGTCATCGAAAATTTGGACCATCGGTTGGAGGTGTGCCGCTGAGGCTGCGGCGGCCAATTGGCCGATATTTTGTTCCATGCGTAATTGAGCCATACCAATATTATCATAATAAGGAGAAACGATAATAATTTTCTAAAAAAATTGTATTTTATTCAAAATCAACACCGGCCCTTGAAACTTAACCACCCTTATATGTACATTAAGAAAAAATAATAAAAAAATCGATTTTTTGAAAATTCTAACTGTATATAACCCCTTAAATAAAGCCGGTTAGTTTTGCTGCAGTTGGAATCGATTAAAATTTTATAAGGTGCACTCAGACCAAGTTGAGATCATCGAATAAGTTCAATTTTATTTTAAAATAAAAAGCAGTAAAAGCATAAAAAGCTGTTACAATACCGAAATGCTTTGCGACCTTATCAATCTTTTCACCGACATGTTTTGAAAGTATTCGCGCATAATGAATTGTAGAATTGTGCAACTCGGTCTAAAGAATTCTTTATAAAATATTTTCATGTTTGATCCTAGTTAAGTAAACATCAAGATCGTTAATCTTACCCATATCTGAAGAGATTCTTCTTCTTTTTCTTCTTGATTGGCGCCATAGCCGCTTATGCGCTTTTGGCCAAGTTTAAAAAAAGCGCGCCAATAATTTCTTTCTCATGCCAAGTCAAGTGCTACTCCCCCAGACCTTTTCAACGCAAAGGAGGCCATCATCTTCCTCTACTACCTCCAGCTGGTACCGCATCGAATACTGCAGTGCCGGAGCGTTGGTATCCATTCGGACGATATGACCCAGCCAACGTAGCCGCTGGATCTTTATTCGCTGCGCTATGTCTATGTCCTCGGAAAGCTCATACAGCTCATTGTTCCATCACCTGCGATATTCGCCTCATCGATATTTTCTTCGTCCAAGTTTCTGAGCCATACGTTAGGACGGGCATGATGAGAGCCTTGTAGAGGGTTGGTTTTGTTCGTCGAGAGAGGACTTTACTATTCAATTGCCTACTTAGTCCAAAGTAGCACTCGTTGGCAAGAGAGATTTTTCGATGGATTTCAAGGCTGTCATTGTTATTGGTGTTACTGCTGGTTCCCAGATAAACGACCCCTCGACATCATAACTATCAACAGTGACGTGGGCGGTGATACGCGAGTGCGCCGACTGTTTGTTTTATGACAGTAGGTGCTTCGTTTTGTCCTCGTTCACCATCAGACCCATTCGCTTTGCCTCTTTATCCAGTTGCGAAAAGGCTGAACTAAAAGCGCGGCTGTTAGGCATTACGTCGGCTTATTATTAATGAAAATTTTAGTGAAGCGATAAAAATAAGCAGTTAGATACTTATGAAGGTTCGATCCGCTAATACCAGTGTGGCCATATTTCATCGCACACCACCGTAAATGCCACATATGCATAAAGTAGGCGAAAGGAATAAGAAAAACTACAATTTATTAAAATCAAAAAAAAAAAAACATGCTTTTTAACTATATCAGAGCACTTGAGAGTACACCAAGCAGTTGAAATCCACTTGAAATAAGTTCCAAACATTTTTAGTCAAGTCACTTCCTTCCTTCGCAAGTAGAAACGCTAACCCGTTTATGGCGGCCAACTCTATTGGCGGATGCGTCGGCGCGCCTCTACTACAGAATTCAACAGGAAAGTTCAAATTTACCAATTTAGGGAAACCCACAGATTTAATTTAATAAACAATTGAGAAATCAAATTTCAACACTTAATAAAACCAAAATATGTGTACTTGCATATGAACCTGCACTGTATGTATGTATGTATATATGTATGTATGTGTATGTATGCGTATATGCCAGAATCATCCGACGGAAGCATTTTAATACCTTAAATCCGGAAAAGGTAAATGGGTAAAGAGTCAAAAGCCGCCACATACCCGTACGCGCACTTTCCTGTTTCCTCAAACACACACGCACACATACACACACAAGCACGCGCATTTGCATCGGAAAGCATAAACATTTCTGTCGACACTGTTGACAAATCGCTTTAACAACAACTGAGAGAGTGAATGAGTGAGTGTTCTTTGTTGTTTTTGTACTTTATTGTTACTTATGCTCGTAGATCTTATGACGACGGTAAATGGATAAACGGATGCTTAACCGACGCTTTAGCGTTTAATTTAGTGGTGTACTCGTACACACTTACATGCATATGCACACAGTCGTCAGCCACGAAGCCAAACTTCGACGCGAGCAGCGCTCATAAAACAATATTTTCATTTTCCATAATTATTCAACTGCCGGCATTTTATAATGCGCCAGTACATTTAGCAGCGCAGCGGACGCATTCTCTCAGCTGAGTTTATAATTTCCTCTTTGCACTCATCAATTCCAGCCTGGTTCATCCGCTGAGCCGCTATTGTTTTTCAATTTTCATTGTTCTTTCCAATTGTTGTTTTTGCTTTCTACTTACTACACTTTTTTTCCTGTCTTTTGCTGATTTGCTTCTCATTGTGCATTGTTTTGATCGCACACTTCCGCCAACAATTACCGGCTCGCTGATCAGGCCGGCCGGCGCGCTGCTGCGCTATGTATTTGCGGTGATCCGGGAATGGTGAGTGACCAACATTATCACCGGATATTCGTTGCTTTCATACAAAGTATTGCATGCACTTATTATTGTGGCTACTTTAAATAGAATTTTGCATTACTACTCTGGCTCTGTGTTTCGCGTTCTCTCCATTGCTGCTTTTGTTTTGTTCGGCAGATTCGTGGTTGGTTATAATGATCGCCTCTGTTTGTGCTCGCGCTCCTCTCTTGCAAGTTACAATTATTGAGCTTCCGTCCGTCGCCAATTGTCGTCACCGACTTTAAATGATGTATGGGTCAAACCGATGCAAACGTCAAACATATTGCAGGACGGGTACTTTTATATAATTATCTGTAGCTTGTGTGTGTGTATATGTATGTGAACGCTTACCATATGTTGATTGTGGGTTTGTGGAGCACTCGGTTAACCGTTCTATCTTTGTTCACCGTAATTGATTGCAATTTTAATTATTATTAGCATCAATTTTCTTAAATTATTTATTGGACGTATCGAACTCTACTGTGCGCGCTTTCATGGAGATACGTCTGTGTAGGTATATGCCATACATACATATATGTATACTAGGTTGTTCAATAAGTTTTGCGGTTCGATAAGAAGCTACATTTTTATTGTTATATTCGCGCATGCGAAGTTTCATTTCAATCTGTCAATTCATTCTTTGTTTACAAGCCATTTGGATCGACGAGTCACAGTATTTTCTTCATTGGAAAAAATCAAGTATCAAGTATGAATTTTTATTTTTGGAAGGCTTAAAAGCAAAGGAAATTTATGAAGTGTAAAGGATGATTTTTTAGCTATTATCTTTTTAAACAGTTGGTTTAAACAGCTGACGCACGTTTCGTGTTTTGTTTCACTGTCAAACATCTTCAGTTTGGCCTATAATTTAACCATGAATCGTCTTACAAACGAACAACGCTTGCAAATCATTGAATTTTATTTTAAAAATGTGTGTTCTGTTAAGAAAGTTTATCGCGCGCTTCTTCCATTTTATGGTCAGTTTAATCGACCCTCTGAAGCGGCTATTCGAGCTATTGTGACTAAATTTAGAACCAAATTTACATTATTGGACATCAAACCATCAACACGCTTACGTAGAGTGCGAACTGAAGCAAATATCACAGCTGTATCGGCCAGTGTTAATGATGACCATCAACTATCGATTCGTCGCCGTTCGCAGCAATTGGGCCTCTGTTACTCAACAAAGTGGGAAATTTTGCGAAAGGATTTAGGTGTGAAGTCTTTCAAAATGCAGCTGGTGCAAGAATTGAAGCCGAACGACCTACCGCAACGCCGAATTTTTGGTGAATGGGCTCTTAGAAAGTTGGCCGAAGATCAGCTTTTTTATCGAAAACTTCTGTTCAGCGACGAAGCTCATTTTTGGATCAATGGGTACGTAAATAAGCAGAATTGTCGATTTTGGAGTGAAGATCAGCCAGAAGAATTGCAAGAGCTACCAATGTATCCAAAAAAGGTCCCAGTTTGGTGCGGTTTATGGGCTGGAGACATCATTGGACCGTACTTCTTCAAAGATGCTACGAATCGTAACGTAATTGTGAATGGTGAGCGCTACCGTGAAATGATATCCAACTTTTTTTGCCCGGTGTCGTTGACGTTTAGGTGTGATTCACATTCAACATCGGCCCTTGAAATTTAACCACCCTTTATGACTGTTTATAGTGATGACTTATCATTCATTGCACCTGATACAATAGAGAACGACTCTGTGAGCTTCCCTTGGGTGATCATTTTTGCTTGCGTATTTGTGAGCGTTGCGCTAACGAGCCTTATTAGTTTGGCAGGTATTCCCAGAATAAGCAGTATGTGCTAGATCCTATCTCTTTTAACACTATCGAAGGCTTGTTTGAAATCAACGAACAGGCAGTGAACATCTAGCCCGTATTCATAGTGTTTTTAAAACATTTGGCTAAGATCAAAACATTGATTGATTGATCGATTGTAGACTTGCCTCTAAGAAAACCGCATTGTTTTTGTTTTTTTGTCTTGTTCACTCCTCTAGGGAGCATAGGGCCTCGTCAAGGCTTAGTCTTGCGTTGGTTTCGTCAATCTGTCTTTGATTTCTGACAGCGTAGGTGATTAGCCTACCAGTGCTAAATACTGGGAATTCCCACCTGTCGTTGCTTAGGAACAACGCCTTCTAGCTGCTTGAAGCGCCCTCTGTGCTTCACATTTTTCTGGCTGAAGGATCGCACAGATGATTGTGGGCTTCGCTAAATTTGGTGTGACTGCACTATTATCGCGATTGCCCGCTTCCTCTTGCTGGCGCCACTGATGCATTGAGTAACTGTGTGTTTTTTCTTTGTTTTTGCTTGTTTTAGCAGCCACAAAGCAAATAATGCGCTGACTATTGTGCGGGAGCAAGGATGGGAAGGATACGTTTTTTGGGGTTGAGGAATGAGAATGTTTTTATTTTTAATTTTTTTTTTTTTTGTTTTGGAAAAAGGGGAAAAGTAGTTAAACTTTACGTGGGATTCGAATCCAGAACCTCTGGGATGGCAGGCTAGTGCACTTACGCTAGACTACCGAGGTCGCTCAGGTAGTCTTCAATTAAGCGGTTACTGCGGCCGCTAATATTTAATGCTTTGTGAAAATAATTGTCTGTCTGTCTACATGGAAATATTCCGGAAATGTTCCCTAAAATGTAATTAACTTAAAACAACAAAAACAATATTGGTAAATACAAAAGACCCGCTCTATTGCGCACAGGAACTGCACCATTGAGAGGTTCTCCTTTCGACACTCACAGCCGCATCAAACTGTCACTGATATAAATTGAAGAATTATTCCCTTTTGATACTAGGTTGGGTTTCTTAAAAGATTTCTATTAACATTTGTTGTGTAAATTTCAAAAAATCGAAATAAATAATAAATCGCAATCGTCGTGACCCACAAGCAAGCCGGACACATATTTGCTACCAAAAATTCCGCGCAAACTGCACCAACAGCTCCATCTTTGTCATTTGTGGCTCTTCCTTGTTGTACCAGTTGGTTAGGAGACGTAAAATACCGCCCAACATGTCGAACATGCCTTCCAGTTCGAAAAAGATCGAGAAAAGCCACGACACAACGGTAATCAAAGTGAGTGCAGACGCAATGCTGCGCAACTCTAAAAAAGTAAAAAAACCGCAAATCATTCGAATACTCGAGGTAGAATTCAGTTGTACATACCTGAGTAATTTTTAAAAGTTTTCTTCTCACGCGGCAACACTCGCAGCGGTTGGCGACGTGAACTGTCTAGCGTATCGCCAACTGTCTCGCGGGGCGGCATGTATCGGCGTGGCATCTGAATTGGTGGCACCATAGGTGGCGGATGATAAGAGCGTGGTGCTAAAACTGAGCAGCTTACATTGGCCTCGGTTTGCGTTTGTACATCCGTTTGTGGCAAACAAGATTTAGCTTTCGAATCGTCAGTCAAGAAACGGGTAGGAATTTTATCTATATTGCGTGGTGTAAAAATGGGTCGCGTCTTCTGGTTCGAATGACGACGAGTGCCCTAATTCATAACAATGATGAGTGGTGTGGTGTGAGATTGGGGATACGTCTTTTAATTTCGAGCATACCTTCGATCGCTTGGTAGTGATGAGTCTGGGACAATCGCTGGCAAAACCCGAAATTTTCGTTGAAGAAGTATTGTTAATTGGCACTTTGAACATCTGCGAACATTGAGATGGCACAGAGAAGGGGTTTAAGTTCAACGGCATGTTGTCCTCTTCCAAATTTATGGAATGTTTCTCGCCTGTTTCGCTAACGGCAACTGCGCGCGGACCTTCGGGCATAACGCTGAGTAATTAAACAAAAAAATACAATAAACTGAATGTTGAAATGTTGGACGCATTTGCTGTTTGCTCACGAATCACCGATGAAATTGGTCTTGGAACTATGGCTCGCCATCGTATATGTGGTGCGTTCATTCTGAAATAACTCAGTGCGCGGACTCAGCTGTATGAGGTTGATGTCAGAGGGATCATTGACAAAACTGCCAGTTTGTTTTCTGCGAACGAATGTAGAAAATTATGCTTTTGTTAGCTGAAAAAGTTTCGTTTGCTTACTCACCTTGGCTTGGTGGACATGTATGTATGGCAGTATTTTAAGGAAGGAGAAGGAAAAGTGAGAAAAATACGTATACAAATAAATTTTTGTGTTCATATAAAAATAAGCGTTTGACTGCAATCCAAAAAAACAAATTGACACAAGAGAACTCTATGAAATTTGAAAGAAAAGTGTGCTGATGGCTGTGGGTGGAGTGCTGAGCGTTCATTAGTGTGGATACTAAGCGCACTTGTGAGGCGTTTCGGCCAAATATAATAAAGGTTCTACGATTGTCCCTTAGCAGTTAACGAGTGCGTTGCTGCAAGTAACAGGTGGCCGAAATGGAGCTGCACAATCTCAACAACTTTAGATGTTCTAAAGGCTGGTTAAGCTTCAAGGGCCGGTGTTGATTTTGAATAAAATACAACTTTTTTAGGAAATTATTGTCATTTCTCTTTATTATCATAATATTGGTATGGCTCAATTACGCATCGAACAAAATATCGGTCAAATGGCTGTCGCAGTCTCGGCGGCACACCTCCATCCGATGGTCCAAGTTTTCGCTGAGGCATAATTGAGGTTCTATGCCGTTAATGAGCCGAATGATCTCAACCTTTAGCTCTTGAATAGTTGCTAGCTTATCGACGTACACCTTTTCTTTCAAATAAACCCAAAGGAAGAAGTCCAACGGTGTCGTTGACCTTCAGGTGTGGTTCACATTCAACATCGGCCCTTGAAATTTAACCACCCTTTATAAAGAGAAATTACATTTTGTGGTAGTGGGTGGGAAGTTGGCGCAAAAATTATTCATGAAGTGGCGCTTGAGAGGCAACAAGTGACGACAGAAGACGTCTGCTATTATTGTTGTTCCCTTTTTAACTTTAAATGACGTTAATAAGACTGAAGGCGTCTTCGATTCGTCACTTCTCTGCTCGTTAGGTTTGGGCTCCGCTCGTTTGACGAAAAATTTGAATGTGAAAGCAGCAACAAAGCTATCGAATAAAACTCACCACTAGCGGAGTATACTAGGTTGGGTATATCTGGCTGATCTGAATAGATCTCACATAGACCATAAAGGTCCAGTGTTGTTGGAGTCGTGTTAAATATACATAGTTCGTGATGCATGTCTTGGCAAGTTTTAATAAACAGTTTAAAGGACACCACCCGTCCTTTCGCCCCTACTTTGGCTAGTTGCTATTGAGGAAGTTCTGATAATGCTAAAAAAGGGTGGGGTTAAGGAAGTAACATACACCGATGACTTGGTCCTGATGGTATCGGGACCGTTTCCCTCAGTCATGGCTGAGATTTTGTACTCAGTCGCTCGGCTCCCACTTGCACCCTATGAGTCAACTCGGACAAAACGGAGCTGGTGCTATTTACCAGAAAATATAAACCTCCACCCTTTCGACTTCCCAAATTACACAACCACGTTCTCCCGCTTTCATCGGAAGTTAGGTACCTTGGAGTGCTACTTGACTCCAAACTCCATTGCAAGTTACACATTGAAAACCGGGTAAAGAAGGCCAGTATAGCTTTCTACTCCTGCAAATTTCGGTGTTTGGAAAAAAATGTGGACTCAAGACATAGTTCGTGCTATGGATGTACAGCGCAGTGGTTTTGTCAATTTTAACGTATGGATGGATGCTTGGTTTGGTGATAGCTATAATATCACTAAACTGGGGATGGTGCAAAGGACTGCGAGCATTGGCATCACCGGAGCATGTAAAACATGCCCCACTGCTGCCCTGAATATTCGTTTGCACTCACTTCCCATCGACTTTTACGTTATTTCCTACGCAGCTCAAAGTACAACCAGGTTAAATAAGGTTGGCCTCTGGAGGCAATCTCTCAGGGGACATGGTGGCGTTTTCGAGCAGTTAACACCGCATTTCTCCGAACTTCGAACAGATCTCTCTATCTGCAAACTGGAGTTTGAGGGTCCTGCTAGGGAAATCTTTCCAAATAGGCAGGATTGGTATCGATCGGAAAATCTGCACCGAAGCTTGCACCTCTGTCTTCACTGACGGTTCCAAGATAGAATCCGGGAGTCGGAGCAGAGGTTTTCTGTAAAGCAGCCAATTTATCTATTTCCTTTAAACTGTCGAATACTGCTAGTGTTTTTCAAGCAGAAGTCTTTGCAATCCTACAGGCATGCAAAATGCTTAGGGAACACGGGAGCGAGGGAGATATTAACATTTTCTCCGATAGTCAAGCCGCAATCAAGGCTCTGACGGCGCCATGGTGCAGAACGAAACTAGTAAACTCCTGTAATAAGGGGATCAAATCTCTTGTGTGTGCAGGTAATATTTCTCTGATCTGGGTTCCAGGACATAGGAACATAGAGGGAAATGAAATTGCTGATGAGCTTGTCAGGACGGGGACTGAATTGGCGTCAGAGACCTCCTATCCGGTCATCGGCATCCCCCTGACAGTTGTTAAAGGATAACTGCACAAATTATTTCTAAGGAAAGCGCAGAAAAGGTGGAGCTCCATTTCTTCATGCGCTATTTCGAAAACCCTTTGGCCCCAATACAATATACGGAGGACTCAGAAAGTCCCTTGGACTCCTCGGCATTCAATTTCCAAACTCGTAGCTAAGTTTACCGGTCACTGGACGATCGGCACACATGCGGAAAAGCTAGGGTTACCATTTAACCTCCATTGCAGAAGCTGTGGGGGCCATTCAGAGAAGCAGACTGTTGAGCACTTTCTCTGTAAATGTCTGGGTTTGGCAGCTAGACGACTAAGGTCACTGGGTGCTCTTTTCTTCGACAGTCTGGGGCAGTGCACCAACCTAAATCCCATCAATCTTCTCCATTATATCAACAGCTCTGACTGGCTGTAGATATCTCGCTGTTGGAGGTCTCATAATGATATCAAAACGGCGCTTTAGTGCTACTTGAGGAGAGCCAGACTGGCACTTCAACCATTTCACCTATCTACCTACCTTAAACTTTTGTTTGCAACACCCTTCAGAGATGAACAGTATACCTAAATCCCAGACAGTTGTAACGAGTTCTGCTCAGAACAGGGCACTGTTAAATGAGTTACCTCTAATGTATCCCTTTCATCTTCGCATAAGTTACACGCCTCGTTCTGGATGAATCCCACTTTAGCTGCGTGATATAGAGGGAGGTAATGCCCCGTCAGTACTCTAAACAATACTTTACATTCCTTTCATGAAAGTGTTAAAATAAAGTTGGTTGTTTTCGTGTTGCAAGTTCGTGGCACTATTTTGGCAATCCTGTGTGAGGTCACGGCTTCCCATATACACTGTGATTCCAAAGTTAGTTCCTCCTCTAGTTCTGTGTTCAAAACTGGGAGTGAGGGATACTCGTCCTAGGCAACAAATGCTTCCGCATCATCTGTAGAATATTCAGGCCGACACGCTGTGGAGATCAACGAATGAGCAGCCCATCCTATGGCAAGCCAAACGCAGAAGGTGGCGATAGATAGGACACATGCTTAAAAAACCGCTATATGCAAAACGGCGCAAAAAAAAAACAGCCCAGAACCGTGTACGATGGAAGAATCTTGTCGAGGCCCTAAGCTCCGGAGTGAATACGGTGAAAACAACAAAAAACCCATGCCCATATAAGAGATGAAGTCCAAAATAAACAAGACTGAGCTCAAATAGAAACGACAGGAGCTTTGTTCTGCTGACTTCGAGTTTGTTTATGCAAAAGAGTCCCTCCCCTCTCGCCTCGATACATTGTTTTGCGCGATCTAAAAGCTTTTCGAAAAAGTGTTTCAGATCATTGATCGGAATGTCTTTCAGGATGTCGGTACAAGCCTTTTGGGTGGACTCTACGGACGAACGTTTTCCTTTCGTGGCCTAATGCAATTTTACGAATAGGTAGAAGTGACAGGGAACTAGGCGAATACGGTGAGTGATTGATGGTTAAAATGCGATTTCTAGGCAAAAAACCAGTCACTACAGTGGATCGATGAGATGGTGCATTATCATGCAAGAAACACCAGCTTCCACCTTCGCGGTATTCAGGGCGAACTCGATGAATGCGATGTAACAAACGCTTCAAAACGTCAAGATAGAAAATTGCATTGACGGTTTGGCCCTTTGGCACGAACTACTTGTGGACAATTCCCTTGCAATGCTAAAAGTAAGTGAGCAACGACTTGATTTTTGACTTCTCCAGACGCGATTGTTTGCGTGGTGGCTCGTCTGGGGCCTTCCATTCGGCACTTTGACGCTTAATTTCAGGTTTATGTTGAAAACACCGCGTTTTATCACCGGTTGCAATGTTGTTAAGGCAGTTTTCGTCTTTTCTCGCCTCTTTAATGAGGTCTTTCGAATGTTGAATTCTGAGCAATTTTTGGTCCTCAGTTAACTTGTGCGGAATGAAATGTTCGCAGACCTTTCGTAAACCCAAATGAGCAGTTAAAATGCGATAAGTCGATGTTTTGAAGATATTCAACCCCGCTTCCATGAATTTCAACGATGATTTCGGTTCATTTTTGATAAATTTACGAAGAATTTCGATGGAGTTTTCGGTGAATACTGATTGTGGGTGGCCCGTATATTCATTACCATATACTCACAACCACCTCTGAAACGTGTAAGCCACTCATGAACTCTGGCACGAAATAGACAATCATCGCCATAAACTTTTTTTATCAATTCAAATGTTTCGGTAAACGTTTTACTGATTTTAAAACAAAATTTGGCATTAGCTCTTTGTTCGAAACTCATTTTTGTACCGATGACACAAACCTACTGACACTTTAGACGCAATAACTTCGCTTCCATTGAACCGAATGACACCAAGCTTTCACCGTCCTGTTGAAACCAAATGTCGTTCATGTCATCCTCTTCAATTTTTGGAAACAACTCGTTGAGCATGTCACGGTAACGCTCGCCATTTACTGTAAACGCGGCTCCTCGCTCATTTTCTAAAAAAAAATGGCCCGATGATGCCGCCAGACCAAAAACCGCACCAAACAGTGACTCGTTGTGGATGCATTTGCTTCTCTACAGTAACGTGTGGATTTTCTGAGCCCCAAATCCGACAAGTTTGCTTATTGACGTAGCCACCGATGTGAAAATGAGCTTCATCAGAAAAGAAGAAGAAGACTCACTACTTTGGAAATAGGTTTTCAATATTTCCCAATTTTGTTCAAGCGTATAGCGTCCCATTTCGTAAATGTCAAACCTTTAAGTAAATTATGAACACATTTGACATGTCATTAGTGTTACCATTCTCAAAAAACTAGGTGGTTCAAAAAGCAAACGCTATATGGCCCACCCTGTATTATAGATCGTCAACCGCGACGACTCTATTCTTTGCGTTCGAGCGCTGGGAGAAGTATAGATACGTTGTATTCAAACATTAAACTCAAAACTATATTTTTCAAATTGACGTACGACGATAACTCGAAAAGTTATTGACCGATCTCCCTGAAATTTTGCACACATCTTTTTTATGACTTTTTTTTAGTTTTTATGTGAATTTACAAGTTTTCGAAAAAATAATTTTTTCGAAGCAAAAATAGTAGGAGAATTCCCCCCAAAATTCATTTTTTTTTTTTTAAGCATTTTATTCCTCGAATTTTTTTTCCTGTTTATTGGTAATTCATATAGAAATTATGACATTAATAAACAAAAAAATGTTTGGTGTTTTGTATTCAGGTCACTGACGCCGATGCTACAAAGCTCGCCGATTGAGAAGCCACGCTGCGACCTTCCTGGAAGAATAGAGTGTACATCCGCCATTTTAAATGATTAAAATAAAAAAAAAATGTATATTATTTTAATGTATAGTAAATAAACTGTATGCCAATTTTGAAAAAAAAAGAATATTGACTTCTTCATTTTAAATAATTTTATTGAAATTCAGGGAAAATATGGCCGTTTACAGGAATCTGCCCCCTTAAAGAGATGGCGCCATCAAAAACATTTTTTATGTCGTCAGTCTTGTTTATTTTTCACTTTATCTTGTATGTACAATACTTATACCTGATGTAAAAAAGTATACAATTCCAGCCGGGCTATGCTTTTTGTTGGATTTAATCATTTTTTAAGGTAAAACTTCAAGACAGAAATTTAAAGCTCAAGCAAAATTAAGAATCTCTAAAATGTTTCGCACAAATTATGCGTTTCCTGTAAGTTGGCCCACAAAAGTGCATGCGCCGATAAACGAATTGCTGTTCCACTTTTAACAAAATTTTTACCAAATATGTGGACACAAATATGTACATCTGTATGTATGTAGGTGTGTGATTCAGGCTTGGATGAGTTCGAGTGCGACGTTTCCACCAAATTCGCTTTGCTTTGTGATTTGCTTGCAATTTCTCGCATATACATACATACATACATTCACACATATGGGGAAAGAAATTTATGTACAGAAATATACACATACATATATATACATACATACATATGCACATATATGCATGAACGTGTGTATGACTGCGTGTGTACGTGTTTTCGCATTGACTTCAAAGTCAACAGCTTTTTTAATGCCTTGAGCGAGCAGCCTTGACTTTCGTTGTACTATAAACACCAGAGCTATTGTGTAGTAAATGCAAATAAAAAACAAAAACAATAAGTATCGATGTGCAGAAAAAGAAAGAGGGAGAGAGGTAGAGAGCAGCAAAAGTAACAACCTACAAAGAAATCGCACAAAAGTCGCTTTTAATCAGCGGCAGAAAAGCAGAAACAAGTTTTTCGCAAGCAAGTCAGGTGAGTTAGTTACACCCATACATACATACGCACACATATGCCCACATACATGGATATTAACATGCCTGCAAGGCCTCTGCGGGGGCTCGTGGTAGGGTGGCCAGTCGTCATGCTCCAAGTATTATGCACTAACACACATGCATATGTATGTATGTATGTGTGTGAGACAAACAAACAATCCGTTTAAGGAAAGGAACGCAAAAGCAGAAATGCTTTCCACATGCTTTTGCAAGAGCGAAAATTTGAAGGAAAATGAAATGAAAAAGTTAGAAAATGGAAATGGTAAAATGGTAAAATTGGCTTCTGCCATGACTCAGTTTTAAGCTAAATGCCAATGCAAGGCGATAGCAACTGGCGAATGGCAGAAATTTTACAACAAAAAGTTTGGAAAATAAATAAATAATTGGCGCGTACGCGGCTGTTAGTTGTTTGGCCGAGCTCCGAGAATTTGTGGCGTGCATCTTAATGAAGGGACCTCTTAACAGGGGGACCTCACAATGGAGGGAAGGACCTACAGTTTTAAGCCGACTCCGAACGGCAAATGGTTTTTATGAGGAGCTTTTTCATGGCAGAAATACACTCGAAGGTTTGCCATTGCCTGCCGAGCGGTGACCGCTATTAGAAAAAAAATGTACTATAATTTGCTGAGATTCGAACCTACGCCCTCCCGAATGGTAGTCACGCACCAACCCATTCGGATACGGCGGCCTCCGTAAAAGTTTAGCAATTAGAAAAAATAAGCAAAAAAGAAGAAACCCCTTTTGGCAATGGCGCGCATGCGCAACTATGCGCGCAATGCAATAGTTTCACTATGCCGGCTTGAGATGGCAACAAAAATGTTAGCAAAAACAAAGCAAAACAAGAGCGAAAGGCAAACTGCGAGTGGAAAACCAAAATAGAAGCAGATTTGTGGAGAGAATGCAAAGCATTAAATAGGCAAAGCCACTGAACAAGTTTTTCAGGTTCAGCTAAGCGCGCAGCTTACAGCTCCAGCTCCAGCTCCATCACTGAGCTGCATACCGCAACCGCTGCCGTTTTTGTTAGTTGACTTGCGGCTGCAGTTGCATTGCGCAGTGTTACCAGTTTTTTTTCGTGTGCTTTGTTGTTGCGCTGCTTGTGGCCGTATTGCAAAAATCTAAGTTTGCAGTTCTGCTGCAATTTTTCGTGGCATTCTGCAATGCTATTGCCACTACTGGCGTTGTTGCAGCACAACAAGACCAATTGCAGCCGGCAGTCGCTATGGTGTCCAACTGTGGCAGACACGCCAGACGCCATCGGAATTTTAATTGCACCGAGAGTAGTTGGGTATATGCCGCAATATACATGCATATATACGTGTGCGTGTGTGTGTGGGTAGGTGTGCGTTTATACGCCTGTATGTGGTTTGCATGTATGGCACAACATTGATTTCAAACAACTGCATTCCAATCGCGTGTCCTGCCCATGTGGCACTCATAATTCGCAGTTGCTTAGCCCATTCGGCGATTCGTTAAGGCCAGTAAGCTTTGGTCAGATTCAACTACTTATTTATAAACCTTTAATGAATGTTAATTTGAGATGCAATTGAGAGGTGTTACACATATTTGAAGAATCATAATTAATCCATGAAGTTGGCCAATTTTCAATTTCTTCAAACGAACGGAAGCGTTCGACAGCCAACCCCTTCTACATGTTTTGAAACAATAAATAATGGTGAGGTGCATTGTCTGGTGTGTACGGCGGCTGGAGTAGGACCACTTTTTCCATAAGTGAGTGACAATTGGATGCTTCAATTGCCGAATCGATTAACTCCAGTTCAGAAAAATTATAAAATATTATTGTATTATTTATTTTTTTATTATTATTTACATTGTAACTAGTTAATAAATTATAAACTAACAAACAATTTGGATTTAATTTTGTGCAATACAACTAAATTTGGTAATGCTCTGCCCAAGTCTTGCAGAGAAGTGGGCTACTGCGTGAGTTGATGCGGTTTTTTTTCATTTCAGCCTTTCTTTCCATTTACCGGGATCAATTAGGGCTGAGGCTTCGCTATTTACATGGTGGCGTAGTCTTTCCATATGAGACTTTGCGTTTATGTTGATCGAAGTGGCAACTGATTCGATGCCACGGTCGCGTTCGATATCGGTGTTGCGGGCGTACCAAGGTGCATTAACAGCGCATCGTAGTACCTTATTTTGGAATCTTTGTATAGATTTTATATTGGTTGAGCTTGAGCAGACCCATAGCTGGATCCCATAGGTCCAAATTGGTTTAAGCACCTGCTTATATAAAAGAATTTTATTGTATAGGGATAAGCCTGGTTGGTTGCCCATAAGCCAGTACATATTTCTAAATCTGATTTCTAACCGTTTTTTTTTTTTTTTTAACGTGAACATTCCATCTAAGCTTGGTATCTAGTGTCATACCTAAGTATTTGGCGTTGTTGTGATACGGGATTTGCACGCCATTTATGTATAGTGGCAGATATTGGATTTTCTTCTGTGTGAAGTCTAAATGAACCGATTTTGTTTCATTTAGTTTTATGTTTTATTATATATTGTTTTTTTTTTATTTTTTTGCTAATTCTCCTCAAATTACAAATTCAAAAGTACGATGTGGGCTGTATTATTGCGAACGTATCTTTGATTTGACGACATTCAGAAAGTGTAAGACGGAATATATGTACTTGGAGTCAAGGCGAATCTATTAAAGGTGGTATCGATAAATCAGCTGATTTGTTTTGTTTTCTTTCGTGTCCATGTGGCTGTCAGCCCAGAAACAAAGCGAATTCTTCTTTCTCTTTTGCCAATACTTTGCTTTGACATACGTACAAAATATTGTTGTTGGTCTAGCGCCATTGCCTTTAATGAATGCGCCTTGATTGGTGTAATTGTTATTATTACCACATTTTTTTTGTGATTAGTGGTGTTAATCGATTTGGCAAGTGATCGTAAATTTTTATTTCAAGTTCAGTCTTTGAATTATTCTTTTATTACTTTTTCTACTACAGTTATAAGCTCCTGTGTAGTGGCTTGTGTATGCGAGTAATTAGTTTATGTGTATAGTCACATAACCATGCTCCCATTACCAGCAACACACACTTCCTTACTCACTCTCTCCTTACCTTACTTATATTCTCATATCTCTTCTTCACGCTTCTAAATTTCCCCCATACTAACTGCTCTTTTCTTTGATGATATTATCTAAACCAATCTATTTCTCCTTGTTACATAACAACAACAACAATTTACATTTTAACTCTCCCACTAATAGTTTTTAAGCACATATTTGTTGTAAACAGTAAGCTACCTTCGAAAGCAACGGATTATTATTATATGTTTTATAACGTGCGTGTAATCAATTTTGTTACCTGGAATATGGCGACCACGATGATCAATTAACAATGAAACTTGTTCCTTCTGCTGGGTACCCTTAAAATATTTCTTGCAAACCGAAATATTATTTTTTTTCGTAATCTCGTGATCTCGAAATTTTAATGTTCTCCTTCGGACGCCTTCGTTTTAGTTTTTTTTTACTTTGACCTCCCTCCACCCTTTTAAAACAATATTCTGACCACCCTCTTAAAAAATATTTTCCTCAACTTGACTCTCTAACTGATGAAATGCCTCCATTTCAGCTTTTCTTTCATTCGAAATGGTTTTGCCATTGTAAAGGGTGGTTAAATTTCAAGGGCCGATGTTGAATGTGAACCACACCTAAACGTCAAGTTTTTTTCTGCTAACTGACTAACTGAATTTGAACCATGGAAAGATACACAATCCAGCAACGGTCAGAATAGTGGCAGGAAGTGGCAACAGTGAATGACCAATTTTCGAAGAAAATCATCTTCAGTGATGAGGCATTTGGGCGAATGATAATCCAAGAGTGATTGCCGAAAAACCAATGCACCCACAAAGAGTGACTGTTTGGTGCGGTTTATGGGCCGACGGCATCATTGGGCCGTATTTTTTTCCAGCATGAGGCCGGTCAGGCAGTTACTGTGAATAGTGTTCGCTATCGTGAGATGATAACGAACTTTTTATAACCCGAATTGGAAGATATGGATGTGGACGATATGTGATTTCAACAGGGCGGTGTCACTTGTCACACAGCTAACGAAACAATGGCTCTTTTGCAAATTTTTTTTTCAGATATTTAACATCCACTTCCATATCTGTATCTTAAACCTTTTATTCTGCTTTGCTTTTGCACATTTCGGTCCTATTTACCAGGATTACGTCTTCTTTTTCGTCCAGTAGAAGCATTTGCTACGTTTTTTTCATTGCTGTGATCAGATGGCGAATCCGAATAAATACAAAGTCATTTTCTTGAGCGGAGCCTTCTGCATATATTTTGTATTGAAGAACCACCCGATTTTCCTTACTCAAAAAAACTTATTAACCCTTTCGCTACATCTATTTATTGCGCCATCCAAAAAATCCAAATTTTTGTCTGAGTATTTATTTTAGGACCAATAACAATACAAATACATTTTTTTTTTTTTTGTTAAGTGCTTTTTTTTTAATGTTGCCATATGGCAACAAATGTTTTATATTCGTTTCAATCGCAAATAAACTTCTTCTGCAATCTAATGCAAGTTAACACCTTATGAGAAATTTGTTGCCATATGGCAACAAGCTTAGTTTTAAAAATTAGCACAGCTTTTAAAGCTGCGGAGCGAAAAAATATTTATATGCCAAATGACAGATTGAACATTTTTCTATATACTTTATTCAAAAATTGTTGAAAACATTTGCCCAAAATGCCTCAAAAATCTAAAAATGCAAAATACAAATTTCAGAGTAAAGTGCTATATGCCAGAAGGCTTTCTTTAAAAATGTTGTATTACCGATATAGAATGGGCGGTTATTATTTATTTTATTTCTGTTTAACCATTAAACTTCAATTTTTGAAAATATGTAACAAAAAAGTGGATATTTTTTACAAGAGAGTGTTGACGGCCTTTTAAAGTTTACTGTTGCCATATGGCAACAATATCGCGAAAGGGTTAACATCTTCCTTTTAAATGTTATAATGGTTTAATAACAAAAAAAAAAAAACAATTCACAATAAAATTGAAATTTATAAGTATTTGCACTTTCTCTTGTACTTAGTTCGTGTGAGCGATAACAGCTCTCGGCTAACGGGAATAACGAAATTAAATGAACAACTTACAGATGTCTCCGTAGGAGAGGAAAAATAGTGCAACGGGTTATGTACAATAGATTTTTATTATGACATGGAGTTAATCAGATTGGCGTCTGGCATAAATTATTTATTATTCAGTGGCTCAAAAATTGTGTCATTTCGTGGTGTTAATACTTATTATTAGAGAAATTTGTTTTAAATATGTACAGTTAGGAGCTAATCAAGTGATTTGTTATTAAAATTTATTAATATTCAAAAAATGGAGAGTTTACTCAGTTAGCATCCGCATACATAGCCTTAAAAGCGAGGCATGACTGAACAAAGGTGTACTGGCGTGAAAGCAGCAAATAACCACTGCTAAAAAAATACCAACAAACAATAACAACTGCATAAAGATCAAAAGTAGAGATAAACAATAAGTTAACAAAAAAAAAAAAAAGAATAATACAAAGCAAAGTAATACTCGCGACAACAATAACGCGATCAACAACAATAATAAAAATATATGTAGTATAAAACACTAACAAACCATTGAGATCGTGCGCACGAATTCCTCGTTTTTCGGTAGACAGATAGTACATTTATTATGAGTTGCATATGCATGTATGTATGTGTGTATGCGCATGTGCAAAACAAAATTGTTCTCATTTCTCATACTAAATATAAAGTCGCAAAGCTTGCAGAAAAATGATCGCAAACCGTTTTTGCAATATTAATTCCAAGCACGCGCCTGAGACTGTAAATACATATATACAAACACAACATACATATGTACATATGTATATTAAAGTTGTTTAGATGTCAGCGGCTGATGAACCCCCGGGTGCTGAAGCATCTAAACATTTTACTTACCAAACGAACAGCACATCTACGTATATATGTTAGTATATGTGCGTATGTATGTATGAATGTGAGAGAACTACACGAATGCACATTTTTGGTACAACTTTGTAATGTTGCGAAGTGTTTTTGTAACCAGTTGACTTGTTGCTGATTAAATGAGCTCTCCGGTCGTCCAGTTGGCTTCAGTTGAACAATATTAATAGAGAAAAGAGTTTCCTCTAATCTACACATCTACTCTCTGTATATATGTAAGCAGATGCATATTCGGATACGGTTACTAAATACTTGCAGTCAGTAACCCTGAGCATGGGCGGAATTTTAGCAGGAAAGCTTCTAACTGAAGCACACATACATACATTTGTATAAGAACTCGTATATATACATATGTATATGTATAAGTAGACTGTTGTTTAAAATGTAAGAACTCATCTGCCATGTAGCCATATTTTCGTGCCTTTGTTTGCTGAACCTGGCTTAAAATTAGTCCAACTTTAGTACTACTTTACTATCTTTAGTATATACCTACATATAAGATGGACAATGGCACTGAATCGGGCGTGTACTCGAAACAATTATCCTTAAATTGCTCCATTGCTCCTTTAGACTCCCAAACCAGTGTAGCGTCTGTCAAGTCGAGATCTTTTTTTTTTTGCTGGGACAACTAGCAAGTGCTGCACTCAGACACAATAAGTTCATTGCAGTGCACTCGGATGCCCTTTTTAATTTTCTTGAAATCTACTCGACCTCCGAAGAAATCTGAGTAGATCTTGTGGTGCCAAGGAGCCAAGGTGCTCGGTGAATTCCACGTAGACCCCAGAACCGAAGCCGCGCTCGGTCCTGGAGCCATCCGTGAAAATACGAAAACAGTGTTTGCCGGGCTCATTTTCTGAGTTTGACCACAGTTGAGCCTCTGGCAGCACCACACTGTATCTCTTGTCAAGCACGACTCTGGATGGCATGGAGTCAAGGGGCATCGCGAGGATCGTTGGATCGAAGTCCATGCCTACTCTGTTGTCCAATGCCGGACAGGAGCTGAGGTCTACGCTATAGACAAAGCAGCAACATCGATAAGGCTAATAGACTTACCTCCGGCAAACCTAACCATTGACACGTTGATAGTCAAGGAGCGATCAAGGGACTGCATCAATTCAAGATGTGTTAAAGAATGCAGGAGGTCGCTCTCGCCTAACCAACAACACAACACCACACTTTGTTGAGTCACCGGCCATTCTGGATGGGAGGCAAATGAAAGAGCGGATGAGTGTGCATGGAAAGGCACTGAGCTCGAACTTCAGCGAGTGGTATAGGGCATAAGTATTTCTCTAAACGAACTGTGCATTGCGATTGACGTAAGCGTAAACGCGAAAGCCATTAAACGGTGGCCTCTCACTACTAACTGAAGGGTCTCCAAAACACTCTGGCCAAAACTGAGCCTTAAAATGGACAAAATGTCTGCTTGAATTTAACAGAACAACTACCAGCAATCATCAACTCCTCACAGGTTTTATTACGGATCACTGCACTATTGGCACCCTAGCCAGCAGAATGGGTGTACCTCACAATGACTTCTGCAGGATTTGTGGAGATGAAGAAGAAATTGAGTCTGTGCAACATCTGCTCCGTGAATGTCCTGCACTTCAAAGAAGCCGTGTCAAATATCTTGGCGTTTATTGCTTTGAAAGCCTGGGAAATTTGCGAAAAGTCTCACTGAAGAGACTAATTATCTTCTTAAAGAGATCTAAGTGGTTTAAGCAACTTAGCTAGGGGATGGAAATCAAATGCAGGTCTCACAATGGGTCTTAGGGCCACGGAGTGCCTTGTACTAGACAAGCAGCCTGGCTAGCCTAACCTAACTTAAGTGGGGAGCCTGCTTTAGAGGCTTCAAAAAGTCTATTTTTTCGTGGATTTTTTTGGGAAGGAAAGAAATATTCGATTGAAACGAAACTTTCAGGTTTTATATATACATATTTCAACAGTCTTCTCAAATTTTTTCATTAAAATATATGTCATATTATGCCTGGTACAAGCATTATGCCGAGGCGCCTCGAGTGTGCATGTGTCGTGCGGCGGGAAAGATGCAGGTCGCAATTTTCATCAGAAACCAAAAACCCAAAAAAAGTTTTATTTTAGTATAGTATAGCTTCTAGTTAAACCACGAAAATTAAACAAAAAGTGAGAAATTCAACAATTCTTCGCTAATTAAAAAAAAAAACATTTTTTTTGGAAAACATATTCACTTCAGATTATTTAAACAGTGGGTTAATCATAACTTTCCTAAGGTTTTTTAGGTTCAACTAGAAGAGAATTTAATTCCGAATACAATCAATGTTATCTCGTTTCGATAGGACGATTAACTTTTTCCCTCTCTTTCCCGCCAATCAGGAAAAATTGTAAAAATAAAAAACCGAGAAATCGCACTTCGAGCGATCCGGCCGCTCGTATACCTGCTCGACGCTTGCTCACAATTTCTTCTGTAACTCCGAAAATATTTTGAATTTGCTTCTGAGATTTTGAGGACACATTCTTGGATAGTTTGGGAAGACATTTATGAAAAAAAAATCGATTTTTTTAAGCCTCTAAAGCAGGCTCCCCCCTTAAAGTTTCCTTTCGAATTCGTCATTAATATTTAATCCATACATTTTCTTTGCGAAAAAGATTCAGATAACGCCACGCATTGCTTGATATTTCATTTGAAAATCTAGTAAGTGGAAATTTCATAAACATGGGCGAAATCAGGTGAGGGCTTTCATCATAAAAATGTAAAATGCGGACTGATATATTATTTCACTAATTATTCTAAAACACTTCCAATTTCTGCATACGAGTAAATTAACAAAAAAAGTAGTACATCTCATATTGCCTAAGGCCACTTTAATTTTCCAAAAATGACAGGAGTTCGGTCACTGCTGTGCATCCTGCGAACAGCTGACGGACGTGCATTGAAATGCGTTATTTAAATATCATATCATATCATGTATGTATATGTGTGAATGCGCTAATGCCGTATTGACCAGAAACCGTAGTGAAAGAAAACCACACGAGCGCACCAAATACAACAGAGGAACGAGCCAGGAAGCCATCGCATTGAGCCTTTAAAAATGGCAAATTATGTAACGAACTGCTGGCCAATTTCCGGATAAAGAAACATACGAGAAACGAGTATATATGTATGTATGCACTATACAACAACAAAATATAATATAATTGTAATACACCAGAAGACAAATCACCCTTTGGTTTGCTGCTCTCCTTTTAGGTTTAGTAGAATAAAGGAAATAAATCCAAAAATTGCAACAGATGACGGCTTGGAAGTTTTTTGGTCAAACGAGGCTGGAAACGAAAATTGCCGTAATTTCGGTTGCACTGGCATGTATGTATGTACATATGTATGTATGCAAATTTTTTGAAAACAATTTGAATGCTCTTATTTGGCAAATTGAAGTGCATGAAAAAAGTACTGAAGTTAGTATTAAGAGGATTTTAAGTTAACTTTGCTTGCGTTACGTTTTGGCTGGAGTGAGTAGTTTGCTCTGCTTTATGATACCAATGAATTTTTTAAACTTCACCCTTCAAAAGAAGGGTGTTTACTTTGCGGCCAATTGGCGGAAGAAAGAGAGGCCGACCAGGAAAGAGATGGCTTGATGACGTAGAAACAATCTTAAAAGCTATGAACGTTTGTAATTGGAGAAATGAGGCAAAAGAGAGACTGAATTGGAGGAGAATTGTTGATGAGGCTATTGGCCTCTGGACACGGTCAAGCATTGTTGACAAGAACTTTATATGTGTGCGCGTCGGGTGCTTGACGCTAATATCTAAAATTTTTGATTTTCATCATTCAAAAGCCGACAACAAGTATGTGTGACACGACGACACCCGACTGCACTAACACACACAAAGCTCAGTCAAGCATGCTGGACCGTCTCCCGAGGCCATATGGTCCACCACAGATTGTGAAGCTAAGAGAGAGAGAGAGAGAGAGAGAGAGTAAGAAATGTTAAAAAATAATAATCTGTGCCGCTCCAAGCCACAGGAAAAGTATTAAGATCTACATAGTAATCAATTTTCTCTTGCAGTAGCCTTGTGGGGAAAGTTATCTAGCAACAAGTTTTGCTCTGCAAGTTTAACTTTGTCATTTAAACTTAATTCTAATTCGATGAATGTTAAATAAAATAATTTATATTTCCCTATTACCATAGAATAGGTAGAAATTTCACTTTTCAATAAAACATCGATATTAAAATTTTCAACGCGCATAAAAGATGAGCAATGAAGTGATGCCAAACAAAGATTATCGTAACGCTAGTCGTAGCGGTAGACCAAAAATCAGCCGCCAGCCTGAAGGAGTACAATGGTAGGGTAAACTACCGTTTCATCCAAGTGACCCTCAGGCTGAAATCTGAAAACATAACGACCGAAGAGTTAGTTGACCAAATGGAGGCAGTGGAGTTACAAGAAGAGGATGAAAGTCCTCCCAAAGACTCCGAAAACCAACCAGCGAAATGAGGTGCCTCCAGGCAAATCTTCACCATGCTAAGGCTGCCACCACTGAGCTTAGCAGAAGACTTGCCGGAGGTATCAACATAGGGCTGATCCAAGAGCCCTGGATCTACAGAGGCCGTCCTCAAGGCCTCAATGTCCAAAACACACAGGTAATTTATGACAAAAGCGCTGTCAAACCTAGGGCTGCGATAATCATAGATACCAATATTAAATTCTTGCCATTCACAGAATTCATGGATGGCGACACTTCAACAATACTGGTCGAAGCGGAGTCTGGCGGAAGCAAGAGAGAGGTCGTAATCGCCTCAGCTTATTTCCCCGGAGACGCCGACATAGTACCACCAGAAAAAATCAGAGGCCTAGTGGAGTATTGCCAAGCCCACAATCTAACCCTCGTAATTGGATGCGACGCCAACTCCCACAATGTGGCATGGGGAAGCACAAATACAAACAACAGAGGTGAGTCACTCCTTGAATTTTTATTACTTAGTAATATAACAATAGTAAACAGGGGTAATAAACCCACTTTTGTAAACACAATACGACAAGAGGTACTCGACTTAACTCTAATCACTAACAAATCTTTGAATATGATCAGTAACTGGAGAGTCTCGGATGAGGACTCAATGTCTGACCACAAACACATTCTCTTTGACCTAAATGGGGTGGTAAAGTTCTCCACATTTTACAGAAGCCCAAAAACAGCAAACTGGAAAAGATACCATGAATGTCTTTCAGCTAAGCTTAATAACAGCGTAAGCAAAATAACATCAACAGAGGAACTAGAAGAGGCAGTAACAGAAATGACTGACTCAATCATGGCCTCATATCAAGACTGTTGTCCACTAAAAATCAAATCCTCCACGAAGAGGGTCCCCTGGTGGAACAACGAACTTGACAAACTTCGGAAAGCAACGAGAAAACTATTCAACACTGCAAAGAAAACAAACAAATGGGACGAATATAGGAAATCCCTAACTAACTACAACAAAGAACTAAGGAAATCCAAACGAAACTCTTGGAAAAACTTCTGCGAGGATCTAAAAGATACTCCAGCAACAGCTAGAATCCAAAAATCACTTTCCAAAGGTGACTCAAGTCCCATAGGTACACTAAAAGGTCCAAACGGAACTATTACCAACACATTCGTAGAAACACTAGAGCTCCTTCTAAAGACTCACTTCCCAGATTGTAAAAGTCATGACCCATCAATCGACAATAGTCTAGACATGGTAACTCACCATCAACGGAGATCTACGGTCTCATTTGTCAATAAAATCATAAACTTCGAAAGGGTAGAGTGGGCAATTAACTCCTTTAAACCCTTTAAATCACCAGGGCCGGATGGTATATTCCCAGCACTTCTATCCAAAGGCACTGTGGAACTGATCCGAGTCATGGTTAAAATCTTCAGAGCTAGCCTAACATTGGAATACATTCCAAAGATATGGAGGAAAGTGAAGGTAATATTTATTCCTAAGGGAGGTAACAAACCCCCTGACTCTCCAAAATCTTACAGACCAATCAGTCTATCATCGTTCATGCTAAAGACAATGGAAAAACTACTGGAATACCATCTAAGAGAAGAAGTAATCTTCAAAAAACCCCTTCATAAGCTGCAATTTGCTTACCAAAAAGGGAAATCCACAGTCACAGCACTGCACACACTCGTTGTCAATATAGAAAAGGCCCTAAATCAAAAAGAAATAGCCCTATGTTCCTTTATGGACATAGAGGGAGCCTTCGACAACGCAAATTACAAATCCATGGAAACAGCACTCGAAAAAAGAGGTGCAAACCCAATATTAACACACTGGATAAGCCAAATGCTTAATCAGAGGATTATTAAAGCCTCGTTAGGCCAAGCTGAACTTAATGTCACAACAGTAAAGGGATGTCCGCAAGGAGGAGTTCTCTCTCCACTGCTATGGTCCCTACTAGTTGATGACTTGGTGCAGCACCTAAACAACAAGGGATTCATAACCATTGGTTATGCAGATGACATATCTGTTATAATAAAAGGCAACCATGAAAGGACACTAACGGACTTAATGCAAAATGCCTTGAATGTAACATGGGAATGGTGTAAAAAGGAGGGGCTGTCGATCAACCCTAACAAAACCACAATAATCCCCTTCACAAGAAAAAGAAAGTTAAAGTTTCCTGCATTGAAACTAAATGAAACAGTGATAGAACTAAAGGAAGAGGTCAAATATCTAGGTTTAACCTTAGATAAAAAACTCACTTGGGAATCACATATAAATAACATAACAAAAAAAGCCACGAAATCCTTGTGGACAACCAAACAATTACTAGGGAGATCCTGGGGCCTCAGCCCTAGTATGGCCCTCTGGATATACACCCAAATGGTTAGACCAATCATACTGTATGGGGCACTAGTATGGTGGAGCAAATCTATCCAACAAACAGCGATAACCAAACTGGGAAAAGTACAAAGGCTTGCTTGCCTATGCATCACAGGGGCTATGAGAACTACCCCAACAACTGGCATGGAAGCACTCCTTAATCTCCCACCACTCCATATAGCAATCCAAGAGGAAGCAGCTACGCAAGCACTCATGCTACACATGAAAGTAAATTTCAAATTAGGCAACCTCACCGGTCACCTAAATATCCTAAACAAAATCAAAAACACCATAAGCATGGCTCAAGTTTCAGACCACATTGACCCAACTCTCTGTTTCACAAAAGGATACTCAGTTACCTTTCCAGAGAGGATAGAGTGGAAAACAAACCCGAAATGGATGAATGATGATTCACAAAAATGGTACACTGACGGATCAAAAACACCTTACGGTGTAGGAGCAGGTGTAGTGGGGCCCAGAATCCACAAATCATACACTCTCACCAGGGACACCACTATCTTCCAAGCGGAACTATACGCAATAATGGAAGCAGTAAACATCATGCAACGCAGGAACCACAAGAGAGTAAGGATTAAAATACTCTCGGACAGCCAATCAGTCCTAAAAGCTCTAGATAGCTATACATACAACTCAAAAACCCTCTTAGAATGCCACAAGGCACTCAATAATCTGGCATCCAAAAATAATGTTTCATTAATTTGGGTACCGGGACATGAGGGATATGACGGCAACGAAAAGGCAGACGTTCAAGCCAAAAAAGGGGCAGATGAAAACTTCATCGGACCTAGTCCTATGTTCGGATTCAACAAAAACAACCTAAAACAAAAAATAAAACACTGGGCCAAAACTCTATTAAATCAGCATTGGAACAATGTAGAGGGTCTTAGACACTCCAAAAGTTCCTAAGTTTCAACGCTAAAAGAGCCAACATGGCCCTCACGTTAAACAAAAAGAGCATTCGCACTCTCACAGGCGCCCTCACGGGTCACTTCACCTGCAACAAACACTTACATAAATTAGGCATAACTAACACCAGCACCTGCAGATTCTGCTGCGAAGATGAGGAGTCTATGGAACATCTCATTATCGAATGTCCGGGGTTGACGCATAGAAGGAAAAGGTTTTTAAACAAGTTCATGCTTACAGATGAAGACCTTCAATCACTCCCTCAGAAGGAGCTGGTACAATTCATAAGCATACTTAACAGTCAATAGACAGCATAGGGTGCACAATAGATCAATATGGTCGCAGTGCTAAAGGGCTACTCCTTAACCCTCTACAACCATTAACCATTAACCATTAAGATTATCAAAAGCGAGTTTCTAATAGCAAAAAAGCAGTTCCAATTATCGGAAAACGCAGATGCAAGAAACTAACGCTTTCGATGGGCTCTGCTCAAATGGAATTTATAAGAATAGGGTATTAATACGAGTTCATGTCATGATGGAAAGAATAATGAGATGACGCCTATCGTGGTACCGTTACTTTGCTCTCAGCAAATTTGACAATGAGGGGCGTCGCATGATGGAAAGAATAATGAGATGGCGCCTATCGTGATACCGTTACTTCGCTCTCAGCTAATTTGACAATTAGTGACGACGTATTAGCACCAGTATGGCCAGATTAGCATTTTCGTAACTTGATTTAGCATTTTTTTTGTTGTTTAGTCTAGGAGCTTTAGTTCTTTCTACAGGACATATAGTATTTCTAGCCTGTTCTAATTAAAATATAATGTTTGTAATTTTTTAAGATAAACATTTTTTAAAAATTAGTTCAAAAATTCACTCAGTTTTATTTAGCCTTACTTTTTTTAACATCTGATCGCATTGCGGTTATTGTTGGTGTTCTTCTGCTTCCAGCAGTCAAATCTCTCTCTCGCTACTGCAGTGTTGCCTAGCTTTGGATATAAAAATGCACTAAAATGCCCATTTAAAGAAAATAAAATACCAAATTTTTATTGAATTGCTTAAAGAACTTTGTATGCGTGACAAATTGTCTTTAAAATGTGCGATTTTTTTCAAATAAATGTGTTATGGTTATGTACAATTTAATTTATTAGTTTTTTGTTGAGAGAAACTCTTTTGTAAAGGAACGACTTTTTTGCTATATTTGAGGTTATGTAACAAGATAAGATACTCTTTTTGTAAAAATGTCGTTATGGCTTCTTCAGTATTTTCTTTTTGTTGATTGCTTATTTTTACTATGATGCCCTTTGTCCCTCTAAGGATTGAGTGCCGGAAGAAACGATTACACCTTTATTGCTTTAATTCGTGTTCAGTAAATTCAAACGCTTTTTAAAATGTGCAAAAAGGCTGCTAATGTTAAGAAAAGTTGAGAGCAGAAGATTTAATATTCTAACATAACCTTAAAATGAGCAAAAAATTAAATTTTCACCTTCAAAATATCAAATTTTATAAGAACCAACAAATTTTCATTAACACTAAAATTTTCTCAGAGGGACATTTTTCACATTCTTTTGTTTAATAATACAGTTTTTTTTACTTACAGTTCCGGTGTCTTTAAATAAGCTATTTCTTCTCTTTGTCTTTTCTTCAAATCGTTAATAATAATTAAAGAAACCAAAACATCGAAATATTCCACCAAAATAATTTCTATGAAGAAAAACCTCTCAACGCAGTATTGACAGCTGATTGTCAATTTTGCAGCTAATCTGTCATATGTGAACGGGTAGATTAATTTGGTTGATTTATAGGATGCATATGTGAACGTATTATAGGCGTAGTTAGTTATTGACTATCAAAAACAACTCCATTATTTTCTCGATACATGGCTGTAGTGATCGGTATTTCGTAAAGTATCGATCAAACAATTAAAAGTTTATTTTCATTGCTTTTGGGTTTCTTCCATTCAGTTGTGAGTTACAGGGTGTTAACAATGGAAGTCAACAAAGAGAAAATTCGGTACAATTTACCGTTTTTCTTTGATAAATGCGATAATGCGAAATTGCAACCAGGCCGCTTGAATTGTGAATGGTGTAGTAGCTAATTGCGGGCAATTTTGATTTTGTCGATTCTGTTCAGGCATTTTTGATGTAAAACATCGCCCAGGAGCTCAAAATCGACGATAAAACAGTTTTAAACTATTTTCGCAAAAACTTTACGAGAAATAATAGATTTCTTCTAATATATGATTTTTTCTTTTGTGCGATCAATTTAAGAAATTTCATTCTCCTAATCTTAAAATGCCCAGTTCGTGTGATTTGCCCATATATATTCAATATTCAATCATTGATGCATTTTCCAAACAAAACATTTGAGTCAAAAAACATACCAATCGCTTCAAAATGTATATTTTTTTATAAGAAAAATTAGATTTCCTTTAAGCAAATCAAAGTTGCTCATATTCCAAAAATTTCACAGTGTATGGATGCCCCTATGCAGGAAATTCAGATCAAAACAAACTGAACATATTTTGTGCCTCTCTTTGCGCTAACTTCAAAACAAACAATTGACGTTCCCTGTATTTGTTATGCGGAGAAACCAAAGTTGAGAAAATCTTCAAGCAAGGCAACACTATCATGAATCAGTCACCAGCTGCGAAAAAATTCTGACAATTCATTGACTTTCGTTTATTTTTCCCGTGAGCGACCATAATTGTTGGAAAATTGCAAAAATTGTGAAACTTTCTTTGTTTTTATTTAACGATAACAAGGCAGAGAGTCGTGAAGGACGAGCACAATAAATATTTGACACTCACGAAAGGCAAGCGATCGCACCAAATGAATGTCGATTCCTTCCAGCAGTCGCTAAATCAATCGCTGCAAGTTCTCATACTAAAGATTGAACAATTCGTGGGAGTAGCAGTACAAGCAGCGACATTACTTCAACGCCAATTCGCTGAGGCAACAAGAAATTGGAGTAGTCCTATTGAGTTTTCGCCACTACAGTTGACGCTATTGAAAGTTCTATTGGTGCTGCTACTGGGCACTGCTGGACTTATTGCGTATTCGTGGCGTGTTTACGGCAACGTAATTACTGAAAAATTCGTGCGGGCAAGTAAGCGAGTACAAACTTACCTCTGTAGTTTTACGCACATAAATTTTATTATTTTCTTCAAAATAAATGCTTCACACACAATTTGCAGGCACACTTAAGGAAATCGAAGAGCTGAAGCTATCGGTCGCTAAATTAAAGTTACCTAAAGAACATTCACCTCGAATTTAGAGTAACTTCTGATTTTGAAGTAAGAAATATGTCTAAAATCAAAAAATTCTTTTCTCGCAAAAAGGAGGAGGCCGCATTTAAGGTGAGTTTACATACTGATTTCCAGAAAACAATTCCAATTGCACCTGCCGATCCAACTAGTCGGCATTTATGCGATTGTCTTAATATATGTAATAAGCTTCATTGAATCAAATAGCCTTACCATAATATGCGTGTCCGTATTTTGCAGCTTAAACTTGGCGGCGGTATGGGACAGGGTCGTGCTTTAAACGCAGCCGCTCCACCTCCGAATACTTCAAGCTCTAAATCAGGTAGCAGTTATGTCGCACCCAAACGTCAGGAACTGAGCTCTGAGGCACGTGCTGCAGCTGCTGCTGCGCTTGCTCGCAATGAAAAAAAAGAATCTAAAGATTTCAACACATCATTGGCGGCCATTAAAGCGCAGGCTAAACGTGAACTAGAAGCGGAACAGAAAATAAGAGCAGAAGAACAGAGTGTGTCTTCGGGTGCCTCAAGCACAACGACAGCGAAAAAAAATTTGGCCTGTGAAGGAGTATTCTTTCGCTGCCCGCTGATTGGAGAGGAAATCTTGCCACGAAAAGAATGGAAGGCGAGAATAAAAGAATTTCTTTATCAACAAATGGAGTTTGAACGCGCATTGACCGCATGTCTGATAATTTGTAACTGCAATGCACGCGAAAAGGTTGAATTTATATAATTTTAATTACAATATTTGTGGCATGCAAAATACTATATACGAAATGTTTTACAGGCTGATGACTGCATTCAAACAATTACGAAATATCTTGAAAACATACATAACCATCCTGATGAAGAGAAATACTATAAAATTAGAATGTCCAATAAGTATGTGATTTTTTTACGTGCCTCAAATTCAATATGTTTTACCTATTTATTCACTAATTTTCAGAATTTTTAGCGAGAAAGTGCGTTATGTAGAAGGAGCTTTAGACTTCTTGCTAGCAGCTGGATTTCGTGAAATCGAAATCGATGGCGAACCCTTTCTACTTTGGTCTAAGGAAAATGTTGATAATAATTATGACTTGCCTACATTGCTTGATGCACTGAAAAATGCTGAAACTATAGAATTGGTATTGGATAGAAATATTAGAGTTCTTATGCCGTCACAGGCGCGTAGTGTTGAACTGCCTGATGATTTCTATCGCATCTCGCCAGAGGAGATAAAACGTGAACAACAGCTCCGTACCGAAGCGATTGAGAGTGCACAAGTGTTGCGAACAAAGGCAATGCGCGAGCGCGAAGAACAACGTAATTTGCGTATGTATCGATTCGCATTGATTCGAGTTAAGTTCCCAAATGGGATTTACATACAGGTAAGCGAGCGTTGTTGAGCTAATTTAATTTAAATACGTACATCGGAATTTTTCTTATAAATTCGTGTATTTTATTTTAACAGGGTACTTTTAATGTTTACGAGAAAATTAGGGATATTTTTGAATTTGTGCAGTCCTGTCTCATCGACGAAAACTTGGAATTCAATTTGGTTGTTACCAATGGCGTCAAATTCACCGACGAAGATATGGAAAGCACTTTATACGACTTGCGGTAAATTTACGCTTTATCGAGTATATTCTGATAGTATATAGCACTTTATTCATATACAGACTCATTCCAAACATTGTGCTGCTTTTTACGATTCCTCACGCAACCGCCTCAATGGCAGCTGATATAAATTTTCTAAAGGAAGAGTTGCTTATGTTGGTGCAGAAGATGTGAAGTGTGCCGGCTACAATTTGGAGGAATCCTGTGTTGACTTAGTACTATCGCATATATTTATATTATGACTATTACAGTAGTTACTATTTAATTTATATTTATAAACGTTTAAATTTGGATATTTTCCCTTAGTAAAATCTTGGCGTGTGCTGGTATTGACATATTTTTGCTACACACAGTTTCAGTTATTAGCAGTGATTTAATAGGAGAATTAAAATCCAATGTTTTAAATGACACTGACAGTTGTATTCTAATCGTTTTTTATTTGTGTTCGTAACACTCATCGTAAAAATACAGAAATAAATATTAATTTGAATTAATCCATCGTAAGTGTTGTGTTAAATCTGTAACTTTAGAGATGAATTCCCCTGTGTAAGTGTGGCTGTGACGAACACTTAAGCCGAGTTTTAAGCAACAAAAGAAATATCAGAGATGTGGTAAAACTACACTTTTTTTAACCAGTACACAGCTTTGGTGAAATGAAAACGAGGTTAGGATAAATGGCTGCCCTTGCGACGGGCCCACTTGGATAAATATTCAAAATTTGCCTGTTGTTACACCATACAAGAGGAGGGGAGAGGAAAGGCGAAGAGAAAGAATCAAACAGGAAGAATGGGCTTTGAAGGTGAGGTACTGTACACTAGACAGGGCTAGTTTACTGGAGCGGCAGCCCTTGGTCGGGAGTCCAAGGCATTCCGGTAACGTAGAACCGGCTGTCCACGGCGACCCTCTTCACCACGAAGGAGGTCAAACTGCAACTTAAGGTAGAAGTCGATGACACAGCAATTCCGACTATTAACAACCCCAAAATCTTGGGGGTTACCTTCGACAGTTTGCGCATACAACCGCTATTGCCACTATAGTCCCGAATCGCAACAAGGTCCTTAAATCGCATGCCGGCAGCACTTGGGGCAAAGTCAAAGAATCGTTGCTATCGCCATTTAAGGCAATAGAACGGCCGGTTTTAAACTATGCTGCACCTGTCTGATCGCCTGTAACCAGTGAATCGCAGTGGACGAAGCCACAGACTTGTAAAAACATTGTCATTAGGACTGCGTCAAGATGTCTCATGATGTCCCCGATACAACGCCTACACGGCGAGACCCATATGCTGCCTGTGCAGGAGCATAACAAACTGCTCAGCAAGCAGTTCCTGTTAGGGTGTTACCGCAGGTCCTACCCATGCGGACACCTGCTTGAGTCTGAGCCACCTCCCAGGCATGTCAGGAGGCACCTCCTGAACTACGCGGGCGAGATCCAGGACACAACTAACAGACACTTGCTGGACCAGACATTGTTTAGACAGACAAATAAGGACATTCATCGGGAGACTCTTACCACCTTCTTAAGCTCCCGACCATCGAATGCCGTAATCTGAGTCCAACCACCACCTACAGCAGATGAAGAGCGCCAGCTTCCCCGTGAGGCCCACGTAACATTGGCACAATTACGTTGTAGCAGGTTAAACTCTTACTTATACAGAATCGACTCCGACATACTAACCACCTTTTCACATGCCCCATGAAACCCACTCATCTAATACCCTTCTTCCTCTGGACCCAACCTGTCGAAACAGCATGCTTCCTGGGCCTACCCCTAGATGAGCTAGACGAAGACGTGATTACACTACACTGACAGGGCAAAGTTAACGCTACAACAACAACAACAATGGGCTTTGTATTGACCGCTTCAAACTACTAATGAGTTTCACCAGGTCTATAATATTTAAAGCCGCCATATCAGCAGGTGTAGCGAAAATGTTAGAGTCCAGATGTCTCTAAACCCTTGGCCGACGAGAGCAGGGCAGCTGAGAAGAAAGTGCTGAGATGATTCCACCTCGTCCTTCAGAAGGACTTGAAACAATCCCAAGTCTCACAGCATGGACACCTAACGGACAATACCCGGTAAGAATATTGTCCAAATTCGAGAGCTGCGGCATTTTTAGCTTTAGAATTTTCTTCGAGTGCCCCGTAGTCAGAAGGGTCTTGCAGCTTTGCGCGTTTGCGCACTAGCCCAACGCTCGCTGAGTTGACGCGAGGCCCATATACATACATATATTAACGGCGAAAGTTCATTATTTTTATATTTTCCGGACTACAATGTAAAGTATTGAGAAACTAGAAAACTAATAATGAATTCGCCTTGTGTCATTCTGATTTGCCAGTCACATGGACACGGCGAAAGAAAAAAAGCCTCAGCTGATTTACCAACACCACCTTTAATAGATTCGCCTTGGAAAGAACGTGAACAGCGCTGTAACGTTAAACTTTTTTGTACGGTACACTACAGTTGGCATCCCTTCTGATTGGCAACATTTTGACATTTGTTTTTGTTGCTGCTATTCAGCTGTTGATTGACAAATGAAAATGTAAATAAATTCTTTTTGGCTGTTGTGTTGTTTAATCAAATGGACGCAAAAATTAAACTGTAAGCTTTTATTTACTTTTACTAAATGATTTTGTGACCAATACCACACCTTTTTTTACGCAGCCTTGTAGTAGGCGATGTACGCGGGCGCTTCAGACAGCTCTTCCAACGCGTGGATAGCATCAACAAAAAAGCTGGACCTTTTGAAATACTACTTTGTGTTGGTGAATTTTTTGGCGCCAAAGAGCAAAATGATGAACTGATTGCATATAAGAATGGCAATAAGTATGGTGAGCGTGTGAACAATGGTCTATCCATCGCGCTATTGGAAAACTCATTTTAAGCTAAAATCATTTGTTTATTGTAGTGCCCGTGCCCACCTACATACTGGGTCCGTGTTCAAAGGAAACTGTCTGCTTCTACGATGACTTAGTGGATGGTGAAATATGCAGTAATTTGACATACTTGGGTAGGTGACGAAGTGGCATTAAAAATGCACATAATACATAACTGTTTTTATTGCTTTTTGCGCAGGTAAACGCGGATTGTATACGCTCAGCTCTGGTGTAAAAATAGTCTATTTGAGTGGTTTGGAGAAGCCCGATGCAGAAAAATCGATTGGCGACGATAGTAAGATTTACTTTGACAAAGATGACATCTTGTCAATACGTAACTCCTGCGTGATTAGTAAAACTTCTGCCTCCGACTATAAAGGCGTCGACGTGCTACTCAGCTCACAATGGCCTTACGGCATAGTAGAAGATAGTGTAGGTGTAGAGCGATTGCATATCACAATGTCCTTTTCTAATTAAAGCTTTTATTTGTAGAAAAATTCCTCAAAATTGCTATCGTTTTTGTGCAAAGAAATCAAGCCACGCTACCATTTTTGTGGTCATAACGGCAAATATTACGAGCCACCACCGTTCAGGTAAGTAATAAATTTTAGATTTGTAACAAATACACTGCATTTAATGCTTTCAAATTTCGTGCAGAATACCCTCTGACCAGCTTACTCAATTGGAACTTTGCACCCGCTTCATCTCGTTGGCGGATGTAGGCAATGCTAACAAGGAAAAATATATTTATGCTCTAAGTTTAAAACCTGTAGAGAAAATGCGTGTTTTGGAGCTCATACAAAAGACAACAAATGAAACCAAATGTCCATTCGTGGGAATTAATTTTAATGATATTACAGCGCGCGGCGAGGTAATTATATATATATATATGTATATGGCGCGTACACCCTTTTTTGTGTGCTTGGCCGAGCTTCTACTCCTATTTGTGGCGTGCGTCTGGATGTTGTTCCACAAATGGGGGGACCTACAGTTTCAAGTCGACTCCGAACGGCAGATATTTGTTTTTTATGAGGCGCTTTTTCATGGCAGAAATACACTCAGAGGAAACTTTTTCTTCATATTGGTCTTTCACCAAGATTCGAACCTACCTTCTCTCTGAATTCCGAATGGTAGTCACGCACCAACTCATTCGGCTGCGGCGAGGTAATTGCATATATAGGGTGGGCCATGTAAAATTTGCTTTTTGATTCGGCTATAAAAAAAAACTAATCAATATTTTTTCAAACTTTTTTTTTATTTTGAAGATTGAACATTGTCATTTATGAATGAAAAATAATATCGTTCAAATTACTGCCACGACTGGCTTTACAGTAGGCCATTCGATCAACCCAATTTGTAAGCACATTTTCGATTTTTGGGTTGCAATTTCATGAATGGCAACTTCGATTTCGTGTTTTAAAGCATCAATGTTGTTGGGTTGCACTAGACAGGGCTAGTATACTGGGGCGGCAGCCCTTGGTCGGGAAAAACCCGAGTCATTCCGGTACGTAGAACCGGCTGCCATGGGAATGTTAAAGCATCAATCGTCTCTGGATGGTTCGCATAGCATTTGTCCTTAACAGCTCCCCACAAAAAATAGTCCAACGGGCTTAAATCACAGCTCCGAGGCGGCTAATTGATATCGGAATTTCGGCTGATTATTCGGTTTTCAAAAACGGTAGCCAAAAGTTCGAGTGTAACTTTGGCAGTGTGACAAGTTGCACCGTCCTGTTGAAACCAAATGTCGTCCATGTCATCCTCTTCAATTTTTGGAAACAAAAACTCGTTGAGCATGTCACGCTAACGCTCGCCATTTACTGTAACCACGGAAGAAGAAGAAGACTCGCCACGTTGCCACGACAGTCGGTTCTACGTTACCGAAACGACCCGGATTTATATCCGGCCAAGGACTGTCACTCCAGTAGCATTCCCCGTATGTAAGTATGGGTAAGTAAGTATAAATTTAGGCACCGTAACATTACGTTTGGTTCATCCCACAGCGCCAGTTCTGCTTACCATTTGTGTTACCATTCTCAAAAAAATAGGTGGTTCCAAAAGCAAACGCTATATGGCCCACCCTGTATATAGCCGCTCAAGTCGTTTTACCGTTCCGGACGCGTGTCGACATATAGCCGCCCAAATTAGTTCATAGCTTCAAGGCTCGTGACGTCTGTCATTCTGAGCGATACAATACACATAGGTATAGTAAAAGAGTCACGTTTTCATTCAAAGACATTAGGGGCCATTAGCGATGAAGTTTTATCTTCCTTATAATGTAATTTTGCGATGGTAGACGACGATAGTGTCAGAACGAATTTCACTACCAGAGGAACCAGTAGCCTTTTTATATATGTATTTTATATTTTATCCTTCGCACGATGGCTAAGCGATCTAGAGATGATACCTTAGATAGTGGCAGTTCTGACAAATATTACTTTGAATTTGATAAGACGGAAGATGACGGCATTACTTCGTCAAGTAGAAGTGAAATCCGTTTTTGATTTTATGAATTTTTTTTTTAATTCTTGGTAAAAAACCTTAGTTTTTATAACGTTCAAAGTTTTTATTTTTTTACTGCGCACTCCAATACCTCTCCTCCTCAGCGACGCTCGCCCGTCGAGCGGCTCCATCCCCAAAGGGTGAAAATGTAAACATCAACTATTTTGTGAATGCTTTGCAGCTTTTATTTTATTTTTTTTTTTTATCGCACAGCAATCGGACAACAAGCAATATTTCTATGATATGCAGGCAGGCGGTGACGATAATCGCAAGCGAGGCAGCGGCGGAGGTCAACGCCGTGATAAACGTCCAAGAATTATGAACATCGATCAAGGTACATATAAAATTCTAAATTTTCTAGCAACCCTGTACTTAATTAAATAAAATTTTTTTTCTAGAAAAATGTTGGTTCTGCTTATCCTCGCCCGAAGTGGAAAAGCATTTAGTCATATCGATTGGAGAGAATTTCTATTTAGCTTTAGCAAAAGGCCCAATCAATGACTTTCACGTGCTTATTATGTCCATCACGCACATTTCCTCTGCATCACTACTCTCCGACGACGACTGGCAGGAATTGACTAAATTTAAAACAGCACTACGTGACTTCTTCAAATCACATGGGCAGGTTGTTTGCTTTACCGAGCGTCACTACAAGTCATCTCATTTGCAAATCAATGCATTGGGCATTGATGAAGGATACGCATGGAAGATCAAGCATGCATTTGAAGTAAGAAAATATGCATCTCCAGGGAGTCAAAACCTATAAACATAAAAAAAACTACTTTTTGCAGGACAAAGCTGAAGAATTCAATTTGGAGTTTGAAACACTGCCCCCGCTTACTGCCCCGCAAATGTTGCCACAGCAAGGCCCTTATTTCGTGGCGGAGTTGCCTGATGAGAGTACACTAATAACGCGGCAAATGAAACATTTCCCACTGCATTTTGCACGGTTAGTTACAAATTTAACTATAAATCTTGTCTTAATTTGATGTTCTCATTTTTTTTTTAACTTATTTTAGCGATGTCTTTTGCTCAGAAAATTTACTGAACTGCGAGGAAAAGGTTAACTGGAAAGATTGTAAACTAGATAAAGAGGAAGAGATTGAAATGGTGAAAAGTTTTCGGAAAAAGTTTCAACAGTATGACTTTACACTGTAATGTTTTAAAAATCGTATGGCAAATATTTTCAGATTGTATTATATAATAAATATTTCATTAGAGATGGTGTGTTTCAAGCATTATTGTGAGCAGCGCCTAGTAAGGGCAAAGTCTGTCGGTTCCCACGCACATGAGTCCTGAAGTTAAGAGCTAGTCATCTCATTCCCACTTCCTTTCCTATTCCAATCGCTCCTTTCCCCTGGACTGGAGTAAGATGGCGACCCGTGCAGGGATTAAATCTGGCTGGGGGCCCAGTCCTTCAAATAGCCCAGTCGCAAACGGAGTATACAGAATACCTGACGACCTTCGTTCCCATGACAGTCGGTTCTACGTAAATCGGAACGACCCGGATTTTATGTATGGGGAATGTTTATGCTGCTACAACAACAACAACAACAACAACAACCTTCTGTATTATTCAGCCTTGCTTCTACACAGGAGCCCCTGTGCGAGTGGACCTTCCCTTGCTCTCCACGCTCGTGTGATGAAAATATGGAATTTGAAGAAAAAAACACCACGTACAAAAAAAAAACAGAGTTCGGATCACTTAAAAAAAACTGGAAGGTGGCAATTCCGCTAATGCTCAATCTTTTGGCTGTGGCACTTCTAGTAGTCAAAAGCGTTAGGCTTGACTATTTCCGATCGTAGGCTTAAAAAATCGACTACAAGCTCTGCCGTTGCATCAGGAACCCGGAAAGTTGTTTTGTCAAATACTTGCGTCCTTCTAAGCGGACCGGGAGTCTCTTAACAAGATGACGAAATATTTCCGCATTTATTTGATATGGGTGCCAGGGCATAGTGGCATACCAGGGAATTGAAGGTGCTACTTAATCGGTTCAGGAAAAACGTTGTTGTTGTTGTAGCAGTATCTTTGCCCTGTCAGTGTAGTGTAATTACCGGTCGTCTTCGTCTAGCTCATCTAACGGAGGGCCCAGGAAACTGGCTGTTTCGACGGGTTGGGTCCAGAAGGAGAGAGGTGTTAGATGAGTGGGTTTTTTGTTCAGGAAAAACGTCGAATGCATTGGTTGGATTGATCGGTTGGTTGATGACGGTATTCACGGGTCGAGAGTTCAAAAGGCCCCGCAACATAAAAGATTCCTTATACATTTTGGGGAAACCAGTTCTTGGCAGGTTATAAATCCGGGTGGTTCCGGTAAATTATAATCTTGCGCAGTTTTTATTCGCAATTTTCTCTTTAATTACCTGTCGATTGTTGTTTTTGTATCAGCTCACAAAGCCCTATCGAGCGCAGTGAAGTTATCGGTCATCGCGGTGTATCTCATCTAAGGGTAGGCCCAAGAAGCATGCTGTTTCTACGGGGTGGCTCCAGAGAGAGAAGGGTGAGTGGGTTGAAGAGGGCTTGTGAATAGGTGGTTACTGTCGACCGGGGCACCTATACATGCCGGAGCCTATCGATTGTGCGTCGAGTCCAGAGCTTAACACAATACGAGTATATATATTTTTCAAAATTGAGTAAATCAGTCGTGGCTGGTTCCAAACAGCGATGCAGAGTCAAACAAAACTATTGGAAGGATCAGTCAGAAAATTAAAAATTAAATAATTGGCGCGTTCACTTCCGTTAGGTGTTTGGCTGAGCTCCTTCTCCTATTTGTGGCGTGCGTCTTGAAGTTGTTCTAGTGAGACGTTATTTTGGACGATGTTTTTAATAAGCAAAATGTTGATTTAAAAAAACGCTTAAGGTTTCGATTTTCAGAGACCTATTGATCAACCTGCGTGAAGAGCGGTCAATCATGAATAAATGTTCAATCACATTAATCATTTTTAGTAGCTACTTTTATTGTTTTAGAAACCGCAGCAGTAATGAGAACCACCACAGAGAAATGTTTTGTTTTATCTTAATAATTTATTTTGTAATTACATTATTTTTTTAAAGCTCCACAACAATACTCAATCAAATCATAGTAAACCCCCTGAGTTATTCCGTTCGATGCTTGTTGAATAAGCATTTTGACCCAGTTGCAAGCTTCTTCTTCGTACTTTTCAAAGGCTACAGGAAGGTTCAATTCTAAATAAAGTTGTTTGACACGTTCAACTTTCTGAGGATCTGAAAAAAAAGAATAGCAATAAAAAAACTCCCATTATCTTCTTTAACTAATTAATTTCGGTAAATTTTTTATGATTTTTATATTATATGTATGTACATATTATATGTACATAAGGTCTGTTCATCAAAGAGAAAAATATTAAAAAAAGTACATGAACACAAAGCCAGGAACAATTTGCAAGTTTTACGAACTGATGATTAAATTCTTGGCAGGAAAGATCACAAAACTTAAAATTTTTTTCACTTGCACTACCTCGTATTAAATTAAAAAAAATAATAATAAATGAAAATAAATTAACAAAACAAAAATAAAGCAAATAAATTGCAAAATAACGCGCTTCGGATTCACTTGATTTCATTTTGCCTGCAATAAATTGTATCATTTCTTCATCGCTTTCAAATGCAGAACATTCCAGTAGCAAATATATTGTTTTTGCAATCACAGCTTTTTTTTTATTTTCCTTACCGTCTATGCATTTATTGCCAAATTAGTTTATAATTAAGATGTAAAAGCATGAAACACAAAAGATACTTTCAATGCTTTCGATTTGTATTTCGGAAACTGCAGCCTTTGGTGGCCGGAGGAACATACCTCTATATCATTGGCCGATTCCAGTTTAATATATGACTTCAAAAAAACTTTATAAAATTTAACTAAAATACATATACAATTTTAACTAAATTACATTCTTCATTTTAATCAAAATTTTTATTTAAATTTAGAGCTTTGACTCGATTCACAAATTTTAATTCGTGTTTGTTTTTACTTTGTGATCAGCTGTTTTCTCACTTGCAAACTCCTACAAGTAAAAGTATATTCAGTAAAAACTTGCCCAACTTCCCCTCAAAATAAAATTTCATTTTGCTCTCTCACTTTCCCCTACTTTGCAAGTTTTTTGGCAACATGAACACCAAAGCTTGATAATTTATGTCTGATTATTTGCGTCATGAATAAACGTTTATGTATGTGCGTGTATTTGAAATTTGGTAAAAACAAAAAAAAAACAAAAACGATTTCCCCAACTCTTCAAGTATTCGCAAAATACATGCATTTCTACATTCAAACGTACCTTTCTTCCCATAGCATGCCTCCATAATAGCCTTTTGCTCTGGATTAGCCCGTAGCATGCACTCCACTGCTAACCATGAGCACTTGTTACCCTCTATGTCTGTGCCAATCTTGCCAGTCTCATCAGGATTTCCAAAACAATCGAGGAAGTCGTTGAGTGATTGACAAAAATGAGCTAGTTCAACTAGAATGGCATTACATTGATGGAATGACAGACGGTCTTTGATGCTAAAAAGAAATATAAAATGTGGTTTGAACGCAGGTTTGATTTCAGAAATAAAATAAAATGAATAAATAAATAAAAGAAATAAAACAAAACATGATTTAATTTGAGTGATTACCACCTTGCGTGGATTCGCAGTAGCCAATTGTTGTCAATTCAAGTTTCCTTCAACGCTTCTTTCAATCTTCAAAACAACTTTTTAACCGATAGCCGAATCGTATTTAGCTCCTTTGCCTTTAATTGAGTCAAAACTGCACTTTCGCGAAGTGTCGGTAGGAGAAAGAGTTATTTAGGGGTTAAGTCAATACCTATACTCGTAAAATGATTCCACGTATTGCAATGCAATGAAAAAACCATGAGCTGTTTCTAGAGATTCCGACCTCTCTACACTTTTTATACTACTCCTACTCACTCTCTACACTCTGTGCTTCGTCTTTCGCCATTGGCTACTTCACTTAGGCTACCGTTCTTTACCATTCTCTTTGTTTTTATAGGTACTCACCCTGCTAAATGTAGAGAACATGCTGCGGGCAGATACAGCGTGTGACAGGAAGTTTTATAGTGCACTATAGTATTGAACGTTTCTACATTGAATGTGTTGACATTATTCTTCGCAGTTAGATATTCCAATAACTGACCACGAGCTACTTTAAGGGTTGCATCACGAAATAACTCTACCAGTTCGTCATAACACTCGAGTTGGCGGAAATTTCTTTTGAGTATTTCATAAATGCCGGCTTCTATCATGATCACATCATTTATGACAGTAGGGCCAACCTCTTCCAATTTATACCAACACAATTGGCCGCGACGAGTAGTACTTTGGTCCATCATGTCATCGGAAATATTCATGGCAGCATGTAGCTGTGGAAAAATATATGTATATGATATGTATGTATGTACATTGTAACACATGTGCTGAAAAGTTCCGGGCCTAACACATAGTTTTGCTGCACTCGCCACCACTCAAAGGCAGCTGTTAAAATTTCATGATATTCTATTCATTAGTTCGTGAGTTTTGGGCTAAGAGTGACACTACTTTTGTTATTTTCATAAAAATGGATCAAAAAGAATTTCGTGTTTTAATTTTACACTGCTTCTTAATGGGAAAAAGTATCGTGCAAGCGAAGCAATGGCTTGAAAAGTGTTATGGCGACTACGCTCCATCAGAAACAACAATAAAATGATGATTCGGTGACTTCAAAGTGGATGGTACAGTGCATCAGAAGAAACCACAAAGCATCAAAGAAATTCACAAAATTGTTTTGAATGATCGCAAAGTGAAGTTGCGTGAGTTAGCTGGCATCGTAAAGATTTCACAAGAACGTCTTGGCTTTATATTGAATGAACATTAGACTATGAGAAAGCTCTGCTCAAAGTGGGTGAATCAAGGATCCATCACTTCACTCCGGAATCAAAATGACTGTCACCTGAGTGGGCAGCAACTGGAACAATCGGCTGGCCTCGGTATTTTCGGATGTGCGTGGTGGGATATTCATCGACGAAGGGAAATACCATCAACAGTGAATATTATATAGCGTTATTGGCCGAAATTGCAAAGAAACGTCCACATACGGCAAAGAAATAAATTTTGTATCATCAAGACAACGCACCGCAACGCAATTAAAGCAACGGCAAAACTACATGAATTGAACTTCGAATTGCTCCCACATCCATTCAGATTTGGCTCCCAGCGACTACTGGCTATTCGCAGACCTAAAAAAAAGGCTCGCCGGTAAGAAATTGCGCTCGAATGAAGATGTTATCGCTCAAACTAAGGCCTATTTTGGGACAAAAGATAAATCGTTCTACAAAAGTGGTATTGAAATGTTAGAGCGACACTGGAATGATGCGTTGTTCTTGGTGGAAATTACGAGGATGAACAAATCTAGTTTTGGACATAGAGAAAAACGTGATTTCTTTGTTAGGCCCGCGACTTTTCAGCCCATGTGTTATATAGTATATACATTAGGCCGGGTCGATTTGTGGGGGGACATCACAATTCGTTTTAGAGGCATGGTTCCTTCGGCAAAGTTTCTTATTTTGATCCCTAGAATACGATTTTCACAGAGCAATGAGCGATTTTTAAATCGACCCGCCCTAATATACATATGTATGCATGTATATGTATATGTATAAGTATAAGTATAAGTATAAGTATAAGTATAAGTATAAGTATAAGTATAAGTATAAGTATAAGTATAAGTATAAGTATAAGTATAAGTATAAGTATAAGTATAAGTATAAGTATAAGTATAAGTATAAGTATAAGTATAAGTATAAGTATAAGTATAAGTATAAGTATAAGTATAAGTATAAGTATAAGTATAAGTATAAGTATAAGTATAAGTATAAGTATAAGTATAAGTATAAGTATAAGTATAAGTATAAGTATAAGTATAAGTATAAGTATAAGTATAAGTATAAGTATAAGTATAAGTATAAGTATAAGTATAAGTATAAGTATAAGTATCAGTATAAGTGTAAGTATAAGTATAAGTATAAGTATAAGTATAAGTATAAGTATAAGTATAAGTATAAGTATAAGTATAAGTATAAGTATAAGTATAAGTATAAGTATAAGTATAAGTATAAGTATAAGTATAAGTATAAGTATAAGTATAAGTATAAGTATAAGTATAAGTATAAGTATAAGTATAAGTATAAGTATAAGTATAAGTATAAGTATAAGTATAAGTATAAGTATAAGTATAAGTATAAGTATAAGTATAAGTATAAGTATAAGTATAAGTATAAGTATAAGTATAAGTATAAGTATAAGTATAAGTATAAGTATAAGTATAAGTATAAGTATAAGTATAAGTATAAGTATAAGTATAAGTATAAGTATAAGTATAATAGCCATAATAGAACAAATGCAGTTGAATTTGCGTAAAAGAACGGCAACTGATTAGCGATTTGTCTTTGTGGCGGGCTCACCAATTCAACACACCAACCGAGGTAATATGCCAATTTTAATTTGTCTGCCCCGACCTGTTCCCTTTCGATTAGACTCTTGTATGCGAAGACTGCGACCATGCCGTACATCGGTTTGGAGCTTGGTACATTGTGCAATAGAACCTGAAAAACGATGTAAAGAAAGTGTCCGGAAATCAGTTGGTTTAACTTTTGCACGAATTATTACTTTCCAGCACCTTTCTATACCACTCTGCAACGATAGGCCCTTTTTCAATTTTGACTACTTCGGTGAGAGTGTGTAAGATTTCTGCAAATATGGGAAATATGATGGTATTGTTATGTGGTTTCTATAAAGTGGATATGTATGATATAAGTCTGATGAGAATTACATCTATAAATGTATGCTAGGTGAATGAAATAAACAAATATTAGTGCGGGGCCTTACGAGTACGAGTTTCTTTTTGAAATTCAAATTAAACATAAATTTCGAATCGAAATTTATTTTGGGCTTAGGGAGTCTACAATTCACAAATGAAAAATGATGATTTCGAAATGTTCCCCGAGTGCATACTTAAATATGTATGAGAGACGAGAGTGAAATATAATTAGATCTTCAACTTAACAACTTTGCATCTTTAAAAGGTTTAATAGTTTATTCGCTTTAGCTCGATCTTTGAGATGGCCTCACTGCAGCTTTTGGCTGCCGGAGACTGTAGTTCAGAGGTACAAAGGGAGGTAGCACTGGCCGATACCTGTTTAATATATGACTTCAAATGAACTTTATAAAATTTGTCTAAAATATATTCACTTACATTCTCTTTAAATTAAATTTAACTTTGACTCGATAAATTTAGAACTTTGACTCGATTCGCAAATTGTGATTCGTTTTCTTATTTTTACTTTGCGATCAGCTGTTTTTCTCACTTGCAAATTCTTACAAGTAAAAATGTATCCAATAAAAACTTGCAACTTCCCCTCAAAATGAAATGTCATTTTGCTCACTCACTTTCCCCTACTTTGCAAGCTTTTTGGATGCATACATGAAATTGTTACATGTTAAACTATTGTTTACCCAGCTCTTTAACCCATACAAGACCCCGGTTGATGATGGAGTCCGCCCGTTAGTACTACAGCAAGGCGGAGAGTTAGTCACACCAATCTATATAATTGGAATAATGCGCGACAGTTTTTCGCTGAGAGAACTTGTGGAGAAGAGCATAATTGGTCTTTAAAGCAAAAGTAGGAAAAAAAGACTATTGACTGGCTAAATCCTTCAGATTAACTAGTCTCACAACCTTTGTATTGAAAGTAATGGAGAAAATCATTGCTATTGAAAACAGATCAAACACTCTCCTTCAGCACGAGTACAGGTCAGGAAGGTCTATGGACATTGCGCTGTATCGGCTATGTACGGAGATCCAGAGTTCCTTTTGGCTGTAAGGAAATTCTTCACTGTGCCTTCTTCGAGCCACGGAGCTCTCGACAACTCCTCTAACTCGGGTGTGTGTCACGCAGTAGAGAAGAGAAACGTACAGAGATCCATCTGCAGATGGATAGAGCTCCTGCTGCAGTCTGGATATAAGCCCGTCCAAAACAGCGATCATTCCTTTCACCAAGAATGAGTGAGATCGGTATGGGCGGGGTTGCTATTGGTTTGGTCAGTGAAGTTAAGCGTCTTGGCCTTGTTCTGGATACAAAGCTTATCTGAAAGAGACATGCTGACGCAATCTTGTCTAAAGCAATAAAGGCTCTCGTGATCTGCAAACCCCTAGCAGGGAAATCCTGGGGTTGTACCACAAGAATCCAGAGATGGATGTACATCATGATATTAAGACTAAAGGTTACATATGGAGCGCCATTCTCTCGACAATGCGGGCGGCGCTAGCATACATTTGCATGTACTAAAATATTAGTTCTTTCTTACCTGGAAAAACGTCCATGTACTCTTGAATCTCCGTTCGCCATTTCGCCCAGCGTGGATCAAATATCTCTTGGCATTCCATTGCAGATGGGGGGCTATGAAAAGAGTTGCGAAGTAATAAGCCATAAGCAAAAATGAAAACTCAAGGTATGTTCTTAAGCAAATGGGCTGGCCATTCGTAGTGATGAAGTTGGTAGAGCTTTTACTGAATCGTTTTAATTGATAGAAATCAAGTGATGACAGAGCTCGTGACTGGCAAAACGGTACCATTCAAACTGTACCTGAATTCAACAATGTTTAGTCAAGATTTTCATTGAAATGTCGAGCGAATGTTTATGCAATAATGCGCAGCTTCATCACTTGACATTCACTGTCGATTTTTCGAATGCAAATAACATTTTGATGCCAAGGCTGCCTCACCAAAAAGTGGTTTTTCCATCATAATTGAAAAACTTATGACTTCTGGTAATTTAAGACTTTTGGAAAAATATTTCCGAAAAATATTAAGATTTACGTGAACTGCACCGATTTCAAAATACCTTCAAATATCAGGTTTTTTAGTAGTTTTAAATTAGTTTTTAAAAATATTATTTTCTAAAACTTGCCCCAAATGATAGAAGAGTTTAAGCTTGAAAATACTTAAAAATTGTATGAACGGAGGCAAATAATGAGATTTTTGGAAGTGTTTTCACATTGGTGGCAGTCTCAAACAACAATACATTTAGTAATTTCGCTACAAAAGAAGTACCGGTTTTTTTGTATATATTTGGATAGTGATGTACATTGGGGAAATATCACCGATATAGCACACTAAAAAATGTATAATTTGAAAATTTCTCAATAATCAAAAGCTTACGCAGTACCACGCAACCATCGATCAGTCGATTAGTAACACAAAAAATTGGAACAAATTTAACAGAATTCGAAGAAGTAGACTTCTAATTGAAAATATTGTGCATGAAGAAAGAAGCCGCAATGTGACATAACCTCAAATATGAGGCGCACTTTTTGCACTTTTAATCTTGAATAGCTTGAAAATCTGACCCAAATGGATTCATCATGCCGAAAACCTTAAGAAAAGTGTATTCTGGTTTCTGGTGCTCTTTTCTTTTACTTTTATCGGTCCGTGTGGTTGATGCTGATTCTTTAATTATCTTGACTATGAATTGTCTCCAATAGCGTAGCTCAAATGATACTTTGTTTGCTTCAAACCTTCAGTTAACATTTTTCTTCCAAAGTGGATACAAAATTACGCACAGCTCAGTAGAAGAGTACTTCATAGTCTTGACATTTATTTTGATTATTTATGCTACTTTCTACGGCTACTCATAAATCAATTTTGTTTTGTAACTGACTTGCGTGTGTGGTGTTTCTAGCCCGTTATGTTTCGTTTGTGTTAATGTTTTTCACTCTCAACCCTAGAATTATCTGATTTTGTTTAAAATTTTGTATGATTAACTTTCAAAATTTTTAATTCACTAGCACTCAGTTATAATACGAAATATTTGGTTTATTAGGTGTTGCAAAGCTCATTAGATGTTAATTGGTGATTAGTTTAGGACTATTTAAATCGATTCTTCCTCTCACCTAGTTGATATTTGCAATTTTTGCTGGCTCACTGGTTGAGTAGTTGAATGCTCAATATTTTGAGAGCCAATAATTGTTGTTAGACTGCGCGGGGAAATAACCGTTTGCCGTTGAGTTATGCTGTTAATGCTTCTGCTGTATGGGCCACCACTAGCTACTGTCAAAGGCCATCGCATTTGTGACCACTTGCGCATCAAAGGAATCATTTTTATTTGTTATCTGAGTCTGCGAAAGATGGGGAAAAAACATATTAGCTGTATTTTTATACACATTGCGGGTTGTTTTGCAATTTCCTTTTTATTATAGCCCAGGAAAAATGATGGAAATTAAAAAAGGCATCTATTCAAGGTGGTGGTATTCGAGCAACAACAAAAATTTTGAAATTAGAAATGCCAAAGGAAAGCGAAGAGAAGAATGGAATGAATGACAAAAATAGATAAAAGGTTTGTTGAGGTAAAAATTATTCAGTAAGTTGCCAGTAACTTAATTTTCGAGAACTCTCTCTCAAAGAGAAAAATATCAAAAAAGGTACATGAACGCAAAACCAATAACAATTTGTAAGTTTTACGAAGAGCTATTTAATTAAACTGGCAGGAAAAAACACAAAAATTAAAAAAAATTGCACTTGAACCACCTCGTATTAAATTTAATGTGTGGGGAACCCCCCAGGGGAGTTCCAGGGGGTGTGCCACTGGCATGGGTGGATCGGCCGCACAAAGTTAATGGGGGTCGGTCATACATTTGGACTCGATTGGAGCACTCTAAATGGGTCAAAGTGGGATTTTTCGTTCGACCAAAATTGGGGGACATCAGAATTCGTTTTAGAGGTATAGTTCCTTCGGCAAAGTGTCTTATTTTGATCCCTAGAATACGATTTTCACAGTGCAATGAGCGATTTTTAAATCGACCCGCCCTAATGAACACCAAAACTTGTTAACTTGTAAACAATTGTTACAAACTATTTGCTTTATGAACAGACCTAAAATTAGTTTGTTGCGCATTCGGAACACAACAACAACTTTCCGTCATTTGTTTTACTGGCATTTCTAAATTAAAGGCAAAATGTAGAAGAAGAAATCAAATACTCTAATCACACCACCTTCTATAGATACGCCTTGAATGAAAAAACGAAATGAAAATGAAAGTGACCTGGACGTTACGTTATCTTTTTGGCAACGAACGTATGTATATAAGGCAAGCTCATACAAGGTAATAGCAATAGTATAAAAACCAAATTTAAACGTATTTGGTTTTTGCAATGTGAATGTGAAAATTTGAATCAGATTGTAATCTCTTTGGCCTTTAAACCATTAAATCTTATGAAAAAAAGAAACAAATCAGTTGCTCTACTGATATCACTTTACATACTTACTTATAACCATAATTATTTATAACTTATAAATACAAGGTGGCGCAAAATGAATAAACTTTTGCTTTTTGTTTTTGAGTAACTTTTTTACTAAATAAAAAAAAAAGATTTTGCGTGTCGGAGATCTTTATTTTGACCTTTACGCGCGCCACTGCTTGCCAGCTTGTACAGGGTTCGGCACTCGATGAGTAACCAATTAAAAATACCATACATTTAGTTTGTAAATTTACTTTTATTCAATTCAAAGTAAAAAATGTGTGAAAATAATACAAAATTAAGAATCAATTTAGTTTTACTCGATATGACAACCTTTTCTTTTGAGTATGGCCTTAAGGCGGGCCAGAAACGAATCGCAAGCTGCCCGAATGTGATTTGCAGGTATTTTGACCCACTCGCGGACAATGTCCTTAAATAGAGCCTCGAGACTGGTGAATATTTTAGTTCGGTCCTTGCTCTCCAAAATGGTCCAAAGAGAATAATTCATCGGATTCGCGTCTGGTGAATTTGAGAACCATTGTGTGAACGTTATGAAGTTCGGAACGTTGTTTTTTAGCCATTCTTGGTTCGCTCGAGCTTTGTGAGACTGTGCCGAGTCCTGTTGAAACGTCCATGGTCTGCCACCGAAATGTTTGTCTGCCCATGGCTTCAGAACAACCTCCAGAATACTTTCCCGATAATATTTCGCATTTACCTTGACGCCAGACTCGATTAAAATGATTGGAGAGCGCCCATCCGCGCTTACAGCGGTCCAAACCATTACCTGTGGCGGGTACTGCCTCCTGGTTGCCAATCGATGACTCAAATTCTCGTATGAACGGTCGGTCAAATAAACCTAATCGTTTTGGGATTTTACGAATTGCTCAATTTGAAAAATTTTCTAGGCAGAAAACCCAATGTTTGGAAATTGACCACTTTTGGCCAAGCGAAGCAACTCCTTCGCTCTCTAAAGTCTGACTTTTTGCAGCTTTGGTGTGCGATCATGCGCATTTTGGGTATTGTAAGGCTTGACTTTGAGGTCAGATATTTTCAGTTCTTTTGCCATTTGATTGGCACTTCGTCGGGGATTTCGTTCAAGTCGTTTCTTCGTTTTTTGAACCATTTCACGTGACGTTGCAGTCGTTTGATTACCACCTCCATGACGTTTCGCGGTGCTACCAGTAACGAGTAATGGTGCGACAAACAAAAACTTTATTTACTTTAAGCTCACGAACAATCGCTGGTTGTGGTTTTTCAGCCAAATGTAATGCAATCTCACTATTTCGTTTCAAATCCATTACTGGTTTTCTTTTTTCGCGTTTGCTCTCGGCAAAATCCTTCCGCGCGCTTGTGAATAATACCCTGGACTGTCATTTAGCCAACTAACAGACAGCTGATGCCCGTGCACAGCTGCGCGATCAGTCTGAAGTTGGTTAAACTTCGAGTGCCGGTCACTGTTATAAAATATTTTGCATTGGGGCATATCGATGCGATCGGTGAAAAATAAGAGGAAGGACAAATTCCAGAGGCGAAAAACGATGCCTTTGCAGGAGCAATAAATCGACACGAAGCAAGTGTGGTGGCGATTTGCCTTTGCCTAAGCACTGGGCAAGCATGCGGTAAACGTGCATACACCTGTACATACATATATTCATGCAAGTTAATAATAGCTCTTGCCTCTCAATCAAATGCTAAACTTAACTACTTTTTCTACAATGTAATCATATCGCTCGTTGGACTCTTGTGAAGAATTCTAATCAAATCAATAAAATAAACACCGATTTCCGCTACTGGGTAAACAACAGTTTAATAGAAATTACAATTTAAAATTTAATTCAATATACTTCGACAAAATTGCAAGATCCAATTTGAATCTATAAATAAAATTAAGATAAACAACATTGAAAGTTAGAAATATTAAGTAAGAGCTAGAATTAAGATAAAGAAATTGAAAGCTAAAAATGAGATATTTTTGAATTAAAGGACAGTTCGGTTTCAGTCAGTTTCGAATGTCTTGAGTCTTCGGTTTGAATCCCTGTCTTCGTTCATCGTTTCCACATAAAGTTAATTTGCATGCATTTGTAGGTACGCACAAATGTAGCATATTTGATGCTTAAGAAATATGAATTTTGATTTTTTTTTTGTAGAAATTTATAATTTATAAAAATTTCTATATTTTATATATTTTTTATTTTAGTATTTATGCCACATAAAAGTAGATACTTTTAAACTTATCATACATGTACGTATATATTTATGTTCACCCAAAAATGTTAATAACACAACCCTATACCGTTACCGAACCACCCCATGTTTAACTGTGGGACGAAATTTTTTTTCCAGCAACTCTTCATTAGGTCTTGAGGAAAGAGTATGGGTTCAAAGACGGAATTGGCAAAAGATGGGGCCTTTCGCCTAGAGCTGTTTTTGGGCTATATGAGTGCTTGGGGACAAGGTCTGGTGAACTTGGGATCCTCCTAATTATGCCCATCGATAGGGAAAATTTGGTGCCAGGCCTATAAATACCTCCTGATTCATTTTTCATTCGATTGTACTCCATTGTTCGCCATAGACCAAATCTTCGCCAAATCTTAGAGAAAACCTACAAAGCCGTCTTTGATAACACGGAGCCGTTCGATATCAAGCGAGGTTTCAGACAAGGCGATTCTCTATGTTGTGACTTTTTCAAGCCCTTTGCTGGAAAAAATCTTTTGCACTGCCGAGCTGAACCGCACTGGTACTATCTTTCATAAGAGTACCATGCGATTAGCATATGCCGACGACATCGACATTATCGGCGAAACCAACCGCGCTGTATGCCCGCCATACTCCAGTTTAAAGGGAGAGGCGAGCAATGTGGGTCTGGCGGTGAATGAGGGTAAAACAAAGTAACTGCTGTCAACACACAGGGAGTCTTCGCGTCTTGGACAATATGACAGTGTTGACAACCAACCATTCAAAATTGTGAAGGACTTTGTCTACCTTGGGACCAGTATTAATAACAGAAGTGACATCAGCCTGGAGATCAAGCGGAGAATAACTTTTGCCAACAACTGTAACTTTGAGCTCAGTAGACAACTGAGAAGTAGAGCTCTTTCTCTCGAAGAACTAAACTGGCACTCTACAAAACGCTCATTATTCCCGTCCTAATGTAAGGCGCAGAAGCATGGACGATGTCAACAGCGGATGAAAAAGTTTTGGGATCCTTCGAGAGAAAAATTTCACGAAACATTTTTGGCCCCCTCCGCGTTAATGAGGAGCACCGCGCACGGTGGAACAGCGAGTTGTATGAGCTATATAGGGACATGGACATGGTTAAGCGTGTAAAAATACAGCGGCTACGTTGGCTTGGTCATGTCACCCGTATGAAAGAAGACGCGCCAGCAAGGCGAATTTACGATACGATCCCCCAAAAAGGAAGGCGTGGAAGAGGAAGATCGCATCTCCGTTTGAAAGAACAGGTGCTGCAGGAACAAGATTTCCAACTGGCACCAACGAGCGGAGGACAGAAACAGCTGACGCGCCATTTTGGATTCGGCCAAAACCGACACACGGTTGTAGCGCCACATAAGTAAGTAAGTAAGTACTCCATTGTCCATACGCATGTATCTGAGGTGAGGGAGGCAGATTTAGTTTTTCCATAAGTTTTTGCTGCGTAAATGCCTACCCAAATAGATCTCCTTAGTCAATGTGTCAGGAATTAAACCAAATTTACAACACACGCATTTTTCAATAAATATTTGTTTGAATTTCACGGTTTCAGTTGATGGTGCTGCTACCGGTAGGGAAATGTGAGCGAGTGAGTCCTTAGATCGACACGGCGAGGCAACTTCTCACTGGCTGACTATGACTGATAAAGAGGTCAACTCTTGCAGTTTATTTATCCATAGTATGGCTGCCTTTTGTAGTTTTTGTTGTTGTTGTTTTAACAGTAACAGCCTTTTGTAGTATTTTCCGCTTCCTAAAGTAGTTGCAACTAATGATTGGATGGGCGATCTTACACTAAAACTTTCCATTAACTTTGTGCTAAAAATCCATGTCTGATCAAAATTTTAACTGGAGTTCAATTATGGATATAGTACATAAAACAATAAAACATTGTTTCTAATACTATTCACTGCTTTACCTTTAAATTTGTTGCCCAAAAATCTCACAGCTACTTATCCACTTTATGATGATGGCGATTACTTTTTGATCTTTTTCAACTCAAATGTCACTATCACTTATCTCGTTTGCATTTATAATGGCAATGTTTTATCGGTTTGTTCCTTAATTTTTAAAAGCATAAGCACCGCAAATGTTTAATGCACCGAAAGCAAATTATTACTGCGAGAATATGAAACGTTGCCGCTTTAAAATAAAGTCAAGCGGAAGTTCACCCGACACGCGCAATCGCAGCGGCACAAGTTTGCCTTATAAGTAGGGGCTCAATATGAACTTAATTAATAATATTTATATTTCTGAATAATTTCCCTTTAGTTAGACGTCGCAAGATATTTTTATAATCGTACATTTCCAGCACCGAGAGCAGTCACATCGGGTTGTGCAAAAGTATTGGACTCGTACATATATTAAAAAAGGAATGCTAATGTGATAATGAAATCAAATAATTAATTAATAATTATTTTTATAATCCTACTTATAATGGGTGTTTGTTTTAAGAGCTTGAAAACGTAAAATGATAATACGGCACTGAAATATTGTTGGAATTTTTTTTATTATAATCTGTAAATAATTTCATGGCATTTATTTTTTGAATATCCGGGGCTACAGGTACAACAAATGGATTGTTGGACGCGCTTTATGGCCGGTTGCTCAATCAGTTTTTGCTGATCAATTTTTGGAAACAAAAATTCAATTCAAGCATGGCTCGATAGCGATCGTAACGGCAGCTCCTTCCTCAATTCGAAGGAAATAAGGGCCGATTATGCCGTCAGTGTTCTATGAACTTCGCGTACAAATTTATTTATTTTTTAATAATTTTCCACAATTTGGAAGCGCTGTTCTGGCGTTAAAGATTCATGATGACTTGCCAAACATTCTTCTGGCGCAATAATGGGTGCTATGGAGGATGGTTCCATGTGTAGAAATCTACACAAGTGGGGAAAGTCCCTGGATAAAAATGCCAACACAGTTTGATATTCTCAGTTGTCAAGCCATAGTTATTGATATCGGTAGTTCTCATGCAGCTAAAGAAACACCCGATGTAACGGGTGATCAATTAAGAGGAGTTTTTTTCATTTGCGTTTTTTTTACAGATCGCGCGCGAGTTGTGGCAAACTGTCATCGTGGATTTGTTGAACAGCGTTTGGCATTTCATCATGGAAAGACTCACACCGCAACAACGTCTACAAATTGTTCAACTGTATTATGAAAATCAGCGTTCTGTGACAAATGTTTTTCGAGCGCTTAGACCGCATTATGGTCAACATAATCGGCCTGCATTAAACACTATTCGACATACCATCAACAAATTTGAATCCGAATATTCATTGGTGGATAATTCTCGACCGAATAGACCACCTCCAGCAAGAAGCATTGAGAATATAGCGGCAGTATCAGAGAGTGTACGTGAAAACCGCGATGAATCGATTCGGCACCGTTCTCAGCAACTTGGACTGTCGTATGGAACAACTTGGTCAATTTTACGGAAGGATCTTCATTTAAAAGCATACAAAATACAGCTCGTACAAGAACTAAAGCCAAATGACCTTCCTGCACGTCACCGTTTTGCTGATTGGGCTCTTGAAAAGATTGAAGAAGATCCGCTGTTTTCGAGCAAAATTTTGTTCAGCGATGAGGCGCATTTCTGGCTCAATGGTTACGTCAATATGCAAAATTGTCGTATTTGGGATGAAGAGCAACCAGAACAGGTTCAAGAGCTACCTTTACACCCAGAGAAAACAACGGTCTGGTGTGGTTTATGGGCTGGTGGAATCATCGGTCCATATTTTTTCAAAAATGATGATGGCCGCAACGTAACTGTGAATGGTGCTCGCTACCGTACCATGATATCGGACTTTTTGCTACCTGAAATTGAATCTAATGATCTCTACGACATTTGGTTTCAACAAGACGGAGCCACTTGCCATACAGCTCGTGAAACAATGACTTTATTGAGAAGTCATTTCGGAGAGCAGCTGATTTCACGTTTAGGACCTGTGAGTTGGCCACCAAGATCTTGTGATATCACACCTTTGGACTTTTTTCTTTGGGAATTCGTGAAGTCCAAGGTCTATGCTGATAAACCAGCTACGATTGAAGCTCTGGAAGCCAACATTACGCGTGTTATTCACGACATACCAGTCGAAATGCTCGAACGAGTGATTGAAAATTGGACCTTCAGAATGGACCACCTTAAGTGTAGTTGCGGCCAACATTTGAATGAAGTCATATTCAAAAAGTAAATGTCAAAGAATGTCCTTTCAAATGATAAATAAAGGTTTTGAACATAATTTACATTTTTGTTTTTTTTTAACTATTGAAAAAAGCACCTCATGATTGATCACCCGTTACATATAAAGGGTGGTTAAATTTCAAGGGCCGATATTGAATGTGAGCCACACCTAAACGTCACGTTCTTTTCTGCATTTCATTTGATATTTTTCAATTTCAGACTTATTCAATTTGAACCATGGAAAGATACACAATCGAGCAACGCCTTAAAGTTATTCAGGCTTATTATGAAAACGGGCGTTCAAATCAAAATGCATATCGCGCACTTCGTCTTCATCTTCAGTGATGAGGCACATTTTCACCTCAGTGGATTCATCAATAAGCAGAATTGCCGCATTTGGGCGAATGATAATCCAAGAGTGATTGCCGAAAAACCAATGCACCCACAAAGATTGACTGTTTGGTGCGGTTTATGGGTCGGCGGTATCCATGGGGCCGTACTTTTTTCAAAATGAGGCCGGTCAGGCAGTTACTGTGAATAGTGTTCGCTATCGTGAGATGTTAACGAACTTTTTATGGTCCGAATTGGAAGTTATGGATGTGGACGATATGTGATTTCAACAGGACGGTGCCACTTGTCACACAGCTAACGAAACAATGGCTATTTTCCGTGAAAAATTTGATGGCCGAATAACCTCACGTCGCGGCGACGTCAATTGGCGGCCAAGTTCTTGTGATTTGACACCGTTGGACTTCTTTCTTTGGGGTTATTTGAAAGAAAAGGTGTACATCGATAAGTCAGCAGCAATTCAAGAGCTAAAGGCAATTATGCCTCAGCGTCATCGAAAATTGGGACCATCGGATGGAGGTGTGCCGCGGCGGCCATTTGGCCAATATTTTGTTCCATGCGTAATTGAGCCATACCTATATTATCATAATAAAGAGAAATTACAATAATTTCGTAAATAAATTGTATTTTATTCAAAATCAACACCGGCCCTTGAAACTTAACCACCCTTCATAAGTATATGTATGTTACCTCGTTATGTTATTCGCATCCTTTTTATGACTTTCAATCCGTTTAAGTGTTTTTTTGGCAAAAACATAATAGGGGTACTCACGTAAATGTCGATACTTCGGCGGTTTGTAAGCAGGTAATTAAACCTTTACTGCATGAATTAGAACTCTCTCGACGAACAAAACTAGGGAATTTATAAGGCTCTTATCATACCCATCCTATTGTATGACGCTCAAGCTTTGACGATTTCAATATCCGATGAGGCGTCCCTTAGAGTGTTTGAGCGAAAGATTCTGCGGACGATTTTTAGTGATCGTAGCCGATGGAACGCAGTGACGTCAGGTCCCCTTAATAAACCAACAAAAGGAGGAACAATTTTCTTTTTTGGGAAAATTCAGTGAATGGCTTGTTAATATTGTGATTTGTAACATTTAAACTAAATTGGGAAAGCACGAATTATAAAAATATCTCCAAATGCAGTTTTTTTGGTTTTTTTTTAGCCGAGTACTAAATGATTGTCAAAAAACAGTGCCTAAATTGGAAAATTTTCTCATTTAAAAAATCGGAGGCTACAACGTAACAGCGTCGCAAACGGTGTGGTAAACAAAAATCATCTTTGGATAAATCGCAATGCGGCGACTTTAAATCTTATTGTACATTTAAATCTTAAAAAATGGCCACATGTAAGTATAAAAGCAATTTATGTGTATAAAAATTAGTTTTGTAACTTTTCTTTCTTTCTAATTATTGTGTTACAGTTGCTTAAGAAAATTATTTACCTTCAAATTTTTTGTCCAAGTAAATTAGAAATACCTAACATCTGATAGTTGATGCAACAACTATTGTATTAAAATTCGGTCATTTACATTATATGGCACTGTCGGTAAGCTGGAAAAATATATCGATGGTTTTCGAGAAAAGTGACATAATTCAAAAATACAAAATACTGAGTTGGGTCAGTTTTCTAGATAAGTGACGCGCCAATTCGATCACCTGACAAAACGAATTGCTTCAAGATTCGCTTATGATGCTTTTCCAGACAAAAATATATAAGCTCTGTAGTTGATTTTTGCTTTTAACGGCAAAACTCTGAATTTGAGTTAATTTTGAGTTGTGTGGCTTTTCTCGAAAACCATCGATATGTACAATATGTATGCATGCACCCAACCATCGTTTGAAGGAAAATTTTTTAAGCGATGAATCCACACGACTCTGTAGAAAACTTGACAATACGACTTGAATTTCCTTTCAATATCCAATCAACATAAAATTGTTTACACAACAATTAAAATACGCGTTTATATATAATTAACTAATTGTAGTACTTAATCGGAGCCAACATAGATTACTCTTTAACTGCAACATTGAATATCAGTCAACTGAAGTAATATACATATAAAATATGCAAACTGCTATGGGATAATAAAAATATTTACTTTGTCACAGGTGAAATAAGTGGCTGCATAAACATGCGATTTAGTTATTTCCTGTCTCTTTAAGTTCATTTTGAAAATCTATGATAGGCGTTTCTAGTAATGCATTTGGCATTTCTATAAACTTTTTAGAATTTTTCTGGGGTTGCTATTCTATGACCCATTGAATTTTAATACAAGAACGAACTTTTTTTATAGCACGGTCAACGATATTTTGTAGTTACCTCAAACTTCCATTTTGTTATACTAAATAGAACTAAAGGGTGATTTTTTTAGATCTATAGGAAAGTTTTTTCAAATAAACACTCGTAAAATTCAGAAAAATGCATGAAATTTTTATTTAAATCGATAGCGCAGTGCATATAATTTAATGTTTGAGGATTATTTCATGCAAATGTTGACCGCGACTGCGCTTCAAATGGTCCATCCGCTTAGTCCAGTTTTGGCATACTCTTTCCAATGTTTCGGCCGGTATCTCATATATAAATGCTTTAATGTTGTCTTCCAATGCGTTAATTGAAGCAGGCTTGTCTGAATAGGCATGAGCTTTAACATAGCCCCACAAAAAATAATCTAAAGGCGTTATATCGCACGATCTGGGTGGCCAATTGACAAGTCCCGAACGTGAAATAAAATGTTCACCGAACTTGCCTCTCAACAAGTCCATTGTTACGCGTGCTGTGTGGCATGTGGCACCGTCTGGCTGAAACCACATGTCATGCAAGTCAAGCTCTTGCATTTTCGGCAAAAAAAAGTTGGAGATCATTTCACGGTAGCGCTCACTATTCACAGTTACGTTACGATTCGCAGCATTTTGAAGAAGTACGGCCCAATGATACCTCCAGCCCATAAACCGCACCAAACTGTGACCTTTTCTGGATACATTGGTAGCTCTTGCAATTCTTTTGGCTGATCTTCACTCCAAAATCGAGAATTCTGCTTATTTACGTACCCATTGATCCAAAAATCGTGGGTCGATTAAACTGACCATAAAGTGGAAGAAGCGCGCGATAAACTTTCTTAACAGAACACGTGTTTTTATAATAAAATTCAATGATTTGCAAGGGTTGTTCGTTTGTAAGACGATTCATGGTTAAATTATAGACCAAACTGAAGATGTTTGACAGTGAAACAAAACACGAAATATGCGTCAGCTGTTTAAACCAACTGTTTAAAAAGAAAATAGCTAAAAAATCACCCTTTGGATTATTAAACAATGAAAAGGAAATACATACACAAATAGTTTTCATATAGTAATAGTTTCCTTTACTGTTTCGTAATATATATCTACAAGCGATAGATTTAATTAATATTTTATATTTTGTATCCCTCACAAAACAGTCGACAACCTTCAAGGTAGCCATGAAATGCCGCACATCTCTTAATGAGATGGCTGAATCATTTCACTTAAAGATTACACGGGTTCCTGGCCATCGCGACATTGAGTGTAACTGCAGAGCCGATGAACTAGCGAGACTCGGCACCAAGTTGCTCGATGAGTACATAGACAATGACATAGGCATACTCTTACAAACATGTAAGCTATTCATCTTGAAGAAATCGTAAGGAAAGCAAACGAAAGATGGCGTAATGAAGCCACCTGCAAAATCGCCCATCAACTGTGGCCGCCTCCCAGTGCTAAACGCACAGAATATTTGCTAAGCCAAAATAAGCACAGTCTTAGCACAATGATTTCAGTCATTGTCTAATAGGTAGGCACGCCCAAAGGATGGGCTTCTGTAGAACTTGTCTTGATGAGGAAGAGGAAGAGACAATCTTACACCTTCTGTGCCATTGTCCTGCTCTATCCAGACGAAGATTTGCTATGCTAGGCAGACAATTTTTTAACGAATTGGAAGATGTCAGTTATGCAGAAATCAGTGCTATTCTAAAATTTTTGAAAAGCACACACTGGTTTTAGGAGAAATAGGGAAAGCTCCCCACGAGGCATCACAATGGGCTATGAGCCTGAGTGTGTTCCACAGGACAACCGCTTCAACCTAACCTAACCTAACCAATCTTATTGTATTTTGTAGTAAATGGGTCATAATTTTGCTGCGTGCACTTATTTACGTAGAATTTAGCATAACTTATGATTATATAAAAATACAAGCTTACTTTTGGATACATTTGTAGTTTTATGCGAAAAAGTGGTATTATCGGTTTAATAATTCTCTGACAAACAACAAATATTCTTAATCAAAATTTATAAAATATCTGTGTTGCCTACACGAAAACTTTACGACAGGGTCAAAATGAGATATTTCCATACGTGACGTGATAATTTAAAACCACCCCAAAATTAAATACCCAGTTAGTTAGTGAAGAGTATTTTTTCAATATTTTATTGCTCACTGTATTTTCGTTGGTTAATAATATTAGGGCAGTTCACAAGTAAATGCAAACAACCTGGTATGGTTGCATTTGCAAAATACCCTATGTGATTGGCTTAGGGAAATCGATGGAACCGCGGATAGCGAAACTGATATCTCCATTCCCACGACAGTCGGTTCTACGCCACCGGAACGACCCGGATTTATACTCGGCCAAGGACTGTCACTTCAGCAGCACTTCCCGTATATGTATGGGGAATATTTATGTTGGTACAGCAACAACAACAAAAACAACAGAGTGTTATATGGACTTCTGGTTGAGCTCGTTTACGACTTCATTTATTTGAGCTTCATAGCTCGTAAGGTTTGTAGGCGCAAACCAATGTGTTGCTGCTTAACACTTTTTGATAAATTTATAGAGTCTTGTGGTTATAGGGACCCCCGCAATGACTCACTCAAGATCAACTATCAAAACCTTTGCCCAAAAAAAGTTGGAAATCCGAGTTGTGTTATTAATTTATTAGTTTTTATATAATTCCTTTTTGATAAACTCCGTTAAGAATTTCTTGTAAAGCTTCACGTGGCATATTATCCGATGCCTGTTGAATAAGTGTTTTTATCCTGTTGTATGTTTCTTCCTCTTGTTTGGCATAGAGGCTGGGTATATTCAGTTCTTCGTAGAGCTGTTTAACGCGAGCAACTTTCTCGGGATCTGAAATGGAAATGGGAACATTCATTTCAAATTCGTTATGCGATGTATGAGCGACTTATGATTAGTACATGAAATTTACGATCGCGATTTTCTGAGGATCTGCAATTGGGAAAGCGATTATATGAAAAACTGGTATTTGACATTGGAGATTCCCAAACTGTGCGTCGTGGGTTGAGGTAGTGCTATCCTAAGTGAGTAATGAGAGTAACTAAATACAATTGAAACTGCTTCGAAAATGTCGATGTTATGCTTCGTTACATCCAAAAATTTCCGCTCGGTGTATAAATAGTCGATGCATCGGTGTTTTTCTAGTAGACTGCAGAGCCATTTCGGTTTTTCAGTTGGGCAAAAATGAGAAGTGAATTGTCCAGAAAATTTAAATGCCTCTCAAAAGTGTGGTTTCTTAGAAAAACTCATGACCACAGGTTTTTTTTCCGCCAAATTCAAAGAGATTAACGAAAGAAAAACAAATCAGCTCATTTATCAATACCACCGTAAATAGATTCGCCTTGAGTAATATCGAGAAAACATAACATCGAATGAAATTTTTTAATGTCAATCCCCATCATAATGTCAGTTATATCAATGAGCAGGTATCGGTATTTTCTTTTAAAAGGAAGTGAGAAGTCGCAGTACAAAGACAATTCGGAACCCTTAATTTCAATAATCCCTTGAGCATTCAAGTTGTTATATCGCAGACATTTGTTTATTAAATATGTACATATGTATGTTTATACATACCATTTTGCCCATAACACTCCTCCATGACAGACTTTTGTTCCGGGTTGGCCAGTTCCATGCACACCACAGCCAACCAGGTGCACTTATTGGCCTCTATGTCTGTGCCAATCCTACCAGTGAAGTCAGGATTACCAAAGCAATCAAGGAAATCATTTTGTACTTGATAAAATTTACCTAACTCAATTGAAATGGTTTTACACTCGCTGAAAATTTGTTGGTCTTTAACACTAAAAATGAAGATTATTAAAATATTTTTTGTTTTACTCCGATAAATATTTCAATTGCTTGCTCACTTCGCCAAATATAAAGCCGAAGTCACGGGTAAATAGAAACAGCTGGAGGCAGTTTTAGTCTTTACAATCGCATCGTATAAGTCCCTAGTGAAAGTGGTCACGCTCCTTCGACCAGCAAGCATATCCATTGACTGCCCAGTCATATATTTGAAGGCACATTGACAAAACAATTCGACCAGATCAACATAGCAGTCCAAATGACGGAAATTTTTTTTCAGTATTTTATAGATGCCACTTTCAAACATGAGCGCATCGTTCACAGCATTGAGACCAACTTCTTCCAATTTATACCAACACAACTGGCCCCGACGTTTTATGCCTTTATCCATGATATCATCAGTGATGAAGATGACATGGTGGAGCTGCGGAACATAAACAAATTTAAAAATATACACATAGACCTTACACCTTACAAATCTAATATTTTTTAATTGATTAACCGCACAATATAAATTTAAGCTGTACCTAAAATTTATATGAGCCGACATACTAAAGGTTTCCAACCTGGAGCTGACATTTGCAAAGAAAAGTACGGCAAAGTGATTAACGATATGAATGGTATTTTCAACGTATGGAAAGATCACTTCAGATTGAAGTGTTAAACCATAAAGACCACACACCGCTCGATTGTAATGTTTACGCGGCTGAAAACAGAATGGAACCACCCTTTTACCAAGGCACTAAAGGCACAATTAGTAGGCTCAAAAACTATAACAGCTGTGTTAGCCATGCAATCAATGCGGAGTTGTTAAAATACGGTGGATATGAACTCCACAAATGTGATTACAAGAAAAACTGCCTACAGGATGAGAATCAAGTACAATTGCACAAATACATAAAAAAGGCCCTGTGTTAGGTTGAATCACTGAATAAATAAGTAAATAAATAAATAAATAAATAAAAATATGTTTACGTGGCCCACCAAGCATTTCTAAAATTGAATTTATTTCAGCGACTTTCTCTCTTGTCCGCGAACTTTTCAAACATACAATGCAATACCAAAGCGCGCCGTCTGAGCTTGTTCGTGTTTGCTTCTGTCACACAATCAGTCAGACTGGTGAACGCTAATGGTCCGGGAAGAGCGCAGCATAATGCATAGTGGCAAGGGTTAATCCTCGAATTACTATGGAATTGCTATCTGGAATACCCAACCGGCCTATCTGATAAACTATTTGGTTTCAGACGGGCTAGATCGACTGTGGACGCTATTAGAACGGTTACATATATATATTTGTCCCGCCACGCTATTAGCGGCGAACACACCCGCAAGAAATTCTGCGCAGTTATCACGCTAGACGTCAAAAATGTGTTTTTTTGCTCACTCTAAAAATCCCCAAGTCCCTGGCTATCTAATACGTATAATACGAAGCTACTTTAGGGATAGAATCTTGCAGTATGATACGGATGACGGTCTAAAGACATATAAAAGACAGTTTTTGAACCCTCACTGTGGAAAGCCATGTACGACGGAGTACTTAGCTCAAAATTGCCGGATAAAGCAACACTGGTAGGCTATGCCGATTACATCGCTCTTGTGGTCACGGACAAGCCTAGACCACCTGCAGGAGAAGTGTAATGATGCAGCAGCTAGAGCCCAACTATGGCTCTCTGCAGCGGGGCTGAAGTTGGCCGCACAAAAAACGGAAGCGGTCCTCGTAAGTGCGCGAAGAGAAAAAGTGTTCATGAAATTGCGGATAGGTGGCTATGAAATACTGTCGCAAGAGGCAATAAAGTATCTAGGCGTAATGATTAATGCACGGTTCTGCTTTAAGCAACATTTAGCAACTATGGGCTCCAAAGCAGCGGCAATCAGCGGTGCTCATACAAGAATTCTTCCAAACATAGGCAGACCGCAAGGCGCCAGAAGACACCTTCTGGTAAGTGTAATGGATTCAGTCATTTTATATGCTGCTCCTATATGGGCAGGAGCTAAGTCATCGAATGTTAGACCCGTAGCTCAAGTGCACCGACGAAATGCACTAAGGGTCACGTGCGCATACAGGACCGTATCAGACGACGCGGTTTCCGTCATCACTGGAAAGCTCCCAATAGATATAGTTGTGCAGGAAATGGGACAACTTTATGACAGACAAGGAGTAAAGCCGACAACTGAAGCTAAAGCTGCAGAACGTCTGCATTCGTGAGAAAAGTGACGAAGCAGTTGGGACTCGTCTGTTAACGGACGTTAGACCTATAGGCTCATCCCCAAAATTAGTCAATGGGTGACCCGAAAGCACGGAGACGTAGAACACTATTTAACCCAAATATTGAGCGGTCACGGATGTTTCTTGGGGTACCTCCATCGTTTTCACATAGAGGACACTTCGTTCTGTCTAAGCTGCAACAATGCAATAGAAAGCGCGGAGCACGTGTTCTTCTACTGTGATCGTTTCAACGAAGAACGCCCAGTGCTTCAGTTAGTCTTGGGCGAACAGCTGAACCCAGACAGCTTAATCAATAACATGTGTGCATCACATGATTGTTGGAATGCAGTTAAAAGTTTGGCTTAGAGGATAATGCTGCACCCGCAACGCGCGGAGTGGCAGCGCAAAACGCAGAGAAAAACAAATCAGCCCTCGATAGGAAGTAGACTGTCTACGAACTGATGACAAATCACAGGTGGTCGAGTCATGTGCTCACGACGGCATAAGACGGTATAATATTACAAACCAAAGAAACCTCAATAGCGTATAACACCCATACGCCCATGTGAGAGGAACTTGAGAGCATGCCACACATACCACTGGTATGACGTCGCAGAGACATTAAAAGACGATAGCATGAAGCTGGAGCTGAACAGAGAAAAGTGCATTAAATTTGCTAATAATTGTAATATAAGTAAGTAAGCCTAACGAGTTTTGGAAACCAACCACTTTTTAGATGAAAATGAATTTGGTATTTTTTGGATGAAAGGTCGTCAAATTGTTTGGCGCACATCAGGCACTGGTCTTGGGAGACAAAATCTTGTTGGTAGAGGCAAACACAGGCGGTGGTAGGAATTCTTGCCGGCAAGCGGTGTGGATCAGTTAGAATTTATTGAATCGGCAATGCATAAATGGGGGTATTTGAACATTTTTCAAAGGAATTTGAAGCAGGGTGACGAAAATTGTGGCTTATCAATAACGTTTTGTTGCCAACAAAGTAGCCGAGATCGTTAAGTTTTGGCTCTTGTGAAACCGTGTTATTTTTTTTTGCTTTGGTAATTTAAGAATGTAATGAAAAAATAAATAAATAAAATACGATAAAAAAATTATAAATTTAGATTGTGTTTTTCACCAATTTAAAAATATTTGTAAGGTGTACGCAAACTTTATGGGATATATGTAATTGCAGTTGGTAAAAATGAAATGTGTTTTTAGGCTATCAAAATAGTATAATATATCTACATATGTAAGTCTAAGTCAGTCAATAATACCAGTTCACGGCACCAGCCAAGCAAATGCGCCAATCTTAAGTTTTCCGCAGTGAGTTGATCGGCTTTGACTAAATTTTTGTAAGTCAAAACGGTAATTACATTATTTTTCGTATTGGTTGGTGACAAATTGTAGTTTAGAGCCTGCGAAGTGTAAATACTTCTTTGAGCATTGGTTAACTTTGAAATGTATTTGGAAAATCAGTATTCACTACCTTCTCGAACCATTCTGCTGCCATTTTGCTTTCGAATCCATTACCAAAATCCGTAAGATCTCTTACAACATCTGTAAATAAATTAAGGCTCATTAGATATGAAAGAAAAGAAAAACAAAACCTAGTATAAAATCCGTTTTCCCTATCGAGACCAAACTCAATTATTCATTACATTTTCGAATGCAAACAGAATGAATTTCCACGATAAAAGAGCATCTCAGGAAAACAAAAAGAAGAGGATTTGGCCATCTTCATTAGAGGATTATATCAGAAGTTTAACTTAAATGAAAGTTGTTGAATAGAGATGAACGACAGTGTTGTAATACTAATTCATTTAATTAACTAAATTATTCGATGCCGAGAAAAATTTAAAACCGGCTGTTATTCCACCACTCAAAGTGACAGTTACTGCGATAACAAACGAACTGTTACACTGTGCTTTTACATATTTCCACATAAATACCTGGATAGACAGCGATAAATCCATCGATCTCATTTTTTCCCATCGCCAAGGGCACAGAAAGATTTCCAATTGTTGACGAAGTACTCGTACTAAAAATTAATCAAAAATAAAATATAAATCAGAATCAATGTTCAAAGACAAATTTTAATTTTAACAGATTTACTGAATTTCTACATAGCCACTCCTTGGAGGACCCACAGTATTTTCGATATATTTAAACACTGAGTAAGTAATAGGATTCAGTGTAGTCTAGCCCACTAAAAACCAATTTTCATCAAAATTTATCCATTTTTGCCCACTTTTTATAATGAGCGTTTACTCTTTGTGTTTACGAGCAAAGCCATCATTGATCGCCTTTGTTACTCCAGACGATGATTTGTGTATCCTCTTATTTTTATACACCTTACTTGGGAAATGGGCAGCACTGGCATCTCACATACAAAATAATTTTTGTTGAAGATTGTGACTCTATTTTATTACTTACTCAATGCCTGGAAAAGCCGAGCAAAAACTGAATTTTCGTAATAGATGTAAATCTTTATTTTTTGTTATTTATTGTTCTTTACACTTTCTATTTCTGTGTTGAAAAAACATAGTTAATCAATGTTTTATGCAGCTGAAAAGTTTTAGATCTCGATGCCTAACAATATCCTACCTCTCTTGGCCCGGTGCCAAAACAAAAGTAATCCGTACGTCACGCAGAATACGCCAATCGTGTCGGTTGGATTCATTATTATTTGAGTTTCTCAGCTCTAATGATATAATATAAAACATTTACTCTCTGTCTATGCTTCTTTTATTCTTTTCGTTCATTTTCAAGTATAAGAACTTGGTTGGATGCATTTCTGCTTAAGCTGTTAATTTGCAGAAGTTCTAACAGTGCAGTTACATGAATGTAAGAAGGCCTGTTCCCCTTGATGGCTCGAAATTGCATACATATGTAGGTATATATATATATGTACATAACTAGTAAATCCTTCATCATACATATTTTATTATTTTTATATAATTTTTTTCGTTTACCATTCACTTACCACATAGTTCTACCAAGATTTTGCTCGTGTGCCTCCTGAATAGTCAATTGATTGGTTCGATGCTTTCCGACTCCGAGCATAGAAGTGCGATATTGCGATGCGCTCCTGGGAAAATCAGTTTTGCTTTTGGTTCTGCTAGCGCTTGAGATAACTCGTGCAACTATTCGTGAATGCATTCGAGGCCATTCTCGCATCGATAAAAGCATTTTGGTAGTCTGATTCTACAAAGTAATAAAGCTAATAAATTACTTAGTTGCTGTGTAGTCGAGGTATTCGTGTGAATTAATTTTTATAATGTGAATTGGATCATTTAGAGGAGGATATTTTTCAACAAATGTTGCTTCGAAAAATTACGACCGGGCAGATGGCGCTATTTTTGAAATATTTGAAAACAAATACAGATATCTGAGTTTATCTACTAACTATACTCAAAGTTACAGACACTAATTTGAGATATATTCGAAAATATTTACAACCCTGAACGCAACGAGATATCAAGCAGGTGTTCAGGTATCTGAGTGGAATCGGAATACATTTTTTTTATTTTTGGTTTAAACGATGTTAAAATGTTGGTCAGGATTTAATGCCTTTCCTATAGAAATAATAATACTTAGAAAGGAAATTTTAATTATTTTTATGGTTATCAGGCCATGCCATCAACGGTCTCATTAAATTTGTGTCTGTTTCTCGCTGCCTCTGTTAGTTCACCAATTGTTTTGAGACCAGTCCACTCTTTGGTGCTGTCCCTCGTATTCACGCTAGATTTGAGAAGCGCCATCTAAAATTGTTTACAAGTGTAGTTGCGACAAAAAGCAAAGAATTTCTAGATTTAAAAAAATTAATATAGTTGCAAATCGAGTGGCCAAATACAGTAATTTTACGTTTCCAGTTTTCTCTGTGAAGGGTGGTTTTTATAAAAAAAAAAAACAGCAGACTTCGTTGAAAAGATGAAGTGTCAGGCATTTATAAGGGTTATACGAGACTCAGACACGAAACGGGCGGCTTATTCAACGCCGAAAGGGACCTTTTAGGAGGCAGTATCTTTTGCGTTAACACAGGAAACAGCAACTCTTTTGAGTAAGCCAATGCAGAAAGTCCATCGGGTTGAGGTTGAAAAGCCTACCTCCCTAGAAGAAACAATAAGGAGAAAAAGGAAAAGTCATTTGAATGGTCCTGAGCGAAAGTTGCTGGAGGAAGACCATCAAAAACTGAAAGGGCGATTGAAAGTCTTTTGGCCAAGGCATAGTGTTTGTAATTATATATGCTAAAGCAGTCCCTTTCACTGATTCACTTCACTAGTGAAGTAGTTTAAATTTGTTTACTGTGCGTATTTTAATATAACTAAGTAACAGGGTCTCAGTATGGGATTGTGGTGAGAATGACTAAAAGAAAACAACAGCTGACAATAAGGTGTCGTACAACGCAAAACAATAACAATACGAAAGCTATAATAGAAAATATTCAAAAGCTGCAACAACAAATAGCTTATAAATGTGTATTTGTGACGTCCAGTTCCGCACGCTATACTAAAAATGACGAAATCACACCAGACCTTATCAATTAACAATTTAAAAACTCTTTACCAAAATCTTCAATATTGAATAAATTTTAAAATATGTAGTTTCAAAACGTTTTAAGTTTTCTTCTTAATATGTTGCACACTGGACCTCTACTCATACTCAAACCTACAAATGAACTAGAAGACGGCGATGCTCAAATTATTGTATTATTCCGTGCCAGTAGACAAATTTCTTCGCGACATGCGCAATAACACCCTGTTAGGCAACCAGTAAGTAGCCTGATCGTACCTAATAATTTGATGTCCTTTCTGCCGAGCGAGCAAATAGAAACTGCCTTCTGAATAAGTCTTTCTACTACCCATTAGTACTTATCCGCGTTGGATTTACCACTCAGTTACGACGCCCTTGGCTGATGCTTTTTTGCAGTTCGAGAGAGAACTCGTTGCCTACAATGCCACTGTGATGTGAGTAACCAGCCCAACACTACTGTATGTATTTTTGCCACAAACTGAAGGAGGTTATATCACTAATTAATGAGCTTAGATGGACCTTTCTCCAGATTTAGGCTGGTGAGAGAACTAGCATCTCAACCTGAAGCATCCATTCCATCTCGATGGAAAGCTTGATGCTAAACTTAAAGGACCTGCCCCAACTCCTGATTCATTCTTCATTTGGCTGTGCGTCATTGTCCTTACGCAGGTATCTGAAGTCAAGAGCACGGGCGACTACTGGGCGAAGAATATTGCTTGGTGAATATCGGCACAAATAAATCTCCTAAGTCAATGTGTCAGGAATTAAACTCAGTTTACAACACACGAATTTTCCACGGAATAATTGTTTGCATTTCACAGTTTCGTTTGATGTTGCGGCTACCGGTAGGGAAATCTGAGCGAGTGAGTCCTTAGAACGACACGGCGCGGCAACTTCTCACTGACGGACTATGGTCGATAGAGAGGTCAACTCTTACAGTTCATTTATCCATAGTATGACAGTCTTTTTTAGTACTTTGCGCTTCCTTACTAAAGTAGATCTCACCTTAAATACTACATTTTTTATTAACTTTGTGCTAAAAATCCATGTCTAACCAACATTTTTTCTGTAGCTCAATTGTAGATATGGTACATAAGACAATAACAAATTGTTTCTAATTCTATTCGCACCTTGTTTACGTTTAAGTTTGTTGCTCAAATATCACTGCTATTTATACACCCTTTGATGATGGCGAGTATTTATCCTTCATCACAAATGTTTTAACTCAAATGTCACTATCGCGTTTCCCGTTAGCATTTATTATGGCAATGTTTTATCGGTTTTTTTCCTTAATTTTTAAAAGTAGAAACCCCGCAAATGTGTAATGCACCGAAAGCAAATTATTACTGCGAGATATGAAACTTTACCGCTTTAAAATAAAGTCAAGCTCAAGTCTATGCCATACGCGCAATCGAATGGCAGCGGCGACAAAAGTTTACTTTCAAGCATGAGCTTCAAACTGAATTAGTATTCAATAATTTTCCTATAGTTAGATGCCTCAAGATAAATACATTTTACAATCATAGATTTCCACACCGACAGCAGTTAGAGACTGCACTACATCGGGTTGTGCATAAGTATTGGACTCGTATATTAAAGAAGGAATGCCAATGCGATAATTAAATCAAATAATTGATAAATACTTACTTTTGTAATCCTACTTATGTATGTATATATGTACGTATTAGTCTCTTAGTTATTTAGATACATTTTATGACTTTCAATTTGTTTTAAGTTTCTTTTTTACGCCAAACCGTTCTAAGCTTCGTCGAGAATCGTGGTAGCCAAGTGACGTGTTGAAGCCATTTTAGTACGAATACTCGATCGGAAAATTTCATCAACTTAACAGGTTTGATAATCGGTTAAAATACTGCTTTAATTTTCTTTCAATTACATGTCAACATAAAATTCTTTACACAACAATTAAAATACTCGTTTATAAATAATTAATAACATAAATTACTATTTAACTGCATTTCATTGTTTACTGGTCAACTGACTTAAAATATAAAATAAGCAAACTGCAATGGGATAATACAAATATCTACCTTTGTCATTAGCTGAAATATGAAGAGTGTTTACATAAATATACGATTTAGTTATTTCCTGTCTATTCAAGTTGATTTTTTAAATCAATTGTAGGCGTTTCTAGTGACGCATTTGGCATTTCTATAAACTTTTTAGAATTTTCCTGGGGTTGCTGTTTCATGGCTGTTTTATTTTGGTTAAAAGTTGAACGCTTTAATGAAAGTTTAAAAATGTAGTAAAATTTTGTACACAGTTTGGAGCGTTGTGTTAGAGGTTTTTGTTGTAGTGTGAACTGTATTTTTATAAAACAAAAAAAAAAAAAAAAATTATAATTTATTTGCATGGTATGTATGAGAATAAGTCATAGGAGTACGAATTAGTAGTGGTTAGTTTAAGTATATGTCAGGGGTGGGTAGCATCCGCCCGGCTGACGCAGTAGTGTTTACATAGATACATACACGCTCTTCTTAGGAAGCCAGCGACAGTTTCATTAAAGTTGCCTCAATCGCTCACAGTAGTTTGAAATGATGTAAAAAAGTGGCAGCTGATTTGCCGAAAAAGTGCTCAAATATGATGGCGGTAAAGGTACTTAACACATTGCCCCCCGGTAATAAAGCGTTTTCCAATAACAGGTGTTATTTCGAATAGCCCGCTATTTCGGTAGATTTCACTTTTGAAGCTGTCATTTTTTGATATTTGACAAGTAGAAACTACGCCATTCATAAAAATGTAAGGATAGAGGTTTAAACAACGCATTGAAATTATTAAAATTCACTATAAAAATGGTGAACATTTGGCAGAGACGATTCGTAGAACTCGAACATTTTTGGGGCATCGTGAAGCACCTTGTCGGACCGCAATACAGAAATTGGTGAAAAAATTCGAGCTGTTGGGACAAGTTAGTGATGTGAAGAATAAAACCCATGCACGTCGCTCAAGATGTGTCGAAAATATTGCTGTTGTAGCCGAAAGTGTAGAAGAAAACCCAGGTTTGTCCATTCCTCGTCGTTCTTTGGAATTAGGCGTTCCACAAACGCCATTACACCGTACTTTGCATAAAGATTTGGGTCTTAAGGCTTATGAAGTCCAGTTAACACAAGAACTCAAGCCGGCCGATCATCAACAACGTCGTGTCTTTGCTGATTGGGTCGTTAAAATGCATGAAAATGATCCGGAATTCCATCGAAAAATCATATTGAGTGATGAGGCCCATTTCCACCTCGGTGGCTTCGTCAATAAGCAAAATTGTCGGATCTGGGGCTCAAAAAATCCAAGAGTTATCGTTGGAAAGCCTCTCTATCGTCAACGTGTGACTGTTTGGTGCGGTTTGTAGTCCGGTGGAGTTATTGGACCTTGCTTTTTCGAAAATGAAACTGGAGCGTATGAGCTGAATGGATTGCGCTATCGAGAGATGATTAACGATGGCCAGAATTGGATGGTATTAATCTGGACAACGTTTATTTTCAACTAGACGGCGCTACGTGCCACACAACCATTGATCTCTTATCAAAATAACACCTCTTATTGGAAAGCCCTTTATATTGAAGTGAGACTTTGCAGCTCAGGCAAGATGAATATGTAACTTTTTGATACCAGATAAAAACCAATCTGCCAATATTTGCGCCAAAAATTGGGATATATCGTCCCCTTAGTATAACAATAGCCTATGTGCTCATAGGCTATTATTTTTTTATTGAATTTTTGGATTCTCCATCGTCGATTTTATATGTGGTCAAAATTTTGTCAAATTCTAGTTCCACAAAGTGGGTCAAAACGTCAGTCAAAAAATAATAAATATTTACAGACATAACGAGATTTGAGTGAGAGCTACTTTCGACAAAAAGTTTGAAATTCATTTTCTCAAAACATCAAAAAATTTATAGGCTATTTTAATACTAAGGGGACGATATGTACATAAAACATTGGGCAACTTCGCTATGCTTCTATCTCACGATCATTTTTAAAAATGTTAAGGGGGAACACCGCTGTGATTTTTCCAAAAAATCTATTTTTGTATTTTCTTAAAGTAGATATATTTAAAAAATATGTAAAACAAATTTTTACTTAAAATCTTGAAAATTGACGAAGTTATACCCAATACAGGGGTAGTGAGCTACAACGGCCAATGAAAACTTTAAAAGCGTTTTCCTCAAAACGACTTTTCTGAACAGGGTGGCCTCGATTTCTCGAAGGCTTATGAACCGATTTCAATGTTTTTTTTTTTTTAATTTTTGTACCTGTATTGGCTACAGTCGTACATAGTCGATTTTAAAAATTCCAAAAATTAATATATTTTCAAGCTTTTCCAAAACTAAAAAAAGGGTAAAAACACAAACTAATTTTTCAAACCTGCACCATTTTCTCAAAAATGCCTGTATCGTGGCCACCAGGGTGTATCTGTTTTTTATGACGTCATTGCAGTTCACAGGTACTGTTGAGGAAAAACTGCTGCGCCTTACTAAACCCGATTTGACATCACTAATTTGAGTATTTGTAAGTATAATTTTATAATAGTTATATTATTGTATTGGGTGACCATAAAAAATATTGTTGATTTCCAATTTGGTATTACTATTTGTTATAGACTTCAATATGCCAAAAACGCCTGCTGAACGTGCACGAGAATACAGAGCTAGGAAAAAATTGTCGTAACAAGAAATACCGCCAGCACAAACAGCAGCACAACGCAATCGAAAATGTAGGACTCGACAGAAGGCTTTGAGAAATGCAGTCGCCACTTTTGGAGATGAATCATCATCGACGAATTTCTTTGGGCCAAGTGAATTACCCATAGTCAATCCACAACCCAGTCCCAGCAGAGACGATGGTAACATATTGCATCAATAGTTATCACAAACGAGTGGCCAAGCTGAGCAGGCTCAAGTTTCTGTTGAGAATACTGAGGGAAGAATAATTGTCGTTCAAACCGACGTGCATCAGGCCAATTCATCGCAAAGACGAGGAAATCAGTCGCTCAGCGGTGTCGTGAATGTAGACAGCGAAAAAAGATGCTGGAAGATGCCAATACTAGTGTCGTCCATATACGAGTTGTTTCTCCAGTTATTGTGAATGTATCTTCGAATGTGAGTGATATACAAGTTAATTTTGCTCAAACATTGGAAATAGAGTGTGATGCTCCCGCCGTGGGATAAAACATAGTAATTTTGGGTGTCTACATAACTCCGAATTCACATATCAACGCCATTATCGCATTTTTACATGGTTTGTTATTAAGATAGACTCGTGCTGGTGGTAAATTTCTTCCTCAACGCGACAATCTGAAACCTCTCATATTAACTGGAGATTTCCAAGTAAATTTTGCATCGGACACTTCCATGAATTTTTAGAGCATCAACTGAATTTACAAATGAGTAGTGACCGCTATATTTCAACAACCAAATCAGGAACAACGTATTTTCTCGCTATATCGACACAATCGAGTCAAGAACTTATGTACTATATACATATATCCTAATTCAATTACCACAAACCGATTGTATCCATTGTTGCCATTGCACCATCAACACAAAATGGCAATACAGGCTATTGAAGCACCGACTAATGAACAAATTTCAGAAATAAATGAATAATAATATTATCCATTATTATTGCATGTAATTTTATAAAAAATCATTTCAATCCTCATTAAAATATTTAAATTTAATCCAGAATTTAAGAAGTTTCATTACAAATATGCGCACATAGTGGCGCGGCTGGACTTTTTGTATTTTGTTCTTTGTTTTGACGCATTTCGAAAAAAGATGAGGAAAAGGAGTTGATTAGAATGAAAGTAACGGTAAAATATGAAATTATTTGTTGTTTTCTTATCTTACGTAATTATTATATTTTTAACATAGTGCAAATTAATTAAGCTTACTGGTCCCACTTTTTTATGTAAGACCCTCAAGCTAACTGCCTTTTATTTTTACATCAGCGAGCCGAAGGTCCTGGCAGCCAGTGCTCGTTTTAAGAATAATTGTATTATTATTCAACCTTTATAAATAAATAAATAAATAAATAAATAAATTGAAATGCATAAATTCATTTATCTTCAATCAAAGTAACTTGCCCCGCAGTGCTGTTTTAATAATTCCCTACTAACAAACCGTCGAAGTAACGAAATTTATGTGAATACCCCTATTATGTTTAGGTTTAACAAAAAACCTATAAACTGATTGAAAGTCGTAAAAGATTTCATCTTAATAACCAAGTTAGAGACTAGAGTTATAAAAATAGTTATTTATTAGTAATTTGATTTAATAATCACATTGGCATTCCTTTTTGACATACGAGTACAATATGAAAATCTATGGTTGTAAAAATATAATATCTTCGGGCATCTATTTATAGGAAAATAATTCGAAAACATAAATCTTATTAATTCAGTTTGAAGCTCATACGTAAAATGCAAACTTTCCCCGCTGTTGCCATTAGATTGCGCGTATCGGGTGGACTTGAGCTTGGCTTTATTTTAAAGCGGTCAAGTTTCATATCTCGCAGTAATAATTTGCTTTCGGTTCATTACACATTTGCGGGGTTTCTACTTTTAAAAATTAAGGATAAAACTGATAAAACATTGGCTTAATAAATGCTAACGGGAAACGCGATAGTGACAATTGAGTTGAAATTTGGCTACAAAGATTTCAAATAAAAGGATCAAAAAATACTCGCCATCATCATAGGGTGTATAAATAGCAGTGGTGTTTAAATTAAAAGGTAAACAAGGTGCGAATAGTATTAGAAACAATTTTTTATTGTTTTATGGACCATATCTACAATTAAAATACAGTTAAAATTTTGGTCAGACATAGATTTTTAGCACAAAGTTAATGGAAAATATTTAAGGTGAGATCGTCCATTCAATCATTACTTACGACTACTTTAGTATGGGAACGGAAAGAACTACAAAAGGCAGCCATACTATGGATAAATGAACTGCAAGAGTTGACTTCTCTCTCGGTCATAGTCAGCCAGTGAGAAGTTGCCGCGCCGTGTCGTTTTAAGGACTCACTCGCTCACATTTCTCTAACGGTAGCAGCACTGTGAAATTCAAATAATTATTCCGTGGAAAATTCATGCGTTGTAAACTTAGTTTAATTCCTGACACATTGACTTAGGAGATATATTATATTTGTGCCGATATTCACCAAGCAATATTCTTCGCCCAGAAGTCGCCCGTCCTCTTGATTTCAGATACCTGCGTAAGGACAATGAAGCACAGCCAAATGAAGAATGAATCAGGAGTTGGGGCAGGTCCCATAAGCCTGGCATCAAGCTTTCCATCGAGATTCCTCAAAATTATAAATTTTTTTCAAACGTTTTACTTTTTATTAGGTTTCTGTTATCCTCAAAATTACAAATCAGCCAATTTTTGAAAGAATTTACGCCTATTTGAAAAACTATTTGAATCACTTAAAATGGAATCGCTCCCAATTCTTATTTGGTTATTATTGGTTTTATGGAAATATTTTGTTTTGTACTTGTAATCTAATCCTGTAATCGTGATATTCTGAACTTTTTTCGTTTTTTACTGCTTTTGGATATTTACATACGTAAATGTCTGAGAATAAACAAATTTCACTAATTGAGTTAACTACAGCAACTCTGACCCAAATATGAATTAACCTGGTAGCATAAAAAAATTAGTGGAATATTTATAAGAAAATATTCACAACTAGCAATTACTAAATATTATATATTGTAATTGTTATTTCATAGGAAACCACAACGAAAATGCTTTCGAAAGTACGCAGATGGCCACAGATATATTCTACTGTCCGCGCAACGATTGGCGCATGTTGTGCCCACGCCAACAATACAACTTTTGCTCAGCCGCCAATATCACAACGCATTGGAAAATCAGCGCGGTAAGAGACAATTGCATATCTCATTATGAATCCACCATGAAGCTCATGCAACATAGAATATGAGTTACATCTGTAAGCACGCACATCTACATCTACATCTACAAATACAGTTCCATCCATTGCCACCTTCGAACGCCAGGTCAGAAGCGAAAACGGGGATCTGAAACCTCATTTGACGTTTCATGCCCAGAGTGAATTTCGCACCCGTAATTTATTGTACAATAATTTCGTGATAGTGGAAAGCATTAAGAGGCCCCGGTAGGCTAGAGCTCGAAAATTTAGGGTATTTAGGGTATTTTCAGAATTGTTTTTTACAATAAAAATAAATTAAAAACGATATTTAAAATTTTTAAACTTTTTAGTTAACTTCTTTTACATGCAAAAATGAAAAAATAAATAAAAAAATGGCGCTGAAGTTGATCCTTCCGAAAAATTGGATCTGGCCGGTGTTGTCCATTTTGGCTATTTTATTTATTTGAAACCCAAAAACCAAACAGATTAATAACACTAGTCTACAAGGAAAAGTATTCGAAATAATTTAAACTAATATCTGCTTCTCTGTCCATGCAAAATTCGGATTGATAACTAAAATTAATTTATTAGTTTGAGTTTTTACGATAATCGTATCTTTCGTGTTTAATGGAACTAGGCCGACAAAATTTAACCAACATTCAGACCCAGAAACCAGACTATATATTTCCGAAGGTTTATGATGCGCTGAATCCAAATCTGGCCTCAGAATTGCTCTATCAGCTCTGGTTTTCGAGATATCCTAACCTAAAAGTGCAAAAAACACCATTTTTGCCCATGAAATTTTCAAAATGCGATATCTCTGCGAAAAAAATGATATTTGAGCAAACAAAACGCCATTTGAAAAAAGAAGGATTGTATTTAAAGATGCCATCCTTTAATTTTGGTGAAAGAAAACATCTGCAAGGCTACATAACCTCAAATATGGGCAAAAATGGGGTTTTTTGCACTTTTAGGTTAGGATATCTCGAAAACCAGAGCTGATAGAGCAATTCTGAGGCCAGATTTGGATTCAGCGCATCATAAACCTTCGGAAATATATAGTCTGGTTTCTGGGTCTGAATGTTGGTTAAATTTTGTCGGCCTGTGTAATCAGTATGACTGTAGCTACTAGACTATGACGAGCTACTGTTGCGTACAAGAATAAAAAAAAATTCACAAAATGGCGCGGTTTTGAATTTGACACTCTAAAAATCGGGTTTTTTCAGTTTTTTAATTAAAAAATACGAAATAATTGAAATAATAATTTGATTCTAGTACGGGCCATAGCCATTTATGTTGTGAGCAACATATTAAAATTTCAGACGCTTCGGTTGAATAGTTTTTTTTTTCTTGACAACACCAGACCGAAAAAAGCCGTTTTGAGATAATTGAGTTGAAAGTTTTGAGAGTGGATAATGCGACCATTGATGCCGTCGCGTGACGAATCTGAGTCTACCTGCAAAAACGGCTGTAGAATCGAAAATACTGGGAATATCTTTCCAAAAATATGACAGTAGATTCTTAAAAGTCTATACTTTCGAAATATCAAACAACAAAAGATCAATTTTTTGAAAATTCTAGACCACCGGGACCCCTTAAGACTGTGTTAGCCGGTTATCATGTGGAGAATGTTTCTATATTCGTTAATATTCCCAAATTAATCATCCAATTTTTTTTTTGAATGACTTTTTTTTACTAAATAAAAAATAATTTTGAGTGATGCAAATTTGTATTGGACCTTCACGCGCTCCATTGCTTGTGTTTTTGTGTGCTGGAGTTGTCTAGTGCACAGGTGTCAAATATGATTGACAAACGACGTCATTTGCAAAAATTATAAATCTTCCTCTGGGGTGATTAATTTTATGCTACCTTGCATATTTACGAGTATAGAATCAAGTGGAATTTGAAGGTGATTTCAAATGATTAAATTCACATTAAGATGAACAAAAACAAAAACAAAACTTTTGTTGATGCTCCAACCGAAATTTGTTTTATACCCAAAAAATAGGCATATCGTGCCACCAACGCCTTGAAATTCATCATTGAATTCCCACGGGAAGAATGCACCTTTCCACAAATTTGGCTTACAAAATTTTATTTACAAATCGTTATTATTTGTTTCCCAAACTGAAATCTGCATTGAAAGATGTCCGTCAAAGGTGTGAAAACGAAAGCGGCGACCATGCGCAGCTCGCATCGAGTATTGTAGAGTGATAATAAATGAATGTTTATGTAGAAAATAAAAGGCTTTGCAGGGTATGTCTCGTCATTTCATAGCCACTTACTGTACGTGTATATATTTGTATATTTTCCGAAACTCTGTGTATTTGATATTCTCAATTCTCCTCATATTGGATATTTGTGATACTTTCTTTAGTGCCTGTTCAACAATGGAAAATCCTTACCCAGGTTTAAAGATATCGAATGAAGAAAACCGTGAATTTATGGACGCATATCCAGGTACATTCATACATACTTTTATATCCATAAATGTAAAGCTTAGAGCCTTTCAGCTATGCAATAGTCAAGAGGTGTACGACTGTAAATTAACAGATCCACATTTAACACATTTAATCAGTCTCAGTCAAGGCTGCTACACATTTTGTATTTGTTTTCTAAAAAAAGACGATTATTTGGTTGACGCTGTTTATTGAAAAAAACGAAAGTGTTAGCTCGGAACTATTTTTACATTTATCGACCGTCGGTTATCTAATCTGAAGAACTGCATCAAATTTTAAGCTTTATTTACTATCTGGTTTTGTATCTGTTTTTTGAACTTGACCTTTTTTCCAACTTTGCAAAGTTTCTCAAGGTTTTGATTTTTATTAGCAGAGCATTCAAGTAAGCCTTGAAAATAAATTATTTCAAAAGTTTGCAAAAAAATTAAGGCGCGGTATGCTTCAAGGCGCATCTTTGTTATCTAGTGGATCATTCTATTGGCTTCTCCATTAAAATATATGGTAAAGTGTTTTTTAGATACAGAGGAAAAAATGTTGCTAATTTGAATTCAATTAGGGTAAGGCAAGGTTGTCCCCAATATTGTCGCCCCTTCTCTTCGCCATCATCCTTAATGACGTCATGACCCAACTGACCTTGCACAAAAAAGCATCGTATGGAGTTTCACCAGACATCTCGAGGACCTGGACTTCGCCGATGACATCTGCCTCCTCTCTCACAAACTCTCTGACATGCAATCGAGAGAGTTTACCACAATAACGCAAGGCAAATATTGGTTGAGGGATGCCCGGTAGAATTCGTTGAAAGCTTCTGCTACCTCGGCTGCATCATCACGGCAGATGGTGGAGCAGATGAAGATGTTAACTCCGGCTAAACAAAGCAAGGGCGGCTTTCAGTATGGGGGAGCTCACAATTCTCCAGGCGCACTAAACTACGATTCTTCGGTTCCTACGTGAAGTCCGTATTGTTGTACGGAAGCAAAACATGGCTGGTCTCTAACATCATCACACTCAGGCTACAATCCTTCATCAACAAATGCCTCCGCATCATCTGCAGAATATTCTGGACAAACACCATCAGTAACGATGCACTGTGGAGATTAATGGACGAGGAATCCATCCTTAAACAAATCAAACGCAGAAAGTGGCGATGGATAGGTCACGCATTGAGAAAACCAGAAGATAGCATCATGAGGGCGGCACTGGACTGGAACTCGCAAGGGAGCAGGGGTCGCGGTCGACCAAAAAACTCTTGGAGAAGGTCGAGGCTGCGCGAACTAGCAGTCGCCGACATCCCATAGGACGGTGCAAAAGCAACAGTACAGATCTGAGTAGGATGGAAGACTCTTGTCGAGGCCCTATGCTTCCGAGAGGAGTGAACAAGAAAAAAAAATTTCAATTATACCTACATTTTTTTTATTTACAGATATTGCTCGTGACCTTGCTGAGATAGTTGGTAGGGACAATAACAAGGACGCTGCAAAATGGTTTAGAAAGGTAACGGCACTAATTTTCCAAGCTGAAGTTAAATTAAATCACCCTCCACTACAATATTTCTTGATTAATTTATAGGCCTTGGATTATAACATAGCAACGAACCTCAAAAAAACTGGTCCAGTCACCGCTTTGACTTACAAATGTTTTCTCAAGGGCAATGAACTCACTGGCGAAAAATTGAAATTAGCTCTCATACTTGGCTGGTGTATTGAACTGGTGGGCATCTGTATTAGTTATATCTACGTTATTGGTAAATTACCTGATTTCCTACATTTTCATGCGCTCTGTAGCTGCATTACTCGCTCCTCATGTTCGATGACATCATGGACAAGAGCACCACACGTCGGGGCCAGGTGTGTTGGAATGCATTGGAAAACGTTGGTCTCAATGCTGTGAACGATGCGCTCATGATTGAGAATTCCACGTATGTGCTGCTCAGAAATCACTTCCGTCATTTGGATTGCTATGTGGATCTGATAGATTTGTTCCATGAAAGTTGCTTTGAATGTTTACGTGGGCAGTCAATAGATATGCTCATTGGCAAAAGGAATGTCAGCACTTTCACTATGGAGGCGTGCAATGCGATTGTGGACCACAAAACTTCATCTCATTTGCTCTATTTACCTGTAGCTGCTGGTATGCACTTAGCGGGGTGAGTACAAATTGAAATGGTAACTGAAATTCACAAAATTTGCAATAATTATTAACCTATTTATGTTAAGAGTTAAAACCCAGAAGATATACGATGAATGTAAAGCGATTACATTTGAATTGGGTCATTTATTCCAAGTGCAAAATGATTTCCTCGATTGCTTTGGAAATCCTCACAAAACTGGCAAAACTGGCACAGAAGACATACAGGCCAATAAGTGTACCTGGTTGGTGGCATCTCTCTTGGAAAAAGCTAGCCCGGAACAGAAAAAAATTTTAGAGGAATGCTATGGACAAGACGGTAGGTGTAATCATACATATGAGCAGGAAAATAAAATCATAAAGGATACAAATATCCACGTAAACAAAAATTATGGATTGAAAAAAGTTTCTCATTAAAGAAAAAGGCATGATTTAGGGCGTATTGGCTGGTGCAAAGTCCAAGTAAACGATTATCTCACCAGACTTTCTCTCTTTTTCACTGCGAGAAATCTCCAACTTTCGACCCTGTTTACTACCTAGGCAAAGGAGGTCAAACTGAAACTCAAGGTAAAAGTCGATGACACACCAAATCTGACTGTTAAGACACACAACCGCAATTGCCACTAGAGCCAAAATCGTTTGCCGGTAGCACTTGGGGCAAAGACAAAGAAATGTTGCTATCGACATTTAAGACAATTGATCGGCCGGTTCTAAACTATACTGCGCCTGTCTGGTCGCCTGGTCGCTAGTGACACGCAGTGGATGAAGCTCCAGACTTGCCAAAACACTGCTATTCGGACGGCGAGTGGTTTCCTCCTGATGTACCCCCTTCAACACCTTCACAACCACGCACAGATGCTCCCTCTAATGGAGCACAATAAACTGCTCAGCAAACAGTTCCTGTTAGGGTCCTACCGCAAGTTTCACCCTTGCAGACACCTGCTTGAGCTAGAACCGCCTCCCAGGCACGTCAAGAGACACCTCCTCAATTACGCAGACGAGATCCAGGACAAAACTAACAGACATTTACTGGACCAGACAGTGTTTAGACAGACAATAAGCGACATTCATCGGGAGACCGTCATCATCTTCCTAAGCTCCCGACCACCGAATGTGATAATCGGAGTCCAACCACCACCTAAAGCAGAAATGACCCCGACATACCAAACATACGTCCGGCATGTGAAGGCACCCTGCACTACACTAATCACCTTTTCACATGCCCCTTAAAATCCACCCATCTAACATCCCTCTCCCTCTGGACCCAGCCTGCCGAAACAGCAAGTTTCCTGGGCCTACCTGTAGATGAGCTAGACGAAGACGACCGAGGATATACACTACACTGACAGGGCTTGTATTACTGCTACAACAACGACAACAACAGGGCATATTGGTATATAATATAATCTGTTAATAATTTGAAGCTCCAGTCGCCACTTAAAATTTCATTTACTCATCAAAAGTCGGTCATACATCACATAACGAATTTGAAATGAATGTTCCCCTTTTCTTTTCAGATCCCGAGAAGCTAGCTCGTGTTAAACAACTCTATGAAGAATTGAATATACGCCATATCTACGCCAAATACGAGGAAGAATCTTACAAGAGGATAAAAAAACTTATTCAAAACGCATCGGTGGATGCACCGCGTGAAGTTTTTCAACTGCAACTTAACGTAATTTCTGATGAAGCATTCCTATAATAAGAAAAGTAGTTGATAAGAAATAGTAAATAGTAATAAATTGTGGGCTGAAAAAATGTCAGCTACTGGATAAGTAGTTAGATACTTTGGTAATATTTCAGAGCTAAATCGCACCGAGCCCGAATTGTGCTGGATTTTTTTACCAAACTCCAAGTAAATACCATCGTGCAAGCACCGTATTCACCTGATATGGCCCCGTGCGACTCCTTTTTGTTTCCCAAGTTGAAGTTTCCCCTTCGTGGAAGGAGATTTCAGTCGGTCGATAGAGGAGATCAAAGAGAGTGCGACGAAGGAGCTGAAGACCATCCCTTCGTCGGCCTACCAGGGGTGCATGGAGGACTGGGTTAAGCGTTGGCACATGTGTGTTGCTTCAGCTGAAAAGAGATAAAATGAATTTGCCTGAAATTTAACTCTGTTGTTGTTTTATTTAAACATTTCCGGTACTTTCTGACTCTTTTCGGATGCTTGGCCGAGCTCCTGCTCCTACTTGTGATGTGCGTCTTGATGTTGTTACCCAAATGGAGGAACCTACAGTTTCAACCCGACTCTGAACGACAGATATTTTTGTGTATGAGGAGCTTTTTCATGGTAGAAATACACTCGGAGGTTTACCATTACCTGCCGAGGGGCGTCCGCTATTAAAAAACCCTTTTCTTTCATTTCGGTCTTTCAATTTGCTACCCCAAACCAAATTGAGCAGGTCAAATCTTACTACCTACGTCGCCTCTGTCCATGTCTAGATTTATGTATTTTCTTAATCGGTCATATAATTTTGGTTTTAGTAGTGTAATTAAAATTTATTAGCAGATTAAACTTTTAAAAATATTTTATTCCACTTTAAACAGGTTGAAAGTCATTAAAGTGAATTATCTGATTGTATTTACTTTCAAATATAAGCACAAATCCACAAGTAATTCGTATTGTAGGTGGTTGTGTACGTATAAGTTGAGGTTCTGTAAATTCATGCAGCTTATTTTTAAAGTTATCGCAAATCATCTAATTACAAGGTAAACATTGCAAAAAAGATTATTGGCCTAATTTTGAAATAAATACAGTTTCGAAATACATAAAACCAAATGCGATTGCGCGTATCGAGTGAGCTTGAGGGTGGTTCTATTTCAAAGCTACTATGCAGGTATTGTCCACCCTGAGACAAATTGTGCTTCAAAAAGATTAAATCCGTTACCACAAACTTGATTTTGTTTTTTTGTTAATTTTGTCATAAAATAATTTGAAATTGGTCAACAATGTGAAGTCATATTTACTGACTTTAGTGGAGTTACTCACAAAATTCTACTTAAAAAGGCGGAAACAGTTGAATTTCATTCAAGCCTACTGAAGTGGTTTGCATTCTACCTCACTGATACGACCCATTCATGCACATAAATTACCCTAAGTCAGATGTCATCAAAGTTAACTCAGGCGTACCTCAAAGCGTCCACCTTAGACTTTTGCTTTTCTTATTATTTGTCAATGATAATGCAGACATTTTCTTGATTTCGCCTGGTCTGATGTGCAGAAATGACATGAAAATACAAAATACAGTCACATAGAGAACATGAAGAAGATGTCTGTCTGACTGCCTCCAACTTCAAGAGTACTTATGAAGATGCCAAACAAATTTTAATGCAGGCAAATGTCAGTATTCATATTTCACTAGCCATCCATTAATGTGCGATTGATTTCCATTATAAGATAGGCACTGGTACCTTTACAAAAATGTATTAAAAGAAAGGCGTAGGGTTCAGCTTTATTTCGAAAATGTCCTTTATGAAACATTTAGACTTTATCGTTGACAAGTCTAAGTCTATGCTTGGCTTTGTAATGAATGAATTCCAGGATTCCTTTACACTCAAGAGTTCGGATATATACATTTCGAGTCTGTATTGCCTTGATAATTTACAAATGCAACTATAACAAGACATTTGTACATACTTAATGGTGAACTACCCTAATAATACGAAACAACAAAAATATGAGTAAGCAATGAATACCCATGTAAAAAAAGAACTCTTCACTAAACTGCTACTGAATTTTAGGATTTGATTAAGATTTTGCAAATATCTCTTTGCTCCCGGCCGTGAAGCTTTAGTGCAAGCAACGTTGATATAGTTTTAATAAGCCAAAACAAAAGGTACGTTCTCTGGGAAGACAATAACGGCAACATTTTAAGTTCACAGCGCAGTTATAATTTGTCTCTGGTGCTCTACAGATGTGTAGTGATTTTCTTAAAGATTTAAAATTCATTAATAAAAATAAAATCGAACAAGGCAACAAAAATCTGGAAAACGCGAGAAAACGTACCAAAAATTTTGGTAAATTTATTGAATTCAGTCACAACAACAAAATTAGTAATACATTTTCTGCAAAACGGTTTCGCATTGCGGGATTTTCGGCCATGGGCAGACGTCAAAACTATTTTACATAATTTTTTCACCATTCCCTGTTTTTATTAGTTACAATAGAATGCCGGACCTCCGCAAAATGTACAAAGACTCGGTCGCATACTTTCGTACTTTATAAAAACTAGAGAATTCATAGACTGAAAATAAATTTTATCAGAAACCGGAGCATACTCGTCCAAAGGTTATCGACGTTTTGAATTCCCATTCGCCGCCATAATTGCTCTGGTGGCTAAGGTTTCCAAAATCACTAAAAAAACAAGATTGTGGTCTATATTTGAGGTTAAGTGAAGTTTCTTCCAGACAAAACATAAACAGCATCCTGAAGTTTGTGTCTTCTTTGATGAGTTGAGTTTGATGTTTCATATACAAAATGTAATAATTTTAATAAAAAACCTTGCGACACAAAATTTTGGTTTACAGAGAGAAGAATTGAAATTAATATAGTTCGAAAGATCAAATTTAGAAGTAACTATCCGAAATATTCAAGGCTTTCCAAGGATGAAGTGATCAAAGGACATTTTCAATTCCTATTCGTTCTTGTGCAATATAAACTTCATTTGGTTTATTTGAAACCCATACTAGTAATATGCATTTCACTGAATTAAAAAAAAAAAATTTATTAAATAAACATAAAAAAATTATATTAATAAAAACCTCACTTCACAGAGAAAACTAGAAGCGTAGTCTTACTATATTTGGCCACTGGATTTGCAACTATTATATTTTTTTTTAATATGGTGCACAATGTCGAGCTTGTAATTCTTGTTCCAAGAAATTTAAATTTCAAACATTAATCTCTTACGGGCAAGAAATAGATTAGGTGGCAGCAACACAACGTTGGAAGGTAATCGCAGGCATTTAGCATGGATATGTCGATCAAGAAGAAGAATTCATTACTAAAAAAATTTCGAGGGAATCGTGAAACTGAAATTTAAAATAAATACGTTTTTAGAAAGAAAAAAACAATGAATTTAGTTTCCATAAAAATAATTGAAATTTCTTTCTAAATGTTATTGTTTCTATAGCAAGGCAACACTACGCTTAGTTTTCTATTAAATCCTGATCAACAATCCTCACCTGAAAAATCTTAAAAACCAAAAATAAAAAAATTCATTCCGATTCCACCCAGTCGCTGCGTTCAGGGTTGTAAATATTTTCGAAAATATCACAAATTAGGTTCTGTAACTTTGAGTAGATAAACTCAGATATCTGTATTTGGTTTCAAATATTTCAAACGTAGCGCCATCTGCCCGGTCGTAATTTTTCGAAGCAAAATTTGTTGAAAAATATCCTCTAAATGATCCAATTCACATTATAAAAATTAATTCCCACAAATATGTCGACTACACAGCAACTAAGTAATTTATTAGCTGTATTACTTTGTAGAATCAGACTACCAAAATGCTTTTATCGTTGCGAGAATGGCCACGAATGCATTCACGAATAGTTGCACGAGTTTTCTCAAGCGCTACCAGAACCAAAAGCAAAACTGATTTTCCCAGGAGCGCATCGCAATATCGCACTTCTATGCTCGGAGTCGGAAAGCATCGTACCAATCAATTGACTATTCAGGAGGCACACGAGCAAAATCTTGGTAGAACTTTATGGTAAGTGAATGGTGAACGGAACAAATTTTATAAAAATAATAAAATATGTATGATGAAGGATTTACTACTTATGTACATATATACACAATTTTGTTTTAAATGTTTTTCAAAAACACTTCATATGAGGGGAGGTACGGGCGACGTTTTTTTTTTGCCTGTACGGCGAGACGCTTTAATATACATATATGTATATATATACCTACATACATATGTATGCAATTTCGAGCCATTAAGGCGAACAAACCTTCTTACATTCATGTAACTGCACTGTTAGATGTTCTGCAAATTAACAGCTTGAACAGAAATGCATCCAACCAAGTTCTTCTACTTGAAAATGAACGAAAATAATAAAAGAAGCATAGACAGAGAGTAAATGTTTTATATTATGTCTTTAGAGCTGTTTCTCAAATAATAATGAATCCAACCGACACGATTGGCGCAATCTGCATGACGTATGCATGACTTTTTTAGCGGCACCGGGTCAAGAGAGGTAGACTATTGTTAGGCATCGAAATTTAAAACTTTTCAACTGCATAAAAAATTCATCAGCTATGTTTATTTATAGTATAGAAGTAGGCAAAAATTTCCTATTTAAATCTATTACGAAAATTCAGTTTTTGCTCGGCTTTTTCGAGACATTTACTACTGAATTAAGTTTCACTGACCTGAAACCTAGATGTTACAGTTCAAAGATAGGACCACAATAACAAAAAGTTATGCGTGAGAGAAATAAGGTTTGCTCCTTTAAATATACCGAAAATATTGCGAGTCCTCCAAGGAGTGGATATGTATAATTTCAGTAAATCTGTTAAAATTAAAATTTGTCTTTGAACATTGATTCTGATTTATATTTTATTTTTGATTAATTTTTAGTACGAGTACTTCGTCAACAATTGGAAATCTTTCTGTGCCCTTGGCGATGGGAAAAAATGAGATCGATGGATTTATCGCTGTCTATCCAGGTATTTGTGTGGAAATATGTAAAAACACAGTGTAACAGTTCGTTTGTTGTCGCAGTAACTGTCACTTTGTGTGGTGGAGTATCAGTTGGTTTTAAATCTTTCTGGGCAATGGGTAATTTAGTTAATTAAATTAATTACACTTGCGACACTAAATTTTGGCTTACACAGAGAATAATTAAAATTAATAAAGTCAGAAGGTTCAAATTTAAAGTAACTATCCGAAATATTCAAGGCTTTCCAAGGATGAAGTTATCAAAGGACTTTCATTTAAGCTCAACTTCTCATATAGGGTTTTCCAATGAGAGGTATTACTCCCGTAAAAGACCAATGGTCTCGTTGCTTGAGTAGCTCCAGCTTCATTTTTGAAAAAGTAAAGTCCATTGACTCCGCCGGACCGTAAACCGCACCAAACAGTCACACGTTGAGGATAGAGAGGCTTTTCAACAATAACTCTTGGATTTTCTGAGCCCCAGATCACCGAGGTGGAAATGTACCTCACGGTGTAATGACGTTTGTGGAATGCCTAATTCCAAAGAACGGCGAGGAATGGACAAACCTCGGTGTTCTTCAATACTTTCAGCTACAACAGCAAAAAATTTTCGGCTGTTCTTGAGCGACCTGCACGGGTTTTATTCTTCACATTACTAACTTGTCCCAACAGCTCGATTTTGTTCACCAATTTCTGTATTGCGGTGCGACAAGGTGCTTCACGATGACCCAAAAATTTTCGAAACTACGAACCGTCTCTGCCAAATTTTCACCATTTTTCTAGTGAATTTTAATAATTTCAATGCGTTGTTTAAACCTCTATCCTTACATTTTTATTAATGGCGTAGTTTCTACTTGTCAAATATCAAAAAATGACAGCTTCAAAAGTGAAATCTACCGAAATAGCGGGCTATTCAAAATAACACCTGTTATTGGAAAACCCTTTATAATCCTCTTATAAAGACGGCCAAATCTGCCTTGATATATTGTGCATTCAACAAGTGATTTTAATCGCGAATAGAAACACATGTTTTTAAAAAATAAAATGGAATCTTCGAACGCGTAAAAGAGGCATATTTTGTATTTTTTTTATAAAAGTGGTAAAAATACAACGACTGCTGCTGTTCACAGAGAGGATACCGTGAGTGTAAGGACTGCGCAAAAGTGGTTTTCAAAATTCCGAAGTGGTAACTGCGACGTGGAGGATGCCCCGCGCGCTGTTCGTCCTGAAGTCTTTAACTCCGACGCCTTGCTCGAACTCGTGGAAGCTGAGCCAAATTTGACAGTCGATATGATAGCTCAGAGGTTAAATTCATCGCATGGAACAGTTCACAGGCACCTGGTTCAGTTGCGAAAGGTATCAAAGCTGGGAAAATGGGTTACGCATAGACTTTCCGTCGCTTCAGCAGAGAGTGAATGTGTGTTCTCAGCTGCTGCCACGGCTTGAAAATAAAAGATTTTTGAACCGTATCGTTACTGGGGAAGAAAAATGGGTTCTTTACAATAATCCTGTTGGCAAACGCCAATGGTTAGTCAAAGATGAAACACCAGAACCGACCCCTAGAGATGGCCTTCAATCCGAGAAGATTCTCCTGTCTATTTGGTGGGATATGGCCGGTATTGTTTATTATGAACTTCTGGAACCAAACCAGACGATAACTGCTGATTATTATTCCCATCAGCTATCAAACCTGAATGAGGCACTTAACAAAAATCGACCGTCTTTAGTGAATAGACGCAAAGGTTTGTTTCACCACGACAACGCAAGACCTCATACCGCAAGGCAAACATTAGGCAAGCTGAACGAGCTCGGATGGGAGCTAATGCCGCATCCACCATCACCTTTTCCGCGGACTTCAATCCCATATGAGTAACAAGAACTACTCCTCAAAAGAAGCTATAAAAAGGGATATCGAAGCGTATTTTGGCTCCAAGGACAACAAATTTTTGAGCAGGGAATTAAAAATTTGCCTAAACGTTGGGAAGACATTGCAAATAATGAAGGGAAATGTATTATTGATTGATAAATACTTTAAACATCTTTTTCATTAATTTTAAAACCACCTTTAAAAAACGCACGAACCTATGGACTAACCTGATACATTTTATTCCTGTTTTCATTTCTAAGGAGTCTCAATTTCTTTACAGATGTTGTAAGAGATCTAACGGAGTTTGGAAATAATAACGCAAGCAAATTGGCTGCAGACTGGTTCGAGAAGGTAGTGAATACTGATTTTCTAAACTCATTTCAAAGTTAATCAATGCTCCAAGAAATATTTACACTTCACAGGCTCTAAACTACAATTTGTCACCAACCAATACGAAAAATAGTGTAATTACCGTTTTGACGTACAAAAATTTAATGAAAGGCGATCAACTCACTGCGGAAAAACTAAGATTGGCGCATTTGCTTGACTGGTGCCGTGAATTGGTAGACATTTCACAACTTTCATTTTTACCAACTGCAATTAGTGTATATTCTAAATTTGTTTGTGTTCCGCAGCTCCACCATGTCATCTTCATCACTGATGATATCATAGACAAAGGCATAAAACGTCGGGGCCAGTTGTGTTGGTATAAATTGGAAGACGTTGGTTTCAATGCTATACACGATGCGCTCATGATTGAAAATGGCATCTATAAACTACTCAAAAAATATTTCCGTCATTTGGACTGCTATGTTGATCTGGTCGAATTATTTTGTCAATGTATCTTTAAATATATGACTGGGCAGTCAATGGATATGCTTGCCGGTGGAAGGAGTGTGACCACTTTCACCCGAGACTTATACGATGAAATTGTAAAGACCAAAACTGCCAGCTACTTTTTCTATTTACCCATGGCTGTGGCTTTACATTTGGCGAAGTGAGCAAGCAATTGAAATATTAGTTTGGGGAAAAAGAAATCCATTATTTTCTCGGTATATGCCTGTAGTCATTGATATCTCGTAAAGCATCGAGCAAACAAATCTCTAAATTGTTGCTCGTTGTCATGGCGACATTGGTGCCACTGTAGCAAAAATTTAATGGTTATTAAGTGCAGGCAATCTAAACCTAAATTTGTGGCGGAAAATATAAGATATAAAATAAAAAAAATTATTTAACATCAAAACACTTTAGAAGTCCCTAAAGCTTTATTGAAAAGCGAAGTATTCATTAGGATTTAGATGGAAAATGGCCCGATAAAGAATTCAAAATAGATTCAAAACTGTCTTTATTTATTTTCTTTCAACTGATGCTGCCGCCATATGAACTTTGATAGATGAGATGCCAAATGATGCCTCGCTGTCCCCCTATGTCTCTTATTTTCCATGTAGCACTGCCCCATATTCTCTCAACTGTTTGTGTATGAAGCAATAAAATTGTATAATATTTATGATTAACTTTAGCGTGAAGAGATGCTTCTATTTCTATTCTATTTGATTGGCAACCTTTCCAATCAATAATTTTATCAAGGAGGATAGAGCCAAATCTATTAGGAACAGTGACAATAGAGAGTGACAATAAATAATAATAATCTTTTGTTTCTCTCCTTATGCCATCAAACACCCTCTGTTCAGGTAACACTCCACCACAATTATTTTTACGCTTAGTAAACAAACCTGCATCAATTTCCACAATGCAACCTGGTCCACCTATTTTCTTGTTCGATTTCTCCTCCATATTCAAAGCACATAATTCACGCATGTAATTGTTGCAATCTATACCAGTTTTATCTGAGAAATGAAGCTGCTTTTTACAAAATTGAATCGACGTCAACTCCTCGCACGGGCAATAAATGAATCTCAAAGCTGAACAAAATGGAATTCTGCTTCGAACCAGTTGTATGTTTTAAGTCCCAGTTGCTGCTCAAACTGTCTTAAATAACATTTCCAAAAGTTATGTTTACTAAAATAAAGTTTAATGACATGGAAATTGGTTTAAGTAAAATATTTCGCGCCTGAAAAAAAAATGGGCTTAAAAATCGGCAAACAACAAGGCAACAACAAGAAACCCAAAAGATAACAACAAGATTGCTCTTGATATTATTCATTCCCCCGACACTCGGCTTCACGTAACCGGAACGACCCGGATTTAGCCCCGCCAAGGATGGTCGCTTCAGCAGCATTACCCGTATATGTGAGGGGGATGTCTATGCTGCTACAACAACAAACTCATAGCTCTTTATTGGCGCATTGACTGAACTGTTGCTGAGGTGGCATTAATACGTATTGTGTATTCCATTCAGTTGTAAGTTAAAGGTGGTTAACTACGGAAGTCAACAAAGAGAAAATTCGGTATATTTTACAGTTTTCCTTTGATAAAGGCGAAAATGCAGGTCAAGCCGCTGAAATTGTGAATAGTTTTATGATGCCGATACTGCAATAGATAACTACGTGCAATATTGGTTTCGTCGATTCCGTTCAGGCATTTTTTGATGTTAAAGAAAATGTCGATAATGTCGATGAAACCACAGAAATAATCGAAGTTGACTGGCATATCGCCGAGCAGTCCGTAGCATCGCCTAAGAGCTAAAGATCGACCATAAAACAATTTTAAATCATTAACGCAAAAATAATGGATTTCTTTTTCCCCAAGTTAATATTTATCAGAGTAAAACAAAAATTTTTTTTATAATCTTCATTTTCAGTGTTAAAGACCCAAAAGTTTTCAACGAATGTGAAGTCATTGCAATCGAGTTAGGTAATTTCTATCAAGCACAAAATGATTTCCTTGATTGCTTTGGTAGTCCTGACTTCACTGCTAAGATTGGCACAGACATAGAGGCCAATAAGTGCACCTGGTTGGCTGTGGTGTGCATGGAACTAGCCAACCCGGAACAAAAGTCTCTCATGGAGGAGTGTTATGGGCAAAATGGTATGTATAAACACACATATGCACATATTTAATAAACAATTTTGGATGCATCGAAGCAAAACATCGACATTTTCCAAGCAGTTTCAATTGTATTTAGTTACTCTCATTACTCACTGAGGATAGCTCTACCCCGCCCCATGATGCACAGTTTGGGAACCTCCAAGGTCTTATATCAGTTTTTCATATATTCACTTTGCCCAATTTCAGATCCCCAGAAGATCGCGCGTGTTAAGCAGCTCTACGAAGAACTGAATATACCCAGCCTCTATGCCAAACACGAGGAAGAAACATACAACAGGATAAAAACACTTATTCAACAGGCATCGGATAATATGCCACGTGAAGCTTTACAAGAAATTCTTAACGCAGTTAATCGAAGAGGAATTATATAAAAAGTAATAAATTAATAACACAACTCGGATTTCCAACTTTTTTTTGGGTAATGGTTTTGATAATTGGTCTCCCCATCAAGCTTAAATTCAGACTACCGGACCACTGCAATGCGTTCCAAGTCGAGGAAGATGCAATTGATTGATTGCTCGCTTGTCAGTGAAATAAATAATTATTATGACAGCCAAAGTGGTAATTAAAGGTCTGGACTCGATAATGGGGCTCTCGAGACTAGTCGTTCAATGTCTGGCTTACCTTTCGATCGGCTACAAATACTTTGAAATGAAGTTAATTTGGGCATTTGGTCACAGAGAAAGTGTGGGAAGGCAGGAAATGAGGTAGGCACTTTTCCTGTGAGATGAGAGCATTGCGAATTCGTTGAAAACCAATCAACTTGGGATTGCCTACAGCGGTAGACTTGAAAATGCAGTAGTTACTCAAGTTCAGTGAATCCATGATTTAAAAGGAAGTAGTGCCTTCAACTCTTGTGCTACTACAAAATTAAACTGTAGGCGTATGGAGTCACTGAGTCGTCATTAGTCATTTCAATATCTTTTAGCCTAGCTTTTAGGAACACCAATCTAATTATTTGAAAAACTCTAATCAATGAAATTATTCAGGCCAGATTGGAGATCAATGCAATCAGAAGTTTTGGGAATATCAAAAAATTGCTTCACATCATCTGAAAACATTATTCATTATGCGGTTCTGAACTTTTCATTAATATACAATAATTTTTCTCTAATAAATAATAAAAAGAGAAGTGGGCCTAGATGCGTTTTTTTTTTTTTGGAATGCCTGATGTATGTGATTTCAATGCATCCTTTTGAACAAAAGCCCAGCGTGTTCTCTGTTATCTCAAAGGCACGTAGTTTTTCGAATGCAAATCGGGCAGAAGATAATGGGCGAAACATCCATTAAGAAATTTCCGACCAACGGTACACCCCAAGGTGGCGTAATTTCAACACTTCTGTGGAACCTGACTCTCGATAATCTTCTCCAGGAAGTTGGAAAACTAGGAGGAATGATAATTGCATACGCCGACGATATTGTAAAGCAATCTCGGGTAAACACTTTCCAAAGTTTGATCTTCAACAAAGACTCAACTGACTGTCACTCTGGTGAAAAAGTCGAGGACTAGACGTAAATCGGGGGGAAAACGAAGCTGATACTATTTAGCAGGAGACATAAAACACCTGTTCTTAAAAAATATCTCTAGGATGAAAACCCGCTAGAGCAACAGAAAGGGCTAAATATCTAGGCTTTGTACTGGATAGGAAGCTAAATTGTGGGTTCACAGTTGCAGAGAGAGTACGCAACGCATTCACGGCATGGTCCTCCTGCGGTTGGCTAATTTGGAAAAATAACGGCTGGAACATAGAATAATACAATGGCTCTGCACAGCGGCAGTTAGACCAATTCTCTACTATGGGATTGTTGTGTGGTGGAATTTCCTTGAGCAGGGTGTGAACAGTTAAAGAGTTGACAAGGTTCAGAGACTAGCATCTGGTCTCGTAATCGTGCAATGTCACATAAACCATCGAAAGCATTATATGCGACAATAAACCTCCTCCTGGTAGATCTGTAGGCAAGATATATCGTTCGCTTAAGGTTGAACACCTTAAGTTAGTGGTCAAACGTTAAAATCTTAGCTGGGATTTCGGAGCTTGCCAGACTGGTGGACTATGAACTCTCGCCTACAATTGACATTATTACCTTCACAACCCTCCAACCCTTAAGTGAAGATTGGGAATGGAACGATATAAAACAGGACAAGACCATTCATGTATATACAGATGATTCAAAGCTCGAGAGGAGGGTGAGCGGAGGTGTTTATTTCGACCATCAGAGAATCAATCTCCTTTAGTTTTCGGCTTCCCGACTACTGCAACCGATGAGAAGAGACGATCTCGTACTTCCTGTGCCATTGTGCTGCTCTATCCAAACGTAGATTTACCATTAATAGATAGACATTTTTTAATGACTTGGAGGATCTCAGTACTGTGGAAATCTAGATCTTCTAAAAATTTGTAAAGATACACACTGGTTGTAGGAGAGATAAGAACAAATTCCCCACGTGGCATCACAATAGGCTATGGACCTTGATTGTGTCCCATAGTGAACAACCACTTTAACCTAACATGACCTACAATTGATACCAATAAACAATTTAGAAACGCAGAATGCCTTATGTTTGCAGGTGATGTGAAGCTTTTTTGTCCTTGCTCTTGCCAGTTTGGCGTCTCTCACATAACAAAATATTTCCTACTCTCTATTCTTCCTACCATCTCGTGATGGATTCTCGATCCTACATATATGTATGTATGTACAATGTTTTCTTCCAATATCTGCTTTAAGAAGAATTTCTACCCCTTGTGTCCTGGTACCCATACCAGGTAATAACCGAGCTAATCATTTATTACACGGGAACTCCAAATCTGTCCCTTCCGATATATTGAAAAGACAAAAGCGACCGTAAAGGTATGAAACAGAAAGAGGTGGTTGGCGATGGCCGAACGATGATTACTAACGATTGTGGTAACCACTTCATATTATTGATGAGACTCATCGGGTGGATATTACCTAAACCTGCTATACATGCATTTATGCGTAGTAAAGAAGTGAGAGCCAAGATGCCATAAAAATAAGATAGCTGAGGCGAAGGAGCTGAGATTATTCCACCCCTTCTTCCAGGCAACAGCTACAGCATTCGAAGTACCACGTCTCACCGCGTAGATGCCTAACGAGCAAAGTTTCGAAAGGAAACACACAACATTCACAACAGCATTGTTAACCTAAGAGCGCCTCTGAGTTATGCGCGGCCAGAAGACCTTGCGACTTTGCACGTTTGTACACACGCATCCAGGCTGAGTTGGCGCGAAGCTCACCTTTCCAGGAGCAGGCCACAGGTTTTCAACGAATTCGCAATACACTTATTTCACGGGAAAACTACCTCACGGTCTTCTTGTCTTACTAGTTCATCCAGTGGTTTCTCACACTTCCTCTGGGGCCAAGTGCCCAAATGCAGATAATTTTAAGCACCTATTTGTAGGCGATCGAAAGGGAAGTCATGCATTCCACGACTAGTTTCGAGCGCACCAGCAGCGATACCTTCAATTACCGCTTGGCTGTAGGAGTAAATGTTTATTTCCCTGACAGTGTGAGCAACCAATCAACTGCTTCTTTGATTGCATCTTCCGCCACTTGGAACGCACTGTAGTGGTCCGGTAGTCTGCGCCTGCGAAAGTGATGAAAAAATCAAACACCTTTTTTGTGACGTGGAATCAGCGGTATAAGGTGTACAAAAATGTTGATCACTTTTCCGAGCGCGGCTTGAGCGAGTGATGACAAAAAAACAGAATAAAGGTATCGTCCAACTTTTTAAGCGGGACCCTCCTTTGTGACTACGCCAAGCACTATCAGTCCCAATAAAAAGGGAATAGATGTGAGTATCAACACTATTGAACGTCGACTGAAGATGGCGAACATATCTTATCGTCCCACATCATCAACACCACTGCTCTCAGAAAAAACACATTGAGAAACAACAAAACAAGCAAATGGCGTCATAGTATTGGACTGGCCTTCCCACTCCCCAGACGCCATCCCATTGAAAATGTGTGGGAACTATGAAATCGGATCTTGCCGGAAGGCCAGTCCATGATTTAAAGCAACTCGTGCGACAAGTTCGCAAAATCTGGTCCTCTTTGTCAACGAGCTACGCAGAAAAGCTGGTTCAAAGCATGGCGAGAAGATGCCAGGCTATACTCGACAACGATGAAGACTACACGGTTTATTGAATAATTGCGACTCGTAGCTTTGTACATACTTTTATGTAAAAAAAAACTTAAATATATATTTTATACTCTATGAATAAGGGCGGTTCCTTTTTTCTGACTGTATTTAGTTTTTATTTAATTTCTCTTTTATAAATTGTGTTAAGAACTTCTTGTAAAACTTCACGCGGCATATTATCCGATGCCTGTTGAATAAGTGTTTTTATCCTGTTGTATGTTTCTTCCTCGTGTTTGGCATAGAGGCTGGGTATATTCAGTTCTTCGTAGAGCTGCTTAACACGCGCGATCTTCTGGGGATCTGAAATTGGGCAAAGTGAATATATGAAATAAGTGAATATAAGACCTTGGAGGTTCCCAAACTGTGCATCATGGGCCGTGGGAGAGCTATCATAAGTGGGTAATGAGAGTAACTAAATGCAATCTAATTTTTCTTCGATGCATCCAAAGTTGTTTATTGAACATGTACATATGTATGTTTTTACATACCATTTTGTCCATAACACTCCTCCATGAGCGACTTTTGTTCCGGATTGGCCAGTTCCATGCATACCGCAGCCAACCAGGTGCACTTATTGGCCTCTATGTCTGTGCCAATCTTACCAGTAAAGTCAGGATTACCAAAGCAATCAAGGAAATCATTTTGTACTTGATAGAAATTACCTAACTCAATTGCAATGGCTTCACATTCGCTGAACATTTTTTGGTCTTTAACACTAAAAATGAAGATTATTAAAATATTTTTGGTTCTATTATAGAAAATATTTCTGCTTGCTCACTTTGCCAAATGTAAAGCCAAAGCCATGGGTAAATAGAAAAAGTAGCTGGCAGTTTTATTCATTACAATTTCATTGTATATGTTCCTAGTGAAAGTGCTCACACTCCTTCGACCAACAAGCATATCCATTGACTGCCCAGATATAAATTTAAAAGTACTTTGGCGAAATAATTCGACCAGATCAACATAGCAGTCCAAGTGACGGAAATGTTTTTTGAGTAGTTCATAGATGCCATTTTCAATCATGAACGCATCGTTTACAGCATTGAGACCAACGTCCTCCAATTTATACCAACAAAACTGGCCCCTACGTGTGGTGCTGTTGTCCACGATATCATCAGTGATGAGGATGACAGAGTGAAGCTGCGAAACACAAACAAATGTATTATTATATACATATCTACATATGTAAGTCTAAGTCAACAATATGATTGTGAAAGGAGTGAAATGTCTACCAATTCAAGGCACCAGCCAAGCAAGTGCGCCAATCTTAAGTTTTCCGCAGTGAGTTGATCGCCTTTGACTAAATGTTTGTAAGTCAAAACGGTAATTACACTGTTTTTCATATTGGTTGGTCACAAATTGTACTGCAAAGCCTGTGACGTATAAATTTTTGTTTTTGATCACTGTTTAACTTTGAAATAAGTTTAGAAAATCAGTATTCACTACCTTCTCGAACCAGTTTGCAGCGACTTTGCTTTCGTATCTATTGGCAAACTCCGTAAGCTCGCTTACAACATCTGTAAATGAATTGAGATTCCTTAGGAATGGAAAAAGGAATAAAATATAATATGGAATGCAAACGGAATGAATTTCTACCATAAAAGGGTACCTCACAAAAACAAAAACAAAATTTGGCCTTCTTCCTAAGAGGATTAATTAGAAGTTTAACTTAAGAGGTTACATGGGTTTCGCGGGTTCAAAAAATCGTTTTTTTTTTTACTTATTAATTTCTACAAGTCAATCCGAATAATAGTTTCGGAGATACAGCCTTTGGAATGTGTGCGCTCCAAGCCACTTTTATTGTTACTCGAAACTTTAAACGCGTTTGTCTCGGAACCGTGTTTTCAAAGTCGGTTGTCAAATGTTCTCGAAAACTACTTAGCCGATCTTGATGAAATTTTACACAGGTGCTCGGGATACAATTTACTCATGTTTGGACGAAGGATTTTTTATTTTTTTTCAATTACAACTATTTAAAAAAAAAAAAAAATGTCAAGCAAATTTGACCGAAATTTTAATTTTTTTGGAAAAATGTCTGCCAAAATTCCAATTTTTACTTTTTTTTCTTTCCTTCATTCAAGCATCCTTTATGGTCTTAGCTAAACACTTATTTTTGTTTTTCATTTTTGATGATCCTGTCATGAGTTATGCTGACAACGCGGACACACCTTTTTTGCGAGGGGTCACCGGAACGACGTCACAATGGAGGAGTTTTAATTTTTTTTGTTTAATTTCAGAAATAATTCCCTAAGCATGTATCTATAAGACAGAAAAAGTTTGAATTAAATAAATAATTTTTAACATAGAAAAAAAAAATATTGAAAATAGGTCCTTTTTTACCCGACGAAACCCATGTAACCCTTAAACGAAAGTTGTTGAATAGAGATGAATGGCAATGAAATATTTAAAAGCGAACTTTATTCCACCACTCAAAGTGACAGTTACTAGAATAATAAACGAACTGTTTTTTTTACATATTTCCACATAAATACCTGGATAGACAGCCATAAATTCACGAATCTCATGTTTTCCTATCGCCAAGGGCACAGAAAGATTTCCAATTGTTGACGAAGTGCTCGTACTAAAAATTAATCAAAAATAAAATATAAATCAGAATCGATGTTCACAGAGAAATTTTAATTTTAACAGATTTACTGAAGTTATACATATCCACTTCTTGGAGGACCCGCAGTATTTTCGATACATTGGGTTGGGGAAAAAGAAATGTCGTATTTGTGATCGAAATTTGACGCTTTATTTAACGTACTTAGAATTATCCGATTCAAGTCAAATATGCCCCGTTTTGTTCGCAAACTTGTTGCCATTTAGGAGGCAACTTCATTATTCCCTCTTTTATAAAACCCCCCCTCCTTATTTGCAAAAAACTCAGACAACCAGTTTTCGCAAGCCTCTTTCGAGGCCAACTTTGTATCACCAAGGGCGTTTTGCATGGACCGGAAGAGATGATAGTCACTTGGTGCCAGGTCCGGACTATGTGGTGGGTGCGATAGGACATCCCATCCGAGCTCCCGTAGCTTCGGGCGGGTCATCAAAGATGTGTGAGGACGAGCGTTGTCCTGGCGGAACACAACACCATTCCTATTGACCAATTCTGGTCGCTTCTGGTCAATCGCCTGCTTCAAATGGTCAAGTTGCTCACAGTAGTGGACCGAATTAAGGGTCTGGCCATAGTTGAGCAGCTCATAGTGGATAATTCCCTTCCAATCCCACCAAACACACAGCAAAACCTTCCTGGCGGTCAATCCGGGTTTGACGATGGTTTGGGCCGGCTCGCCGCTTCTCGACCACGATCTTTTTCGCTTGGCGTTGCCGTACGTGATCCACTTTTCATCGCCAGTCACCATCCGCTTCAAAAATGGGTCAAGTTCGTTCCGTTTTAGCAGAGAATCGCAAGCGTTGATTCGGTCCAAAAGATTTTTTTGCGTCAACACGTGTGGCAGCCAAACATCCAGCTTTTTTTGGAATCCAATCTTCTGCGAATGGTTCCAAACGGTTTTGTGGTCTACACCTAGTTCCTGACTAATCGAGCGAATGCTCACACGCTGGTCTCTTACGATAATTTCAACGATTTTATCAGTCGCTACGACGATTGGCCTACCAGTACGGGGTGCATCTTCGACATCTACTATACCAGAACGAAACCGATCGAACCAACGCTGTGCTGTGCGAATCGTTACAGTATCAGGCCCATAAACTTCACACATTTTTGCCGCCACCTTCGTTGCATTTTTAAATCTAAGGTAGTAAAAACGTAAAATATGACCAATTTCTTGCTTGGTGGACTCCATCTTTGACGCGCTATAACTTAAGACTGAAACGTACGATCACAACACTGTCAAAGAGACACTTATAGTGCAGATTGCCATCTTCAAATCGGCGTTTAGTGTGACCCGATGCCATAAGTAGAACGCAAGATATGTTTAAATGTCGCGCTCAATTGACAAAATACGACATTACTTTTTCCCCAACCCAATATTTAAACACTGAGTAAGTAATAGGATTCAGCGTAGTCTACCCCACTGGAAAACCAATTTTCATCAAAATTAATCCATTTTTGCCCACTATTTATAATGAGCGTTTACTCTTTGTGTTTAGGAGCAAAGCCATCATTGGTCGCCTTTGTTACTCCAGACGATGATTTGTGTATCCTCTTATTTTTATACTCCTTACTTGGGAAATGGGCAGCACTGGCATCTCACATACAAAATAATTTTTGCTCGAGATTGTGACTCTATTTTATTATAATTACTCAATGCCTGAAAAAGCCGAGCAAAAACTGAATTCTCGTCATAGATGTAAATCTTTATTTTTTGTTATTTATTGAGTTCTTTACACTTCCTATTTCTATGTTGAAAAACCATAGTTCATCAATGTTTTATGCAGCTGAACGGTTTTAGATCTCGATGCCCTTCATTATTATTTGAGAAGCAGCTCTAAAGACATAATATAAACATTTACTCTCTGTCTATGTTTCTTTTATTACTTTCGTTCATTTTCAAGAAGAAGAACTTGGTTGGATGCATTTCTGCTTAAGCTGTTAATTTTCAGAACATCTAACAGTGCAGTTACATGAATGTAAGAAGGTCTGTTCCCCTTGATCGCTCGAAATTGCATACATATGTATGTAGGTATATATGTATATACATATATGTATATTAGAGCGTCTCGCCCTACAGGCAAAAAAAACGTCCCGTACCTCCCCTCATATGAAGTGTTTTTGAAAAACATTTAAAAAAAAATTGTGTATATATGTACATAAGTAGTAAATCCTTCACGATACATATTTTATTGTTTTTATATAATTTTTTCGTTCACCATTCACTTACCACATAGTTCTACCAAGATTTTGCTCGTGTGCCTCCTGAATAGTCAGTTGATTGGTGCGATGCTTTCCGACTACAAGCATAGAAGTTCGATATTGCGATGCGCTCCTGGGAAAATCAGTTTTGCTTTTGGTTCTGTTAGCGCTTGAGATAACTCGTGCAACTATTCGTAAATGCATTCGAGGCCATTCTCGCAACGATAAAAGCATTTTGGTAGTCTGATTCTACGAAGTAACACAGCTAATAAATTACTTAGTTGCTGTGTGGTCGGGATATTCGAGGGAATTAATTTTTATAATGTGAATTGGATCATTTAGAGGATATTTTTCAACAAATGTTGCTTCGAAAAATTACGACCGGGCAGATGGCGCTACGTTTTAAATATTTGAAAATAAATACAGATATCTGAGTTTCTTTACTCAAAGTTACAGAGAAAATATTTACAACCCTGAATGCATTTTGGAATCGAAAAGCATTTTTGTATTTTTGGTTTTAATGATTTTTTCAGGTCAGGATTGTTGGTCAGCATTTAATAGAAAACTAAGCGTAGTGTTGCTTTGCTATAGAAACAATAACATTTAGAAAGCAAATTTCAATTATTTTTATGGCAGCTAAATTCATTGCTTTTTTCTTTCTAAAAACGTATTTAGATATTTTAAATTTTAGTTTCACGATTCCCTCGAAACTTTTTTAGTAAGGAATTCTTCTTCTTGGTCGGCATATCCATGCTAAATGTCTGCGATTACCTTCAAATGTTGTGTTGATGCCACCTAATCTATTTCCTGCCCGTAAGAGATTAATGTTTGAAATTTAAATTTCTTGGAACAAGAATTACAAGCTCGGCATTGTCCACCATATTAAAAAAAATGTAATAGTCGCAAATCCAGCGGCCAAATATAGTAAAACTACCCTTCTAGTTTTCTCTGTGAAGTGAGGTTTTTATTAAAATATTTTTTTTTTTAGTTAATTTAAAAATATTTTTTTATTTTCAGTTAATTAAAAAAAATTAAAAAATTCAGTGAAATGCAGTTTACTTGTATGGGTTTCAAATAAACCAAATTAAGTTTATATTGCACAAGAACGAATAGGAATTGAAAATGTCCTTTGATCACTCCATCCTTGGAAAGCCTTGAATATTTCGGATAGTTACTTTAAATTTGACTTTCTGACTTTATTAATTTTAATTCTTCTCTCTGTAAACCAAAATTTAGTGTCGCAAGGTTTTTTATTAAAATTATTACATTTTGTGTATGAAACAGCAAACTCAACTCATAAAAGAAGACACAAACTTCAAGATGCTGTTTATGTTTTGTTTGGAAGAAACTTCACTTAACCTCAAATATAGACCACAATCTTGTTTTTTAGTGAAAATATTTTGGAAACCTTAGCCACCAGAGCAACTATGGCGACGAATTGGAATTCAGAACGTCGATAACCTTTGGACGAGTATGCTCCGGTTTCTGATAAAATTTATTTTCAGTCTGTGAATTCTCTAGTTTTTATGGAGTACGCAGGTATGCGACCGAGTCTTTGTACATTTTGCGGAGGTCCGGCATTCTATTGTAACTAAACTAAAAACAGGAGACGGTGAAAAAATTATGTAAAATAGTTTTGACGTCTGCCCATGGCCGAAATACCCGCAATTCGAAACCGTTTTGCAGAAAATGTATCACTAATTTTGTTATTGTGACTGAATTCAATAAATTTACCAACATTTTTGGTACGTTTTTTCGCGTTTTCCAGATTTTTGTTGCCTTATTCGATTTTATTTTCATTAATGAATTTTAAATCTTTAAGAAAATCACTACACATCTGAAAGGCACCAGAGACAAATTTTAACTGCGCTGTGAACTTAAAATGTTGCCGCTTTCATGATGCAATCGTTACAGTTCTCTTCCCAGAGAACGCATATTCTGATTGCATGACGGCAGTTAACGGCAGGGAGCAAAGAGATATTTCCATACTTTACGTGATAATATATAAAAAGCTGATTCGCTTCGTACCATTGAAATTGCAAAGTCCTAAAAGTAAGTTGCACTTTAGTGAAGACTTATTTTTTTACATATTTCATTGCTTACTCATATTTTTGTTGTTTCGTATTATTAGGGTAGTTCACCATTAAGTACAAATAACCTGATATACCTTTAGTTGCATTTGTAAATTATCAAGGCAATACAGACTCTAAATGTATATATCCGAACTCTTGAGTGTAAAATAATCCTGGAATTCATTTGAGGGATTCATTACAAAGCCAACCATAGGCTTAGACTTGTCAACCATAAAGTCTATATGTTTCAAAAAGGACTTTTTCGATATAAGTCTTTCTTTTTATAAACTTTTGTAAGGGTACCAGTGCCTATCTTATACTGGAAATCAATCGCATATGTATGGATGGCTACTGAAATATGAATACTGACATTTGCCTGCATTAAAATTTGTTTGGCATCTTCATTAGTTCTCTTGAAGTTGGCGGCAGCCGGACACACATCTTCTGTATGTTCTCTATGCGACTGTATTTTGTATTAGTAGCATTGAAACAGAACCACCCTCAAGCTCACTCGATACGCGCAATCGCATTTGGTTTTATGTATTTCGAAACTGTATTTATTTCAAAATTAGGCCAATAATCTTTTTTGCAATGTTTACCTTGTAATTAGATGATTTGCGATAATTTTAAAAATAAGCTTCATGAATTTACAGAACCTCAACTTATACGTACACTACCACCTACAACACGAATTACTTGTGGATTTGTGCTTATATTTGAAAGTAAATACAATCAGATAATTCACTTTAATGACTTTCAACCTGTTTAAAGTGGAATAAAATATTTTTAAAAGTTTAATCTGCTAATAAATTTTAATTACACTACTAAAAGCAAAATTATATCGCCGATTAAGAAAATACATAAATCTAGACTTGGACAGAGGCGACGTAGGCAGTAAGATTTGACCTGCTCAATTTGGTTTGGGGTAGCAAATTGTCTAAATAACAGTAGCTTGGCTTTGTTCAGAAACTCCTGTTAGAGAGATAAGCCTCCTTCTTGTACTTCCCATACGCGAATACACGCCTTCAACTTGAGCTGTGTGGGTTAAAAAAGTAGAGTAGGTATTTCGTGACCTCACATGAGCCCGTAATCGGGCCTTGTCGTACAACATGGCTCTTGCGGGGTGTGGTTCTTCCTCCATCGGTCGCCTCCCTGGGTGGCCAAAAAGAGCAAATAGCAGTGACTGTTTCCAATAATTAGCGGTTGCCGGCAGCTCCTGTTTCCTATGTTAAGGACGACTGAGTTTTGAGGTGGAAAAATTTGAGCCCTTCAGAATGCAACGAAAAACCACTGATGTATTAGGTGCGCAACTAAGTTCTCGCTGTTTTTTTTGATGAAAATACAACTTTATTCTGAAAAAATAGTTACAAGTGAATCATTGAAAGTACGGCCCATCGCTGGCTACTACTTTCTCTCATCTTTCTGGTAGATCTCGTATACCGTCGCGGTAAAACTGTTCATCTTTTGAGGCTATCCACGGATCAAGCCACTTTCTGATGTTTTCATATGAATGGAACTGCTGGTCGGCTAGACCATGTGTCATCGATCAGAACAGGTGATAATCGGACGGCGAAATATTTGGAGAATATGGCGGGTGGGGGGGGATTTCCCATTTCAGTGTTCCAGGTAGCGTTGTCATGCTGTAGAATCACTTTTTCATGCCTTTCCGCGTATTGCGGCCGCTTCTCGCGCAGTGCGGGCTTGCTTGATTTTAACAGCTCATAATAAATAACACCAACTTGGTCCCACCAAAAACATAGCATAACCTTCGCAGAGTGAATACTCAGCCGAGGCGACGACGTAGAAGCATTACTGGGCAGTTCCTATGACTTTCTTTTCTTTGAATTGCTGTAATGAATCCATTTTTCATCACCCGTCACGATGCGATGAAGAGAATTCTTCCTTTTTTGCCGCTGGAGCAGTTGTTCACAGGCGAAAAAACGACGTTCATCATCCCTTGGTTTTAATTCATAAGGAACCCAAGTCCCCTGTTTCTGAATCATTCCCAAAGCATGCAATCGCTTGAAAATGGATTTACTGGTAACTCCTAATATTGAAGCAAGCTCTTCTTGCTTTTGACATGGATCCTCATTGAGCAATGCCTCCAATTCAGTGTCTTCGAAGGTTTTTGGCCTTCCTTCACGCGGACGGTCGTCAGCATTAAAATCACCGTCTTTGAAGCCACGGAACCAATCTCGCCACGTTATTTCACTTAAAGCAGCATTTCCATAAACTTTTTGTAGCTCTTGATGCGCTTCAGCCGCCGTTTTTTTCGAATGAAAGAGGAAAATCAACACTTCCCGCACATTTTCACAAAACCAAAAGTATAAGATACCAAAACAAAATCACTAATGTGTTCAAACAGTCTGTTTACCATATGTCTAAGCTTGGTTCATGACGTTTAGGTTATGTTATTCCACGAAAACGGTGCAATTTTCTAATAGAAATAAAATATGGCAGTGCAACAACGGAAATGGTCCTGAGTCTCCGGTAAATTAAGGGTGCTAAGAATCCCCGGGATAAAACTAAAGATAGGTTACATATTGGAACATGGAATGCACTCAGTTTATATGCCGCTTATAAGATTAAAAACGGCGAAAAGGAAATGAGTGGACTAAAAATAGATGTTTTGGATTAAGTGAAACTTGGCGGCCAGACAGTGGAGAATTTTGTTCTGAAAATATGAAAATATATTTTTCAGGCTATTAAATAAAAGAACATAATAATAACATTTTTGCTCTCATACCCAAGTCATACTTAAAAGAAATGCAAATCCATTAAACTGAACATCCTGCAAGTGTATGCGCCAACGGTTGACAAAAGCGATGATGGAATAGCAAGTTTTTACACAGAAATAGATGAACTTCTAAATCTTATTAAACCACACGACATGACATCATTCAAGAAGATTTCAATGAAAAAGTTGGCTGTCCACGCATTTATGGTGTAACTGAAGGTTTCGGTCTTGGATCTTGATCGAAATGAAAGAGGCGAGAGATGAATACAATTTTGTCCAGAGAATGTCAAGAAAATCTCAAATACTTGGTATTGCCAACGATCTAGAAGGTTACATACTTGGAAAGCGGATTATATGTGTACTTACTAGTTATATTAAGCGGCCGCCGTAGCCGAATTCGTTGGTACGTGACTACCATTCGGAATCCAGAGAGAACGTAGGTTCGAATCTCGGTGAACGACCAAAATGAAGAAAAAGTTTTTTCTAATAGCGGTCGCCTCTCGGCAGGCAATGGCAAACCTCCGAATGTATTTCTGCCATGAAAAAGCTCCTCATAAAAAAGATATCTGCCGTTCGGAGTCGGCTTGAAACTGAAGGTCCCTTCATTTGTGGAACAATATCAAGACGCACACCACAAATAGGAGGAGGAGCTCAGCCAAACACCCAAAAAGGGTGTGCGCGCCAATTATATATATACCCTATGATCAGAAAGTACCGGAAACGTTTAAATAAAACAACAACTGAGTTAAATTTCAGGCAAATTCGTTTTATCTCCTTCCATCTGAAGCAACACACATGTGCGAACGCTTAACCCAGCCTTCCATGCACCCCTGGTAGGCCGACGAAGGGATGGTCTTCAGCTCCTTCGTCGCATTCTCTTCGATCTCCTCTATCGACCGAATGAAATCGCATTCCACGAAAAGGAAACTTCAACTTGGGAAACAAAAAGGAGACGCACGGGGACATATCAGGTGAATACGGTGCTTGCACGATGGTATTTACTTGGAGTTTGGTCAAATAATCCAGCACAATTCGGGCTCGGTGCGATTTAGCTCTGAAATATTACCAAAGTATCTACTTATCCAGTAGCTGACAGTTTTTCAGCCCACAATTTATTACTATTTACTATTTTTTATCAACTACTTTTCTTATTATAGGAATGCTTCATCAGAAATTACGTTAAGTTGCAATTGAAACACTTCACGTGGGGCATCCTCCGATGCGTTTTGAATAAGTTTTTTTAACCTCCTGTAAGATTCTTCCTCGTATTTGGCGTAGATATGGCGTATATTCAATTCTTCATAGAGTTGTCTAACACGAGCTAGCTTCTCGGGATCTGAAAAGGAAATGGGAACATTCATTTCAAATTCGTTATGTGATGTATGACCGACTTATGATGAGTAAATGAAGTTTTAAGTGGCGACTGGAGCTTCAAATTAGTAATAGATTATATTTTATACCAATATTCCCTGTTGTTGTTGTTGTTGTTGTTGTTGTTGTTGTAGCAGTAATACAAGCCCTGTCAGTGTAGTGTATATCCCCGGTCGTCTTTGTCTAGCTCATCTACAGGTAGGCCCAGGAAACTTGCTGTTTCGGCAGGCTGGGTCCAGAGGGAGAGGGATGTTAGATGAGTGGGTTTTAAGGGGCATGTGAAATGGTGATTAGTGTCGTAAGGGGTGCCTCCACTTGCCGGACTATGTCGGGGTCATTTCTGGATATGTAGGAGTTTAACCAGCTACAATGTCCAGAACTTGATTGTGCCAGTGTTACGTGGGTCTTACGGGGAAGCTGGAGCTCTTCATCTGCTTTAGGTGGTTGTTGGACTCCGATTACGACATTCGGTGGTCGGGAGCTTAGGAAGATGATGACGGTCTCCCGATGAATGCCGTTTATTGTCTGTCTAAACACTGTCTGGTCCAGTAAATGTTTGTTAATTTTATCCTGGATCTCGTCTGCGTAATTAAGGATATGTCTGCTGACGTGCCTGGGAGGCGGTTCTAGCTCAAGCAGGTGTCTGCGAGGGTGAAACCTGCGACAGGACCCAAACAGGAAATGTTTGCTGAGCAGTTTATTTTGCTCGATTAGAGGGAGCATCTGTGCCTCGTTGTGAAGGTGTTGAAGAGGGTACATCAGGAGGCAACCAGTCGCTGTCCGAATAGCAGTGTTTTGGCAAGTCTGGAGCTTCATCCACTGCGTGTCACTAGCGACCAGGTGACCAGGTTTAGACCCGGCCGATCAATTGTCTTAAATGTCGATAGCAACATTTCTTTGTCTTTGCCCCAAGTGCTGCCGGCAAGCGATTTGAGGACCTTATTGCGATTTTGGCTCTAGTGACAATTGCGGTTGTGTGTCTTAACAGTCGGATTTGGTGTGTCATCCACTTTTACCTTGAGCTGCAGTTTGACCTCCTTTGTCTAGGTGGTAAAGAGGGTCGAAAGTTGAAGATTCCTCGCAGTGAAAAAGAGAGAAAGTCTGGTGAGATAATCGTTTACCTCGGCGCACAGGCCAATACGCCCTAAATCATGTTGCTCTTTGCCTTTTTCTTTAATGAGAAACTTTTTTTAATCCATATTTTTTGTTTACGTGGATATTTGTATCCTTTATGATTTTATTTCCCTGCTCATATGTATGATTACACCTACCGTCTTGTCCATAGCATTCCTCTAAAATTTTTTTTTGTTCCGGGCTAGCTTTTTCCAAGAAAGACGCCACCAACCAGGTACACTTATTGGCCTGTATGTCTTCTGTGCCAGTTTTGCCAGTTTTGTGAGGATTTCCAAAGCAATCAAGGAAATCATTTTGCACTTGGAAGAAATGACCCAATTCAAATGTAATCGCTTTACATTCATCGTATACCTTCTGGTTTTTAACTCTTAACACAAACAGTTTAATAATTATTGCAAATTTTGTGAATTTCAGTTACCATTTCAATTTGTACTCACCCCGCTAAGTGCATACCAGCAGCTACAGGTAAATAGAGCAAATGAGATGAAGTTTTGTGGTCCACAATCGCATTGCACGCCTCCATAGTGAAAGTGCTGACATTCCTTTTGCAAATGAGCATATCTATTGACTGTCCACGTAAACATTCAAAGCAACTTTCATGGAACAAATCTATCAGATCCACATAGCAATCCAGATGACGGAAGTGCTTTCTGAGCAATACATAGGTGGAATTCTCAATCATGAGCGCATCGTTCACAGCATTGAGACCAACGTCTTCCAATGCATTCCAACACACCTGGCCCCGACGTGTGGTGCCCTTGTCCATGATGTCATCGAACATGAGGAGCGCGTAATGCAGCTACAGAGCGCATGAAAATGTAGGAAATCAGGTAATTTACCAATAACGTATGTAGATATAACTAATAGAGATGCCCACCAGTTCAATACACCAGCCAAGTATGAGAGCCAATTTCATTTTTTCGGCAGTGAGTGCATCGCCCTTGACAAAATATTTGTAAGTCAAAGCGGTGATTGGACCATTTTTTTTGAGGTTCGTTGCTATGTTATAATCCAAGGCCTATAAATTAATCAAGAAATATTGTAGTGGAGGATGATTTAATTTAACTTCAGCTTGAAAAATTAGTGCCGTTACCTTTCTAAACCATTTTGCAGCGTCCTTGTTATTGTCCCTACCAACTATCTCAGCAAGGTCACGCGAAATATCTGTAAATAAAAAAAATGTAGGTAGAATTGAATTTTTTTTCCTTGTTCACTCCTCTCGGGAGCATAGGGCCTTGACAAGACTCTTCCATCCTACACGGTTCTGTGCTGTTGATTTTGCACCGTCCCATGATATGTCGGCATCTGCTAGTTCGCGCAGCGTCGATCTTCTCTAAATGTGTTTTGGTCGACCGCGACCCCTGCTCCCTTGCGAGTTCCAGTCCAGTGCCGTCCTCGTGATGCTATCTTCTGGTTTTCTCAATGTGTGAACTATCCATCGTCACTTTCTGCATTTGATTTGCTTAAGGATGGGTTCCTCGTTCGTTAATCTCCACAGTGCATCGTTACTGATGGTGTTTGGCCAGAATATTCTGCAGATGATGCGGAGGCATTTGTTGATGAAGGATTGTAGCCTGTGTGTGATGATGTTAGAGGCCAGCCATGTTTTGCTTCCGTACAACAATACGGACTTCACGTAGGAACCGAAGAATCGTAGTTTAGTGCGCCTGGAGATTTGCGAGCTCCCCCATACTGAATGCCGCTCTTGCTCTGTTTAGCCTGGAGTTAACATCTTCATCTGCTCCACCATCTGCCGTGATGATGCAGCCGAGGTAGCAGAAGCTTTCAACGAATTCTACCGGCATCCCTCAATCAATATCTGCCTTGCGTTATTGTGGTAAACTCTCTCGATTGCATGTCAGAGAGTTTGTGAGAGAGTAGGCAGATGTCATCTGCGAAGTCCAGGTCCTCGAGATGTCCGGTAAAACTCCATACGATGCCTATTTGGTCAGAGTCAGTTGGATCATGACGTCATCAAGGATGATGGCGAAGAGAAGGGGCGACAACCTTGCCTTAAAAACTTTTGAAATAATTTATTTTCAAGGCTTACTTGAATGCTCCGCTAATAAAGACCACAAACCTTAAGAAACTTTGAAACGTTGGAAAAAAAGGTCAAGTTCAAAAAACAGATACAAAACAAAATAGTAAATAAAGCTCAAAATTTGATGCAGTTCTTCAAATTAGATAACCGAGGGTCGATATATGTCAAAATAGTTCCACGGCAACACTTTCGTTTTTTCAATAAACAGCGTAAAAAAAATGTGTAGGAGCCTTGACTGAGACTGATTAAATATTTTAAGTACACAAATTTAAGTATTTAAAAAATATAAAAACTTCGACAATCGCTGAATTTTTTTGCACCTAGAGGTTATCTCCTGTCTAGTGAGGGACGACCGGTATAAGAAAAATCTGTTTCTCTTATTTGAGGTTTCAGTCTATAGCCTACCGAATGGCACCCACACATAATCCGTTCGGTTGCGGCTAAGGAAAGCTCTGATTAACATTCTGAGAGGGGTCTGTTAATTTACAGTCGTAAACCTCTTGACTATTGCATACCTGCCAGTTTTATATTTATGGATATAAAAGTATGTATGAATGTACCTGGATATACGTCCATAAATTCACGGTTTTCTTCATTCGATATCTTTACACCTGGGTAAGGATTTTCCATTGTTGAACAGGCACTAAAGAAAGTATAAAAAATATGCAATATGAGGTGAATTGAGAACATCAAATACACAGAGTTTCGGAAAATCTACAAGTATATAAAAGTACAGTAAGTGGCTATGAAATGACGAGACATACCCTGCAAAGCCTTTTATTTTCTACATAAATATTCATTTATTATCACTCTACAATACTCGATGCGCGCTGCGGATGGTCGCCGCTTTCTTTTGCACACCTTTGACGGACAACTTTCAATGCAGATTTCAGCTTAGGAAACAAATAATAATTCAATGATGAATTTAAAAGCGTTGGTGGCTATAAAACAAATTTCGGTTGTAGCATCAACAAAGTTTTTGTTTTTGTTTTAACTCATCTTAATGTGAATTTAATCATTTGAAATCACCTTCAAATTCCACTTGATTCTATACTCGTAAATATGCAAGGTAGCATAAAATTAATCACCCCAGAGGAAGATTTATAATTTTTGCAAATGACGTCGTTGTCAATCATATTTGACACCTGTGCACTAGAGAACTCCAGCACACAAAAAGGCAAGCAATGGACCGCGTGAAGGTCCAATACAAATGTGCATCACTCAAAATCACTTTTTATTTAGTAAAAAAGTTATTCAAAAACAAAATTGGATGATTTATTTGGGAATATTAACGAATATAGAAACACTCTCCACATGATAACCGGCTAACACAGTCTTAAGGGGTCCCGGTGGTCTAGAATTTTCAAAAAATTGATCTTTTGTTGTTTGATATTTCGAAAGTATAGACTTTTAAGAATCTACTATAAAATTTTTGGAAGGATATTCCCAGTATTTTCGATTCTACAGTCGTTTTAGCAGGTAGACTCAGAATGCTTTCCAATATCACGAAATTATTGTACAATAAATTACGGGTGCGAAATCCACTCTGGGCATGAAACGTCAAATGATGTTTCAGATCCCCGTTTTCGCTTCTGACCTGCCGTTCGAAGGTGGAAATGGATGCAACTGTATTTGTAGATGTACGTGCTTACAGATGTAACTCATATTCTATGTTGCATGAGCTTCATGGTGGATTCATAATGAGATATGCAATTGTCTCTTACCGCGCTGATTTTCCAATGCGTTGTGATATTGGCGGCTGAGCAAAAGTTGTATTGTTGGCGTGGGCACAACATGCGCCAATCGTTGCGCGGACAGTAGAATATATCTGTGGCCATTTGTGTACTTTCGAAAGCATTTTCGTTGTGGTTTCCTATGAAATAACAATTACAATATATAATATTTAGTAATTGCTAGTTGTGAATGTTTTCTTATAAATATTCCACTAACTTTTTTATGCTACCAGGTTAATTCATATTTGGGTCAGAATTGCTGTAGTTAACTCAATTAGTGAAATTTGTTTATTCTCAGACATTTACGTATGTAAACATCCAAAAGCAGTAAAAAACGAAAAAATTTCAGAATATCATAATTACAGGATTAGATTACAAATACAAAACAAAATATTTCCATACAACCAAATAGGAATTGGGAGCGATTCCATGCTAAGTGATTCAAATATTTTTTCAAATAGGCGTAAACTCTTCTACAAATTGGCTGATTTGTAATTTTGAGGATAACAAAAACCTAATAAAAAGTAAAACGTTTGAAAAAAATGTATAATTTTGAAGAATCTCGATTGAAAGCTTGATGCCAGGCTTATAGGACCTGCCCCAACTCCTGATTCGTTCCTCGGCACAAATAAATCTCCCAAGTCAATGTGTCAGGAATTAAACTCAGTTTATATCACACGAATTTTCCACGGAATAATTGTTTGCATTTGCATGTTGCTCCTACCGTTAGGGAAATGTGAGCGAGTGAGACCTTAGAACGACACGGCGCGGCAACTTCTCACTGGCTGACTATGACCGAGAGAGAGGTCAACTCTTACAGTTAATTTATCCATAGTATGGCTGCCTTTTGTAGTACTTTTCGCTCCCTTACTAAAGAAGTCGTAAGTAATGATTGAATGGGCGATCTCATCCTAAATATTTTCTATTAACTTTGTGCTAAAAATCTATGTCTGACCAAAATTTTAACTGTAGTTTAATTGTATATATGGTCCATAAAACAATAAAAAATTGTTTCTAATACTATTCACACCTTGTTTACCTTTTAATTTAAACACCACTGCTATTTATACACCCTATGATGATGGCGAGTATTTTTTGATCCTTTTACTCGAAATGTTTTTAACCAAAATTTCAACTCAATTTCACTATCGCTTATCCCGTTTTCATTTATTTTGCCAATGTTTTATCGGTTTTACCCTTAATTTTTAAAAGTAGAAACCCCGCAAATGTGTAATGAACCGAAAGCAAATTATAACTGCGGGAATATGAAACTTGACCGCTTTAAAATAAAATCAAGCTGGAGTTCACCCGACACGCGCAATCGAGTGGCAACAAGGGGGAAAGTTTGCAATTGAGCTTCAAACTGAATTAATATTTATAATTTTCCCATAGTTACAGCCCCAAATAGCGTTAGAGACTGCACTACATCGGGTTGTGCATAAGTATTGGACTCGGATATTAAAGAAGGAATGCCAATGCGATAATTAATTCAAATAATTAATAAATACTTACTTTTGTAATCCTACTTACATATGTGCATATGTATGTATTAGTCTCTTAGTTATTTTGATCTGTTTGTTGAATCTGTTTTAAGTTTCTTTTTTACGCCAAACCAACCCAAGCTTTTAGTCCCCACAACAAAGCCATTCAGTTGCAATTGAAAGTGGCAAAACAGCAGCTGTGAAATATTGGTCGAGCTTGTAATGCAGGATGAAAGCTCCTCCGAAAGGAGAAAATTATATAACACTTTCCTAGAATCTCTCAAAAGAACAATTTTCAAAATGCTCGAATAAAAACATAAAAAAGGTGTTAACCTTTTTAAAACTCAAATTGAAATTTTGTAAGCAGAGTAAATACAAGGTGGCGCAAAACTAATCATTCAATTTGATTAATATTTTTACTAAACGAAAAAAAAGGAACAATGATATTTAATGATGGATATCTTTATTTTGACCTTTACGCGCTCTGCTTGTTTACTGCAGCTTTCTAGTCCTCAAGTGTCCAATACGATTGACGTAAGACGCCATTTGCAAAATTTTAAATCTTTCGATAGGGTGATTAGGTTAGCTTAGGTTAGGTTTTACAATGGTTGTCCATAAAGTGGGCCCACTTGGACGAAAGAAGTTAGATTCATCCTTTGTGATCCCATTGCAAGGAGGGGGAAAAGCGATGACGCTTATAGGGGGATTAGTTTTACACCAAATTGTATAACAAAACCAATCAAAATGTGGTTTTTTCCGAACAACTGATTTAATTTGTATATTTTATGGTATTTATGGATAGATTGTCAAAATTAAGTGTTTTGCTCACTTTCCCATTGTTTAAATTTTGATTTGAATTCATAATTTATGAAATAATTGGAGCAGTGATTTAATGTAAATTCACCGCCTAATAATGCGAATTCGTAAAAAGAGAAGAGGCAGCAAATTTATGTATTTTCTTTGTTTTTTTCTTATATTATTTTCTTATGGGGTTAATAGGCCGGGAGCCAGGGGTCGATTTTGGACTGCGTTTTTATACCGTTAAATTCTTGACTATACTTGTGATTTAGCTTTCATGAATAACGAAAATGAACGTCAGCTGGCGCACCCGTGGTGGGTGTGTTTGTGGGAGGGTACGAAATGTGTCGATATGGAAATGAAAACGTTGAAGTTTTTAAAAATGCTGCAGTTTTACTAAATACTTCGCCATGAAAGGTAAATAAGGTTGACATGGAAAAATAATCATTTTTTTCTTTATCATCATTAATGTTGGTCTCCTTGGCGCGGGGATGAGGCTTATCATGAGGACCAACTCAGTACGAACTTAAAAGGAAGCTCCATATAGGGATTGGCTAGCCATCCATCCGCTTTAAATCGAAATTAATGGCCATCCAATCACCATGCGAAGATCACCGTACCGACGAAGATCTCTCCTCCAAACCCTCGGCATCCCATTATTTCCCCTCCTTGTCCACCCCCTAATACAGGGTGTTATGCGACACCGTGCTCATTGGATGGTTGGCAGCCAGGGGTTTTCCCAGATCGGCCTGAGGGAGTAACTCTCACTCCCCCGACAGTTGGTTCTACGTAACCGGACCGACCCGGATTTATATCCGGCCAAGGACTGTCAATTCAGCAGCATTTCTCGTATATGCACGGGGAATGTTTATGCTGCTACAACAGCAACAGGGAGTAACTGTGGCCTTGCCACGGCATATGGCGCTGCCGTGGTGTACCATTTGAATTCCTCTGTACACTACTTCGGCCACTGCGCCTTCCTTGTCGAGCAGGTGATCATACGAAAAAGATGAATTCAAATACTAACTCAAGCGACCAAACTTCCACTGTACGGGAGCTAGTTACAGTGGTCCTAATGCTACTGCCAAACATACGAAGAACGCTATGAAACGCACGGGTGCCATAGTCCGCGAAGACTCGGACCTGGAAAGTGTAGCAAGCGTGAATAATAACGAGGAAGAAGCTTTACTTCGCTCTCCGGTGCTGCTTGACGGTGCCAGTTCTGGGGGTAAGAAAGGGCCAAAGAGGGGATGAAAGCGAGAACACGCTACAACGCTGTGGTCAAAATCTGCGTCCGGTTTAGTGGCATCACCAATCTGACGCAAGCTGAAGCGGAACGATTGGCATGGGCTAAAAAAGAAGTTGAAAGGGGCCGTACTCACTTTGCAAATCGGAGCTAAAACGTGACGGCGTCGCAAACGATGTGGCGAAAAAATTTAATTGGAGTAAGCAAATTCAACTTTGGGCATTTCAACATTTCAAGGCATTAAATCTCGTTGTAACTTTAAGTCTTTGTTAAAAAATGGCCATATATGAAAATATAAAACAACAAACAAAATTAATTTTTTACTTTTCTTTTTTGAACGATTAGAGAGAAAACTGGAATTCTTGTGTTTAAGTTGCTTAAGGAAATTATTTGCCTTCAAATTGTTTGTCCAAGCAAAATAGAAATACCTAACATGTCAAAGAGACTTTACTACATCTGATACAACAACTATTTTATTCAATTGAAATATTTAACTGTAGCTAAGTGGAAAATACCTTACCAGCGTTAGAAGGAACATTTTGAAAGCGATGAATCCACACGACTCTTTAGAAGACCTGACAATACTTTAATTTTCTTTCAATATCCAGTCAATATAAAATTCTTTACACAACACTTAAAATACGCGTTTATATATAATTAATTGTACTACTTGATCGGGGCCAACAGAATTCACTATTTCCCTGCATTTCATTGTTTATCGGTCAACTGGAGTAAAATATAAAATATGCAAACTGCAATGGGATAATGAAAATATTTACCTTTGTCATGAGGTGAAATATTATATCATAAGTGTTTGCATAAATATACGAATCAGTTATTTTCTGCATATTTGAGTTCATATTTAGAGGGTGGATCACCTTCGCGCGGTGCACCCTGGGTAACACCAAACGAAATGCGGCCTTAACGGCCTCCAAAACCTGAACGGTGACAAACTCGGCACGCGCACAGCACTCCACCGTGGTTTTTTCCCGTTTTTTTTTAAAGATATTTATGTACAATACAATATATAATTTATTCATCTATCGATCTACTCACCAGGAAAGAACTAAATGCATTCAATTTGCCTCATTTCAGCAATGAACGCATTGTTACTATGAGCTTGGAGAGCACTACTGGGAGACTCTGGTTGAGCTCAGCCCACATGGCACATGACGACGACTGGAACCACCTCTCACGCTTCTAAAGAAGGCCTTAGCTGAGACGAGACGAAGGAAAATCGGCGTCATCATTGGTACCAACGCGAACTCCCATCATACAAGGTGGCGCAAAAGTAATCTTGCGATGTTTTTTGGCAGTAATTAAAAAAAAAAAAATGAAAAACTTTGATTCTTCTTGTGGATTATTTTTATTTGGTCTTTTAATTTTTTTTTACATCAAGTCGAGAATATGATGTCATGTAAATGGCCGCCGCCACAGTTGATTGCCATTTGAGCCCTTTTTATGGCATTTTCCATCACTTTGGCCAAAACTTCCGGCGATAGGTCTTCACATTCTTGACGGATATTGTCTTTAAGAGCTGCAAGAGTCTGACTTCAAAAAGCCCCACAACAAGAAGTCTGGAGCGGTCAAATCAGGCGATCTTGCTGGGCAGTGCAAATCGCCAAACCGAGAGATTAGGCGCCCGGGAAATGCATCCTTCAGCATATCGGTTGTGGCACGAGCAGTTAGAGCTGGGAAAACCATCGATGGCACCATCGATATTATCGATGGAACCGATGGAGTGCGATAAATCGATGGAAATTTTTCGATGTCGATATATCGAATTTCTTTTTGGTTCCAACACGTGTGTAAGTAAATTGCAATATATAGTAAGATTTTGTTATTATTAATTTTTTCTGCCTTTCTTTACATAGAGGTCTACTTTTATTCTATTAGAGTACCCTGGCAGTTCCTCTGGTAAAATGGACAAGTTTTTGACCTCATCCCGTAAGCATTTTAAAAAGAAACAATTACAGGACAATTTTTAAGAATTTTTTTTTTTAGAAAAAGATCATGATACCTCTCCAACATCATCAAATGAACCATCTTGTTCAAAATCTGAACCGGAGCCTAAGCGCAAAAAGTGTATTTCCGCAGTGTGGACACATTTTGACAAATTGCAAACCAAACAACTTGCAAAATGTCATTATTGTGGCAAAGAATATAAGACAAGCGGAAACACGTCCAACTTGTTAGAGCACTTAAAACGGGCCCACCCTCTTGCCCAGCAAGTTAATAACGAAACTACGTCTTCTCAGTTAGAGCGATATTTTACACGGACAGATGTTTACGGTCCAACATCTTCCAAAAAGGAAGCAATTGACAAAGCCATTGCTGCAATGGTCGCAACGGATTTGCAACCATTTAGCGTTGTCGAAGATTTTGGACTTAGAAACTTGATGAGGGTGGTGGACCCTAGATACGTCATGCCCTGTCGAAAAACTCTGCGGGACACGCATATTAAAAATATGAACGAGAGTATGACGGAGAAATTGAAGGGCATTCTTGACTCCGTTGACTCGTGCGCTATCACAACAGATGCATGGACATCTCGTGCAAATGTTAGTTATCTAACTGTAACGTGTCACTTTATTTTAAATTTCGAGCTTAAGACGGCAGTGCTATCTACAAAGCCACTAATGGATGAGACAAACCATTCAAGTCTAAATATTGCCAACACATTGCGTGAAATATGCGATGAGTGGAAAGTGTTCGACAAACTGCACACCATTGTGACCGACAACGCAGCATCTATGATTAAAGCGTGCGAATTATTGAAAAAGAAACACTTACCGTGTTTTGCGCACACTCTTAATCTTGTTGTGCAAGATGCTTTAAATCTGGAAAATGTTTTAAAACGTTTTAAAAATCACAAAAAGAATAGTGTCCTATTTTAAGAGTAGCGCTATTGCTTATGCAAAGTTCAAAGATGCCCAAGGCACCGAAAATCCTTGCTCTCTATTGCAAGAGGTCCCTACTCGCTGGAACAGCGCATTACAAATGATTCAGAGAGTGTTGCGGACAAGAGAGCCCCTAACTGGCACCCTTTTAAGATGCCATAATGCTCCGATTCCACTGTCAGAGGATCAATTTCGGATTTTGAAGGACTTGTGCTCGCTTTTGGAACCGTTCGAAAAAGCCACAAAACATGCGTCTGCTGCAAAGGGCGTTACAATTTCATTAATTGCTCCTGCAATTTTCGCCTTATCGCAAAGTTTGGAAGAGCTCCATGAGCAGATGTTAACACCTGTAGGGAGAGAAACTTGCGAGTTTTTACAGAGCAACGTAAAAAAAGGCTCTTCTCATATAAGAATAGATCAGCACCACGCCTTGGAACTCTTCTTGACCCACGCTTCAAAAAGGAGGGTTTCCAAAATCCGTCAAATGCCCAGCAGGCTATGTTGATGTTGGAGGGAGAGGTTCATAATATAATACAGGACGTGAGATCTAAAAATTCCACAGAGGAACTGCCAAGGAATGAGGAGACTCCATTTTTATTTAAATGCATGGCAGGAAAAATAAAAGAAAAAAACAAAAGTTCACTCAATTATTACCATTCGCCAATATATGGAGCAGCGCAATGCTCTTCATGACAGCGATCCGCTCCAATATTGGCAGGTAAGTTAAGTGTAGTTTTTTTTAACAACTTTCATAATTGTACTTTCTACAATACAGATTAACAAGGAACATTTATTTGCACTTGGACAATGCGCAATAAAATTCTTGTGTATACCAGCAAGTTCAGCTGAATCAGAGCGCACATTTAGTAAAACAGGAGCTATTGTGACGGAACGGAGAGCATGTTTAAAACCTAAACAAGTGAACACATTGGTTTTTATTAACAAAAATCAATGGCTACTTTAAAATAACTGTGATATTGGAACGAATTGTTTTTTTTTTTAAATAAGAACCTCTCATTAGCATTAAGTTTGGAAATCACCTTTTGTTTTGTTTTTGCTTAGAGAGATTTTTGTTTTCGTTTTTTGGGCTTAGGACGAGAAGTCACCCTTTTTTTTATCTTCAAGTTTAACTAGAAACTATAAATTTTGTTTTTATATTAAAGAACATTCACAAATTACAAGCTAAAATCATTTTAATATATTTTCGATGGAATTAATTTATAAAGGGCTAACTTATAGTAGTTAAATTATACGCTAGATAATTCGTATCGATGATTATAGACAAGGTCATGAGTTCTGATACTTTTGGTTGACCCTTTTTGAATATTTGAAACTTTGTAATATTGAAAAACGACACCAAAATATATATGTTGAATAACTCGTTTAAATTTTCGATGGAACCATCGATAGTATCGATGGTTTTTTCCATCGATGGAAAAAATATCGAGTGGAGCAACCATCGATGGATTCCCAGCTCTACGAGCAGTGTATGCCGTTGCACCGTCCTGTTGAAACCACATGTTTTCCAATCCCAATACATCAAGTTGCGGCAAAAAGAACTCGTTAATCATTGCTCTGTACCGCTTACCATTCACAGTAACCGTTTGGCTCGCGACGTCTTCGAAGAAAAAAGGTCCGATGACTCCTCCAGCGAAAACACCACATCAGACAGTGACTTTGAGCAGGTGTAATGGCTCTTCGGATTTTCAGTGCCCCAGAAGCGTAAATTTTGCTTATTTACGTACCCGCTAAGATGGAAATGGGCCTCATCACTCATAATTATTTTTGATGAAAAATCATCAAAGATCAAAGATACATATTGAATATGTGAATGTGTCTAAGGACTGGTGGCGGGTAAAACCACATAAAAACAAATAGGTGTCTATTTTTTGGCTATAGAATAAATTAAGAAAAAAGAAAATTCAATATTTTCTTATGTTTTCCAATATTCCATATGAATATAATGAACAGTAGTGGAAAATGTACAACACTAAAAAATTTATTAATTCGTTCATTTCGCAATCGTTTCAAATTTCTACATAAACTAGCAAACCCGGCCCGCCTCGCTGGGCACACTAAAATAGAATAGATATGGTTTAGAACAGAAAATATATGATTTTCATTATATTTATTTCTTTATTCTTTATTCAAGCGCTTTGGCATAAACAATATTTTTTGTTTTTCTATTTGTTTTTGAGTAAATATATAATGTTGTTGACTTCCCAACACGTGAACAGCCAACGTATAGTTGACCATGGGGGAATACTGGTTCTTTTAAATTCTTCCCGCATATTTCTAAAGTTTGCCCTTGTGATTTATTGATAGTTATTGCAAATGGTCATTTCCATTGTGACGGGTGTGACCGTGTTACTAACATTTTTCGTTATAATTTTAGAATTTAAAACTGTTACTTAAATTAAAGGACACTAATCCCTGCCATGTGAATATTAAAGTTGTTTGATACCAAGTACATATTGAAAATGCATCATTTCCGACCATAGCTGCCATTTGAAGACTGTGACGGGTGTGACCTTACATATTTAAGCTTTCAACAAAAATTTACTTTCATTGAAGTTTTTGTAAAATTTCCCAAAGAATGCGTATAGAAATGTTGGAGGAGCACATTGTTTGAAGTCTTTTTGGTTGTATGTCATACTTACTTTTCTAAAACAATCAAATTTTTCTTTAAAAAAAAAAGCTTAAAAAAAGGGACAGGTGTGACCACTCTATGTGCCGGGTGTGACCTAGTATGAAAATTCAAAAATTTTGCTGAACTAAAACTTTTTATTGAATCCAATTATGAATAAAAACACATGAAATAACATTTCATTTTTTTATTCGCTATCATTGACATCACAATATTCTAGACCTGTATTTTTCAAGGAAATTTGTTTAAATTCAGATAAATATGAATAGGAAGCATATACAGAGACCGCATCTGCTATTTTAAAGGCATGCATTTTTTGAAGGTTCTTTACCATTTTAACGCTTTCCCATCTTTCGTTTAAGAAAGAAGTATTCCGATCGATGTCGTGTTTTGATGCGTAAAAAACATTGATCTTATTCAATTTGTGTTTTGTTTTCATAATACATTCTCTAGCTTTAATGGCTGTCCATAATGCTCTTTTTACTGTTGCCCCTATACCATCTACTGCGCCTTTACCATGGCCTGTAGCGAAAAAATTCCATGTCACTTCTAACCCAAAATCCTTAGGAGCATGACATATGTTGAAAATGTTGTACCTATTTTTAAATTGAGATGCACAACCATCTGAAAAAATTTGTACAACTTTCAAATCAACTTTTTCCTTAAGGTCACTTGTAATCATTTTTAAGAATGCCCAAACACTGTGTTTGTTATGACTTCAATCATCACTGATAATAGCGTAGGATTGTGTGGAAATACCGTCTTAATATCTAACCCAGGCGCATGCTGTAAAAATAGTCAATTGTGGATGCTTCCAATGTGCAGTTTGTATTTCGTCTTGGAAAAATATTGAAAAGTTTTCAGCGAAATCTACTTGCAGAACCACTTCGTTTTGGTTGGGTATCGCTTTCCTGTCTTGGAAACATTGTAATTTTTTTGGCATCTCTTCTTTATTTATCTCTTGTTCTCTCTAAAGCCAAATGCAGTTCATATTTTTCTTTATTGCTTTTAAGTTTTTTCCTTTGTTCTCGCTTTCTGGTTTTCAAATCCATTAAAAAAACAAGCACTTCGCGTTTATGTGACGGGTGTGACCAAGTATTTTATATTACTGAATTGCCAAAACGCGAATAAAAAATTAGTAAAATGTCACCAAACTATTTACTACGCATACTTTGTTATCATTGCAAAGTATCAAGTGATTATAATGTACAGTACCAATATAATTGAACTTTTTCAATTTTTAGTGGGACGGGTGTGACCGAAAATTTTAAAGTTTTAAAAAATCGATAAAAATTTTATTTTACAATGTACCATGTCGAAACTTTGAAAGAATGGAAGCAATAGCATATTATATTCAAATATAACGGGGTTTTGTCAATAGTCATAAAGGAAGAACAAGGAAATGTAAAATAAAGACACATCGTAAAAAGAATGTAAACTCACTTTGCAGTATAGGCGAAGTTCACAGTGTTGCCAAACTTATTAAACTTAAGGCAAAAATATAGTTTTTGATTTTCCCATATATATTATTCTCTGGTAGACATTATTTGACTGAGTTTAACTAAAAACAACTAAATTAATTTTTTTCTGCATAGGGCCGTTTTAGGTGAAATTTACCAAATGCTAAACGAATGGGCAGTTGCAAACGCTTGAATTCAAATGGCAATTCAGGTGGAATCATTGGAATTCTTGGTATTAGAACGTTTTCATTCTTGAATTTGCCAATTAAAATAGTTGCTTGGATAAAATTATTCATCAATCGTTTGACTACTTCAATTTGTTCTTGACGTTCTTCTGATGTCGCGTTATTCCGGGCATTTCGCATGCGCCTATTATTATTTGTCGAACGACCAATATGATTACGTGATTGCCTTGGCATTTGTACTGTAATAGACATGATTGCAATTATGGCATTCTGAGATTTTAAAACATGTTTTTGTTTTCAATTTTGTGGATTATATTTTCGATGCATATGTGTTTAAAAGCCCAAGTCCACATGGTCAGGATTATTTTATTTTGTTGTGATTATCTTAAATCATCTCTTCTCTTCTGAAAATTGATGACAATTTGCATGATAAGACTATTAATTTTTTCACCAAAGTTACTCATTTTTCGTGCTCTTCTTTTGCAACCTTTAACAATTTCTTTTGTTTTTTAATTTTTTGTTTTACCATTTTTTTCACTCATGGTGTATCGTAGCTTATCGCATATGAACCGAAAAAATAAATCCACAAAACATAATTTCATTTGAACATTCGGATTTCACATTAAATTCTCAAATTTCGTAAGAAAATATTCTCTGTTCCAAAATCCAGTCCAAAAAAATTCACAAAATATGTTTACACTTTGCACTTACGTCTTCTCCTTATGGCGTCCAAATCAGAAAGAAATATTGACACATTGTAGCTGACACTGTCAATTTGACAGTTCAGTTCCGCCCCAAGCGTTAAAAAAGTAAACGTCATTATGGCTGGTTCAAAAGAACGCTGTACGCGTTGCCGGTGTTCCGAATTACAACCAAACTTTACGAAACCCATTTTCAATACTTACTTAACAATGTGTGTAAGTTTGGTTTAATTCGGTGCAAAGACACGGCGGGTCCACGTTTTGGCATATATTTCGAGACCCTAGTCATCAATAGGTATGAAAATTACCACGTATTAAAGCATTCACCAACAGCTTTCATTTGATACCCATATTGTACAAACACATCCTAGGGTTACCCGGGTCCACGTTTTGGCCTATTTCTCGAGACCCTGGTATCCGATTCTTAAAATTTTAAAACACAAACCTTCTCCACATGTGTCTCTTCAATGTGGCAAAGTTTGGTTAAAATCGGTTGAGCCATTCTCCGTAAAGTTCATCACAACGCGAAAAACGGCTGAATTTTTATATATAATAGATACCCTATGGTCAGATAGTACCGGGAATGTTTAAATAAAACAAAACAGAGTTAAATTTCAGACATATTTATTTTATTTTTTTTCAAAATATGACCCGTCTGAAGCAACACACATGTGCCAACGCTTAACCCAGTCCTTCCATGCACCCCTGGTAGGCCAGCGAAGGGATGGTCTTCAGCTCCTTCGTCGCATTCTCTTTGATCTCCTCTATCGACCGACTGAAATCTCCTTCCACGAAGGGGTAACTTCAACTTGGGAAACAAAAAAAAGTCGCACGGGGCCTTATTAGATGAATACGTTGCTTGCACGATGGTATTTACTTGGAGTTTGGTCAAATAATCCACCACAATTCGGTCTCGGTGCGATGGCGCGTTATCATCATGCAAAATCCAAGAATTGTTTGCCCACATTTCCGGCCGTTTGCGTCGTACAACATCTCTCAAACGCTTCAAAACGGATTAGAAATTTTCTGTATTGACTGTCTGGCGCGATGGAAAGTACTTATGGTGCACTACGCCTTGGCAGTCAACATCACCTTCCCGATACTTTTTGATCATAGGGTATATACCATATATACTTATTAATAAGCGGTTTAGCTCTGAAATATTACCAAAGCATCTAACTACTTATCCAGTAGCTAATATTTTTTACTATTTACTATTTATTACTATTTACTATTCCTTATCAACTACTTTTCTTATTATAGGAGTTCTTCATCAGAAATTACGTTAAGTTGCATTTGAAAAACTTCACGTGGTAAATCCTCCGATGCGTTTTGAATACGTTTTTTTATCCTCTTGTAAAATTCTTCCTCGTATTTGGCGTAGATATGGCGTATATTCAATTCTTCGTAGAGTTGTTTAACACGAGCTACCTTCTCGGGATCTGAAAAGGAAATAGGAACATTCATTTTAAATTCGTTATGTGATGTATGACCGACTTTTGATGAGTAAATGAAATTTTAAGTGGCGACTGGAGCTTCAAATTATTAATAGATTATATTTTATACCAATATTCCCTGTTGTTGTTGTTGTAGCAGTAATACAAGCCCTGTCAGTGTAGTGTATATCCCCGTTCGTCTTCGTCTAGCTCATCTCAAGGTAGGCCCTGCTATTTCGGCAGGTTGGGTCCAGAGGGAGTTACCAAAGGGAGAGGGGTGTTAGATGAGTGGGTTTTAAGGGGCATGTGAAATGGTCGTAAGGGGTGCCTTCACATGCCGGACATATGTTTGGTATGTCGGGGTCATTTCTGGATAAGTAGGAGTTTAACCAGCTACAATGTCCAGAACTTGATTGTGCCAGTGTTACGTGGGTCTTACGGGGAAGCTGGAGCTCTTCATCTGCTTAAGGTGGTTTTTGGACTCCGATTACGACATTCGGTGGTCGGGAGCTTAGGAAGATGATGACGGTCTCCTGATGAATGTCGTTTATTGTCTGTCTAAATACTGTCTGGTCCAGTAAATGTCAGTTAGTTTTATCCTGGATCTCGTCGGCGTAATTAAGGATGTGTCTCCTGACGTGCCTGGAAGGCGGTTCTAGCTCAAGCAGATGTCTGCAAGGGTGAAACCTGCGGTAGGACCCTAACAGGAACTGTTTGCTGAGCAGTTTATTGTGCTCCATTAGAGGGAGCATCTGTGCCTGTTTTTGAAGGTGTTGAAGAGGGTACATCAGGAGGCAACCCGTCGCTGTCCGAATAGCAGTGTTTTGGCAAGTCTGGAGCTTCATCCACTGCGTGTCACTAGCGACCAGGTGACCAGGTTTAGACCCGGCCGATCAATTGTCTTAAATGTCGATAGCAACATTTCTTTGTCTTTGCCCCAAGTGCTGCCGGCAAGCGATTTGAGGACCTTATTGCGATTTTGGCTCTAGTGACAATTGCGGTTGTGTGTCTTAACAGTCGGATTTGGTGTGTCATCCACTTTTACCTTGAGCTGCAGTTTGACCTCCTTTGTCTAGGTGGTAAAGAGGGTCGAAAGTTGAAGATTCCTCGCAGTGAAAAAGAGAGAAAGTCTGGTGAGATAATCGTTTACCTCGGCGCACAGGCCAATACGCCCTAAATCATGTTGCTCTTTGCCTTTTTCTTTAATGAGAAACTTTTTTTAATCCATATTTTTTGTTTACGTGGATATTTGTATCCTTTATGATTTTATTTCCCTGCTCATATGTATGATTACACCTACCGTCTTGTCCATAGCATTCCTCTAAAATTTTTTTTTGTTCCGGGCTAGCTTTTTCCAAGAAAGACGCCACCAACCAGGTACACTTATTGGCCTGTATGTCTTCTGTGCCAGTTTTGCCAGTTTTGTGAGGATTTCCAAAGCAATCAAGGAAATCATTTTGCACTTGGAAGAAATGACCCAATTCAAATGTAATCGCTTTACATTCATCGTATACCTTCTGGTTTTTAACTCTAAACATAAATAGGTTAATAATTATTGCAAATTTTTAGAATTTCAGTTACCATTTCAATTTGTACTCACCCCGCTAAGTGCATACCAGCAGCTACAGGTAAATAGAGCAAATGAGATGAAGTTTTGTGGTCCACAATCGCATTGCACGCCTCCATAGTGAAAGTGCTGACATTCCTTTTGCCAATGAGCATATCTATTGACTGTCCACGTAAACAATCAAAGCAAATTTCATGGAACAATTCTATCAGATCCACATAGCAATCCAGATGACGGAAGTGCTTTCTGAGCAATACATAGATGGAATTCTCAATCATGAGCGCATCGTTCACAGCATTGAGACCAACGTTTTCCAATGCATTCCAACACACCTCGCCCCGACGTGTGGTGCTCTTGTCCATGATGTCATCGAACATGAGGAGCGAGTAATACAGCTACAGAGCACATGAAAATGTAGAAAATCGGGTGATTTACCAATAACGTAGATATAACTAATAGAGATGCCCACCAGGTCAACACACCAGCCAAGTATGAGAGCCAATTTCAATTTTTCCGCAGTGAGTTCATTGCCCTTGACAAAATATTTGTAAGTCAAAGCGGTAATTGGACCATTTTTTCTGAGGATCGTTGATAGGTTATAATCCAAGGCCTAAAAATAATCAAGAAATATTGTAGTGGAGGATGATTTAATTTAACTTCAGCTTAGAAAATTAGTGCCGTTACCTTTCTAAACCATTCTGCAGCGTCCTTGTTATTGTCCCTACCAACTATCTCAGCAAGGTCACGAGCAATATCTGTAAATAAAGAAAATGTAGGTAGTATTGAATTTTTTTTTCCTTGTTCACTCCTCTCGGGAGCATAGGGCCTCGACAAGACTCTTCAATCGTACACGGTTCTGTACTGTTGCTTTTGCACCGTCCTATGGGATGTCGGCATCTGCTAGTTCGCGCAGCCTCGACCTTCTCCAAATGTTTTTTGGTCGACCGTGACCCCTGCTCCCTTACGAGTTCCAGTCCAGTGCCGTCCTCGTGATGCTATCTTCTGGTTTTCTCAATGTGTGAACTATCCATCGTCACTTTCTGCATTTGATTTGCTTAAGGATGGGTTCCTCGTTCAGTAATCTCCACAGTGCATCGTTACTGATGGTGTTTGTCCAGAATATTCTGCAGATGATGCGGAGGCATTTGTTGATGAAGGATTGTAGCCTGTGTGTGATGATGTTAGAGACCAGCCATGTTTTGCTTCCGTACAACAATACGGACTTCACGTGGGAACCGAAGAATCGTAGTTTAGTGCGCCTGGAGATTTGTGAGCTCCCCTATACTGAATGCCGCCCTTGCTTTGTTTAGCCTGGAGTTAACATCTTCATCTGCTCCACCATCTGCCGTGATGATGCAGCCGAGGTAGAAGAAGCTTTCAACGAATTCTACCGGCATCCCTCAACCAATGTCTGCCTTGCGTTATTGTGGTAAACTCTCTCAATTGCATATCAGAGAGTTTGTGAGAGGAGGCAGATGTCATGGGCGCAGTCCAGGTCCTCGAGATGTCCGGTAAAACTCCATACGATGCCTTTTTTGTGCAGAGTCAGTTGGCTCATGACGTCATCAAGGATGATGGCGAAGAGAAGGGGCGACAATATTGGGGACAACCTTGCCTTATAAACTTTTGAAATAATTTATTTTCAAGGCTTACTTGAATGCTCCGCTAATAAAGACCACAAACCTTAAGAAACTTTGAAACGTTGGAAAAAAAGGTCAAGTTCAAAAAACAGATACAAAACAGTATCAGAGTAAATAAAGCTCAAAATTTGATGCAGTTCTTCAGATTAGATAAGCGAGGGTCGATATATGTCAAAATAGTTCCACGCCAACACTTTCGTTTTTTCAATAAACAGCGTCAAAAAATGTGTAGCAGCCTTGACTGAGACTGATTAAATATTTTAAGTACACAAATTTAAGTATTTAAAAAATATAAAAACTTCGACAATCGCTGAATTTTTTTGCACCTAGAGGTTATCTCCTGTCTACTGAGGGACGACCGGTATAAGAAAAATCTGTTTCTCTTATTTGAGGTTTCAGTCTATAGCCTACCGAATGGCACCCACACATAATCCGTTCGGTTGCGGCTTAGGAAAGCTCTGAATAACATTATGAGAGGGATCTGTTAATTTACAGTCGTACACCTCTTGACTATTGCATAGCTGAAAGGCTCTAAGCTTTACATTTATGGATATAAAAGTATGTATGAATGTACCTGGATATACGTCCATAAATTCACGGTTTTCTTCATTCGATATCTTTACACCTGGGTAAGGATTTTCCATTGTTGAACAGGCACTAAAGAAAGTATAAAAAATATGCAATATGAGGTGAATTGAGAACATCAAATACATAGTTTCGGAAAATCTACAAGTATATAAAAGTACAGTAAGTGGCTATGAAATGACGAGACATACCCTGCAAAGCCTTTTATTTTCTACATAAATATTCATTTATTATCACTCTACAATACTCGATGCGCGCTGCGGATGGTCGCCGCTTTCTTTTGCACACCTTTGACGGACAACTTTCAATGCAGATTTCAGCTTAGGAAACAAATAATAACGATTTGTAAATAAAATTTTGTAAACCCAATTTGGGGAAAGGTGCATTCTTCCCGTGGGAATTCAATGATGAATTTCAAAGCGTTGGTGGCACGATATGCCTATTTTTTGGCTATAAAACATTTTTCGGTTGCTCATCTTAGTGTGAATTTAATCATTTGAAATCACCTTCAAATTCCACTTGCTTTTAAACTCGTAAATATGCAAGGTAGCATAAAATTAATCACCCCAGAGGAAGATTTATAATTTTTGCAAATGGCGTCGTATGTCAATCATATTTGACATCTGTGCACTAGACAACTCCAGCACACAAAAAGGCAAGCAATGGAGCGCGTGAAGGTCCAATACAAATTTGCATCACTCAAAATAATTTTTCATTTAGTAAAAAACTTATACAAAAACAAAATTGGATGATTAATTTGGGAATATTAACGAATATAGAAACACTCTCCACATGATAACCGGCTAACACAGTCTTAAGGGGTCCCGGTGGTCTAGAATTTTAAATAAATCGATCTTTTGTTGTTTGATATTTCGAAAGTATAGGCTTTTAAGAATCTACTATGAAATTTTTGGAAAGATATTCCCAGTATTTTCGATTCTACAGCCGTTTTAGCAGGTAGACTCAGATTCGTCACGCGACGGCATCAATGGTCGCATTATCCACTCTCAAAACTTTCAACTCAATTATCTCAAAACGGCTTTTTTCGGTCTGGTGTTGTCAAGAAAAAAAACTATTCAACCGAATCGTTTGAAATTTTAATGTGTTGTTCACAACATAAATGGCTATCGCCCGTACTAGAGACATTTTATTATTTCAATTATTTCGTATTTTTTAATTAAAAAACTGAAAAAACCCGATTTTTAGAGTGTCAAATTCAAAACCGCGCCATTTTCTATTTTTTTTTTATTCTAGTACGCAACCGTAGCTAGTCATAGTCTAGCAGCTACAGTCACACTGATTATTAATCTTTTTGGTTTTTGTGTTTCAGATAAATAGAAGAGCCAAAATGGACAACACCGGCCAGGTCTAATTTTTCGGAAGGATTAACTTCAGCACCATTTTTAAAACTATTAAAATTAAAAAAAACAAAGAAGTTAACTAAAAAGCTTAAAAATTTTAAATATCGTTTTTAATTTTTTTTATTGTAAAAAAAAAATCCTGAAAATACCCTAAATTTCCGAGCTCTAGGCCACTATCACGAAATTATTGTACAATAAATTACGCGTGCGAAATCCACTCTGGGCATGAAACGTCAAATGATGTTTCAGATCCCCGTTTTCGCTTCTGACCTGGCGTTCGAAGGTGGCAATGGATGCAACTGTATTTGTAGATGTACGTGCTTACGAATGTAACTTGCATGAGCTTCATGGTAGATTCATAATGAGATATGCAATTGTCTCTTACCGCGCTGATTTTCCAATGCGTTGTGATACTGGCGGCTGAGCAAAAGTTGTATGGTTGGCGTGGGCACAACATGCGCCAATCGTTGCGCGGACAGTAGAATATATCTGTGGGCATCTGCGTACTTTCGAAAGCATTTTCGTTGTGGTTTCCTATGAAATAACAATTACAATATATAATATTTAGTAATTGCTAGTTGTGAATATTTTCTTATAAATATTCCACTAACTTTTTTATGCTACCAGGTTAATTCATATTTTGGTCAGAGTTGCTGTATTTAACTCAATTAGTGAAATTTGTTTATTCTCAGACATTTACGTATGTGAATATCCAAAAGCAGTAAAGAACAAAAAAAGTTCAGAATATCACGATTACAGGGTTAGATTACAAAAAAAAACGGTATTTCCATAAAACTGAATAGGAATTGGGAGCGATTCCATGTTAAGTGGTTCAAATATTTTTTCAAATAGGCGTAAACTCTTCAACAAATTGGCTGATTTGTAATTTTGAGTAAATAAGAAGTAAAACGTTTGAAAAAAAAACTTATAATTTGCAGTTTACTCGATGTTGAAAATATTAGTACAACGTTTTTTGAAGAAAAAAGTCTTCCGTTATTTTAAACATTTTTAATTTTTTGTCTCCTTTATGTTTTAGGAAAAAATATGTTTTTCACAATTTTTTTAATTTTAATTTTTTAAATATGTTTCTCTTTATAATTTTTGAGGAAACAAAATTTTTGTTCATTTTTGAAAGACAGATTTTGAAATTTTTTATTAATATTTGAATAACTTAGACTAAGCTCTGTAATCGCTGCAAGTTTCCCCGTACGTACAGCAAATCGGTGAAATCAAAGCGTATCTACTAAAGGTCAAGGCGAATTGAATACTGAAGGTGGCGTCTTCCCAAAACAGTTACTTTAGTTTTCGCCATTTCGACATGCCTGACATTAGACTCCTTACCAATTAAACACAAACAAAGTTCTCCTCACTTGCGTGTTTGTGAAAATTCAGTGAATGGCTTGTTAATATTGCAATTTGTGTCCTTTAAACTAAACAAAGTGGTGTGTGTGTGTCTTATTATATAAATAAATAAATACTTATACGCGTTGGATTTACCACTCAGTTACGACGCCCTTGACTAATGCTTTTTTGCAGTTCGAGAGAAAACTCGTTGCCTGCACTGCCACTGTGATCGGTTCTCAGTCCAATTGTACTGTATGTACTTTTCCCAGAAACTGAAGGAGGTTCTATCACAAGATTTAGGTTGGTGCTGAATGAGAGAACTAGCATCTCAACCTGAAGCAAGTTAGACCACATGCCCATCTCGATAGAAAGCTTGGTGCCAGGCTTATAAGACCTGCCCCAACTCCTGATTCATTCATCATTTGGCTGTGCTTCATTGTCCTTACGCAGGTATCTGATGTCAAGAGGGCGGGCGACTTCTGAGCGAAGAATATTGCTTGGTGAATATCGAATTAAACTAAGTTTACATCACATGAATTTTCTACGGAATAATTATTTGAATTTCACAGTTTTGTGTGATGTTCCTGCAACCGGTAGGGAAATGTGAGCGAGTGAGTCCTTAAAACGACACGGCGCGGCAACTTCTCACTGACGAACTATGAGCGAGAGAGAGGTCAACTCTTACAGTTCATCTATCCATAGTATGGCTACCTTTTTTAGTACTTTTCGCTCCCTTACTAAAGAAGTCGTAAGTAATGATAGAATGGGCGATCTCATCCTAAATATTTTCTATTAACTTTGTGCCAAAAATCTATGTCTGACCAAAATTTTAACTGTAGTTTAATTGTAGATATGGTCCATAAAACAATAAAAAATTGTTTCTAATACTATTCGCACCTTGTTTACCTTCACCTTGTTTACCTTTTAATTTAAACACCACTGCTATTTATACACCCTATGATGATGGCGAGTATTTTTTTATCCTTTTTTTCGAAATGTTTTTAACCAAAATTTCAACTCAATTTCACTATCGCTTATCCCGTTTTCATTTATTTTGCCAATGTTTTATCGGTTTTACCCGTAATTTTTAAAAATATAAACCCCGCAAATGTGTAATGAACCGAAAGCAAATTATTACTGCGAGAATATAAAACTTGACCGCTTTAAAATAAAGTCAAGCTGGAGTTCACCCGACACGCGCAATCGAGTGGCAACAAGGGAGAAAGTTTGCAATTGAGCTTCAAACTGAATTAATATTTATAATTTTGAATAATTTTCCCATAGTTACAGCCCCAAATAGCAGTTAGAGACTGCACTACATGGGGTTGTACATAAGTATTGGACTCGGATATTTAAGAAGGAATGCCAATGCGATAATTAATTCAAATAATTAATAAATACTTACTTTTGTAATCCTACTTATGTGCATATGTATGTATTAGTCTCTTAGTTATTTTGATCTGTTTGTTGAATCAGTTTTAAGTTTCTTTTTTACGCCAAACCAACCCAAGCCTTTAGTCCCCACAACAAAGCCATTCAGCTGCAATTGAAAGTGGCAAAACAGCAGCTGTGAAATATTGGTCGAGTTGGTAATGCAGGATGAAAGCTCCTCCGAAAGGGAAAAATTATGTAACACTTTCCTAGAATCTCTCAAAAGAACAATTTTCAAAATGCTCGAATAAAAACATAAAAAAGGTGTTAACCTTTTTAAAACTCAAATTGAAATTTTGTAAGCAGAGTAAATACAAGGTGGCGCAAAACTAATCATTCAATTTGATTAATATTTTTACTAAACGAAAAAAAAGGAACAATGATTTTGTGTGATGGATATCTTTATTTTGACCTTCACGTGCTCTGTTTGTTTACTGCAGATTTCTAGTCCTCAAGTGTCCAATACGATTGACGCACGACGCCATTTGCAAAATTTTAAATCTTTCGATAGGGTGATTAGGTTAGCTTAGGTTAGGTTTTATAATGGTTGTCAAGAAAGTGGGCCCACTTGGACCAACGAAGTTTCATTCATCCTTTGTGATACCATTGCAAAGAGGGGAAAAAGAAATGAAGCAAAACGATAGTACACAAAGGAGAGGGATGGGGGTTGAGTATTTGCGGACTATGAACGGTGACTAATTCGCGGCTGTGTTAGCCGTTTTATGCTGCTGATGAAGTTCATCAGATTTTTAATATGATAGCGATTAGTTTTACACCAAATTGTATAGAAAACCAATCAAAATGTGGTTTTATTGGAACAACTGATTTAATTTGTATATTTTATGGTATTTGTGGATAGATTGTCAAAATTAAGCGTTTTGTTCACGTTCCCATTGTTTAAATTTTGATTTGAATTCATAATTGATGAAGTAATTGGAGCAGTGATTTAATAATGTAAATTCACTGCCTAATAATGCGACTTCGTAAAAAGAGAAAAGAGGGCAGATTTATGTATTTTCTTTGTTTTTTTCTTATATTATTTTCTTATGGGGTTAATAGGCCGGGAGCCAGGGGTCGATTTTGGACTGCGTTTTTATACCGTTAAATTCTTGACTATACTTGTGATTTAGCTTTCATGAATAGCGAAAGTGAACGTCAGCTGGCGCACCCGTGGTGGGTGTGTTTGTGGGAGGGTACGAAATGTGTCGAAAAAAATTTCTACCAACTCATTTTATACCGGCTGAAATTTTTTTCCTGTATTGTTCACATTTAGTAGAATAAAAAAACAAAATAGTCAGCTGCGCGGTAGAGGGGGGAAAATACGTCAGCTGAACGCAATGATAAATTCTTGCTTCGGCTGACGGTCTTCCCACCGCTATAAACGCAGCTGACCATTATTATTATATTTTCATATGTCTCCAAAATTATGTAAAAAAATTTCAAGTAGTTTTACTTTTTAATTTATTTTTCGCCTGTTTTTTTTTTTGTTGTTCTAAGTCAGATCCATTTAGTGAGGTCCAAGGATAGCAGCAAATTCTTTACCTCGATGCCTGGCATCTCATTAATTTGCTGCAAGAAAGGCTTATCAAAGGAGCGGAGCCGTACCCTAACTAGCCCTGGACATTCACATAAGTAGTGGAAAAGACTTTCCTTCACCCCTATCCACTTGACAGCTTCTGCAGATGCGATTGAAGGAGAGGTTGAATCTAGCTGCATCTGATCCCCTACTTTCCAATGACCTGTAAGGGTTGCAGTGATGCCTGAGATGTTTGGCCGAGAGCATCTTAACAGATCATTTGTCCTTTGGATTTTGTATGACGGCTATGTGTTTTTTGTTGTAATACATGTGGTTAGTTGTTTCCATCTTCTTTCGGCTAAAGCATGATAGTGTGAAGCAATGGATGCCTTTATTGTGTTCAGTGGCGTGGGGACTGCCACTGCCTCTGTTAAGTCTAGTGCCGAACCTTTTCTTGCTAGCTCATCCGCTATCTCATTACCCCGTATGTTCCTGTGACCGGGAACCCATATCAAGGTTATTTCAAGCCAATGATTAAGCGTTTCTAGCTCTTCTCTGCACTGTAAGACTATTTTGGATGAAATGGAGTTGGAGTCTAAGGCCTTCATAACTGCTTGACTGTCTGCACCAACTTCTTGGTAGAGTTTTAGTGATTTGTATGCTTCTCTGATCGCCAACAGTTCAGCGTGGAATACGCTGGCATGGTCAGGAAGACGAATTGACTGAGATAGGTTGAGCGGCTCCGAATGGAAGCCAGCTCCCACACCACAGTTCATCTTAGAACCATCGGTATAGATTTCGATATCGTATCTTCCAATCACCTTCCCTTTGCTCCATTCGGCTCTCGGTGGAAAACGCACCGTAAAGCCTTTCTTAAAGTTAAGGTCGGGGACTGTGTAGTCTGATCTGTTATTGAGCAGCGAGGGTCGATGTAGGAGAATCTTTCTGTGGCCGTACGACCTTGTTGTCCAGCTTCCTATGTCTCTGAGTCTCGCCGCGCTACAAGTAGCGATTGTTTTAATGTGTAAATCGAATGGTAATAGATGAGTTAGTACATTCAGCGCTTCAGTAGGACTGGTGCTAAGTGTTCCTGTAGTTGAGATACACGCTGTTGTATCTTGTTCATCTTAGTATTGTTGTATTTTTTTTCTGTTGCAGGCCACCAGACTAGTGCCGCATTTGTTATTATTGGCCTTACAATGGCTGTGTAGGACCAATTGGTTAGTTTTGGTTGGAGACCCCATATTTTACCTGTGTAAAGTGCTATATTCGCTTTCTTTACCCTGTACTCTACGTTGGACTTCCAGCTGAGTTTGGGGTCTAGGATAACACCTAGGTATTTTGCCTGCTGGGTTAGCGTCAGACTAACGCCGTTTAGTTTTGGGAGATTAAAGTTTGGTACCTTGGTTTTCCTAGTGAATAGCATCAGTTCAGTTTTTCTCGGGTTTACACTTAAACCACAGTCCATGGCCCAATTGATGAGTAATACCAGAGCTCCTTCCATAGTCTCACTGAAAGTGTAGCAAGCGTGAATAATAATGAGGAAGAAGCTTTACTTCGCTCTCCGGTGATGCTTGATGGCGCCAGTTCTGGGGGTAAGAAAGGGCCAAAGAGAGGATGAAAGCGAAAACACGCTACAACGCTGTGGTCAAAATCTGCGTCCGGCTTAGTGGCATCACCAATCTCACGCAAGCTGAAGCGGAACGATTGGCATGGGCTAAAAAAGAAGTTGAAAGGGGCCGTGCTCACTTTGCAAATCGGAACTAAAACGTGACGGTGTCGCAAACGATGTGGCGAAAAAATTGAATTGGAGTAAGCAAATTCAACTTTGGGCATTTCAACATTTCAAGGCATTAAATCTCGTTGTAACTTTAAGTCTTTGTTAAAAAATGGCCATATATGAAAATATAAAACAACAAACAAAATTAATTGTTTACTTTTCTTTTATGAACGATTAGAGAGAAAATTGGAATTCTTGTGTTTAAGTTGCTTAAGGAAATTATTTGCCTTCAAATTGTTTGTCCAAGCAAAATAGAAATACCTAACATGTCAAAGAGACTTTACTACATCTGATACAACAACTATTTTATTCAATTGAAGTATTTAACTGTAGCTAAGTGGAAAATACTCAACCAGCGTTATAAGGAACATTTTGAAAGCGATGAATACACACGACTCTCTAGAAGACCTGGCAAGACTTTAATTTTCTTTCAATATCCAGTCAATATAAAATTCTTTACACAACAGTTAAAATGCGCGTTTATATAAAATGAATTGTACTACTTGATGGGGGCCAACAGAATTCACTATTTCCCTGCATTTCATTGTTTATCGGTCAACTGGAGTAAAATATAAAATATGCCAACTGCAGTGGGATAATAAAAATATCTACCTTTGTCATGAGGTTAAATATTATACCATAAGTGTTTGCATAAATATACGATTCAGTTATTTCCTACATATTTGAGTTCATTTTTAGGGGTGTAGGGCAGATCACCTTCGCGCGATGCACCCTGGGTAACGCCAAATGAAATGCGGCCTTAACGGCCTTCAAAATTTGAAATTTGGCACTCAACTTGCCACTCTCACAGCATGGTGGAGGTCCAGGGGTTTTTTTAAGATTTTTATGTATACAGTGCACGCTCGATAACGTGAACGCTCTAAAGCGTGAACACCCCAAAACGTGAACAGACATTTTTGTGCATTGACTACTCTAAAACGTGAACAAACCCAAAAAGCTCTATAACATGGACAATAAACGTTACAATTATTTGAATGTAGTCTACATTGATCTCAAATAATTCTGAAATTGGGGAGTCCCCTAATTACGAGTATAAAATAGGCATTTTATTCGTAATTGCATGTAAGGAGTAAAATATTTCAGTCGCGGTTTTGGTTTTCCAAAGAGTGTTTCGTCTTATGTTTTCTGGTGAAAATGAGTTCTAAAAAACCCGTGTGATTGACATTAAAACAAAAGGCTAAATTTCTCGGCTTTTTAAAAAAAGACTCATCTGTGACGATTTTAGCAAAGAAATATAATGTTGCTAAATCAACAATTTGTAACATTAAAGCGAAAAAAAAACACGTATTGTGGACCCGGAAATAGAAAAACACTGCGTTCTTCAGAGTTGCCCAAAATGGAGAGTTGGTTTATCTGAATGCGAGATAAAAACTGGCCAGTAAGTGCTCTGATGTTGAAAGAAAAGGCAAAAACACTGCATGCAAAATTTAAAGAAAATGAATCAAACTTCTTCGGTAGTGATGGATGGCTCCAAGGATTTAAGAAGAGGTACGGTATTCGATTTCTTAAAACATTAGGCGAAAAACTGTCTTCGCAACCTCAGCTTGGAGTTGTGCAACGATCAGTTATAAAGGGTGGTTAAATTTCAAGGGCCGATGTTGAATGTGAACCACACCTAGACGTCAACGACACCGTTGGACTTCTTTCTTTGGGGTTATTTGAAAGAAAAGATGTACGTCGGTAAGTCAGCAGCAATTCAAGAGCTAAAACATGAGATGATTCGACACATTAACAGCATAGAACCTCAATGACGCTGAGGCCATCGAAAATTTGGATGGAGGTGTGCCTCCGAGACTGCGGTGGCTATTTGGCCGATATTTTGTTCCATACGTAATTGAGCCATACCAATATTGTCATAATAAAGAGAAATTAGAATAATTTCCTAAAAAAAATCCATTTTCTTCAAAACCAATACCGGGCCTTGAAACTTAACCACCCTTTATAATGCGGATGAGTCGGGGTTATTCTGTAGACTTTTGCCAGAGAAAACGTACGCGTCAAGTTTGGGGAAGAGAGCCCCAGGGGTAAAGTCCGAGAAGCAGCGAAACACGTTTTTATGCCGTTCAAACGCCACTGGATCCCATAAGCTTAGGCTTTTGGTAATTGGAAAGGCGAAGAATCCACGCTTCTTTAAAAACTTTCAGTGTCCCACCGACTATAAGAGCTCCAAATACGCCTGGATGATGTCAGCTATTTTCAAGCAATGGTTTCATGAGCCATTTGTTCCACAGGTGAATATTCCTTTTAAGTTTTGTCCGATTTTTAAGGTTAACTGGTTGTTTTTTAAGGTTACATCGTTTTTAAAGAAGAAAGCCTTACCAACTAAAGCTCTCCTCCTAATCGACAACACTCATTCTCACCCAAATGAAGCTGAACGGACAACGGAGAATGGAAAAATTTCGGCAATGTTTATGCCAACAAACGTTACTCCCCTCATTCAACCGATGGATCAGAATGCAATAAAAATCACTAATGTTCCGTTGGCGGTTTTAAAGGAAAAATGGGAAGCTGAACTTCGCACTTTGATGAGCAACACCTTCGATCTCATTAGTAGTTTAAATCCTGAGGTTCGTTCGTATTTGCAGATATGCTCAAAGATATGGATGTGGGTTATTGCGAAAACGTTTTTTATTAAAAATTTCAGCTTGAACTCACGTTACCAGCCATTCATGAATGGAACGAAGATATCGAGGAGGGCAATGCAGATGACGATCATCAATAAGAGGACGAATCCGATGATGACAGCGTATCAGAGCAACTGGAGAAAATTAAGCCGACTGAAGCAGTTGAAATTTTCAACAAGGCGTTAATATGGGCTGGTTATGAAGACGTCGACCGGAATGATATGAGTGTGCTAAGACGGATAAGGGAGAATGCTGTGCTTCAAGTTTTAGAAAAACAGAAAATACAAAAAAAGTTGATTGATTTTTTTAAATAAAACCATCGTATGACTTAATTTTCAATTAATACGCAACGAAAACAAGAATAAAATGTGAGAAAATATACTTACTTAGTCTTTTTGGGCTTTCCAAAACGTGAAAACTTTTGTTAACATGAACTGCCTTGGTTTGAATTAGTTCACGTTATCGAGCGTGCGCTGTATTTCCAAAATAAAAAAAAGAATTTATTCATCTATCGATCTACTCACCAGGAAAGAACTAAATGCATTCAATTTGCCTCATTTCAGCAATGAAGGCATTGTTACTATGAGCTTGGAGAGCACTACTGGGAGACTCTGGTTGAGCTCAGCTCACATGGCACATGACGACGAGGTGTAACCAGCTCTCACGCTTCTGAAGAAGGCCTTAGCTGAGACGAGACGAAGGAAAATCGGCGTCATCATTGGTACCAACGCGAACTCCCATCATACTTGTTGGGGAAGTACGGACATGAATGCAAAAGGTGAGTCGCTTTTATTATGTTTTTGATTTTATTCTAAGTGAAGACTTGGTAGGGACCCAACTCACTAACCTCACTAACCAGTGGAGACATTCACCACTGCGTGTAATTGGGCTCTCGAGAGCTCTTGTACTGTAAGATCGCCCCCTAACACGCAAAAGACACCTTGGTGGACTACTGAACTCTCTGAAATTAGAACTTCGTGCAGACGGCTCTTTATAAGAGCAAGAAGTATTAAGTCTCTCACGGGATGAGAACTGTACAAATTAGGATAAGGAATCTACAAATCCAAAGTTAGGAAATCGAAGTGAGACTCATGGAGAAAATTCTGCGAAAGCGTTAAAGGCTGGCTTCGAGAAATTTCACGTCCATGGGGTACCTGAAGGACGGATCAAGATGCCGGACGATGACTAGCGAGGAGTCACTCAAGTTGCTTCTCAATGCCCATTTTTTCTGGCGAATCCAAACTGGAGCAATACCAGCTCATTCCCCGCATCCATATCTGCTTGCTGGATAAGCGCCGCCTCGCTCGGGCGATAGACCCTTTCGAGCTCTTCAAGTCACCTGGCCACGATGGCATCATACCTGCTCAACTACAGAAATCAGGCGTTTATCGGTTGCCCAACCTGCCTATTGTAAAGCCAGATCCGCGGAGTCTGCCTTGCAAACTATTGTCAAAGATATCGAGGTGTCCCTTTCTTAGAAAGAGTTCACTGTGGCTGCTTTCCTCGGTATTGAGCGGACTTTTGACTATGTCCTTCCGGAAGCAATCACTACGCCTCTGGGGGTCGGAATCAAGACAATCAATCTCCTTCATTCACACACTCCAAAAAGGATAACTTTCATAACCAACTGATACTTATTTTACTTACAAATTTGTTCAATCACCGATGGTCCGCAGTTTGCCCAAACTCAGAATGCCGCCAATTCCAAAAGGTCGAGCTATCACTAAACAGACTATAGCCACTGAGACACTTTTCAAAGAATCGTTTTACTTTATCTCCTATACTGCCTTTGAGCGGGTTTTTCTTATTGATTACTGAAATTATTCATGTCTTGAGATTTTTAAAGTGGCTCGCACAAAGGAACCTCTTACCAAGTCTAAGCCTCTTTTTTAAGAAATTCGACTTTTTTGTGAGTTCATTCATATATGAGTGAACATTGACGGAAATGGAAATTTCATAATGCATTCTGAGTGCACTTCGCATACCAAATTTGTAGTTCGGTACATTTTTTTTAAATATTTAAATAATGGATGTGTTCGTAAATGCAACATGACGCGCAAACTACAATTGCATAACAAACAGAACGTTCAGAAATGCCAATATGGCAGCACTGCAATAATCAAGCGTTCAAAAAGACAACAATTCTATCAGTTGTCACTCAAAATTTCTATCAAACAATTGTTTACTGCATTTAACTACGATGTCTGATGAAAAGTGCAAAACTGTTTTATTTTAATTTTTGTATTGAAATTTAGTTAAATTATGTTAATATATAATAATTGTGTAAACTATTATTTTTAAATTTTTAGTGAAAATCTCAGTAATGCGGAGATACAGTTATTGTTGAGAGTACGGTTGAATATGGAGGACGAGTTTAAATCGGGTAGATGGAAAAAAATGTATTGTGGAAAGTGAAACTATAAATTATTAATTTTCATAAAACTTATAAAACCTTACTTTAAAAGTGGCCCAATTCATTCGGAAAACGACTTTATTGTTTTAATAAACGATTTGTTTTTAGGTATTTTTCTTTTTAAAGACAAACATTTGTACCTAAACATTTTTCTCTTTGACTTCAATAGCCTTCTTTTTCTTAAATTTAAAGAAAATCTATCTTTTCTTTGCTCACAAATTTCGTCTAGTGTTAGATTCAGCAAAATTTCCATTTTAGTATTATACGCGTTCAAAAATGCAAACAAACGTATTTGCAAATTGTCAAAAATTGTATAAGAAGTATCAAATGTCAAACTTGCAGTGTTGCCACTGATGCTTATGCTGCAAGTCATGTCGCATTTACGAACACAGCCAATCACATCAAATTCTCCTTCCGGCTGATATCTTCCACTAAATTTTTGCAAACCTTTTTTTGTTTGTTTTGTTTGCTGAAATACTGTATATTTAGCATTTTTGAAAATGATCTTGAGGTAGAAGCAGAGCAGGGTTGCCCAATTTCTGGCGCCAACGTTAGCAGCTTAGTTTTTATCTGACATCAAAAAGTTTCAAATTCATTTTACCTGAGCTGAAAACATGACATTTTTCAATTTCAGACTAACTCAATTTGAACCATGGAAAGATACACAATCGAGCAACGCGTTAAAGTTATTCAGGCTTATTATGAAAACGGGCGTTCAAATCAAAATGCATATCGCGCACTTCATCTTCAGTGATGAGGCACATTTTCACCTCAATGGATTCGTCAATAAGCAGAATTGCCGCATTTGGGCGAATGATAATCCCAGAGTGATTGCCGGAAAACTAATGCACCCACAAAGAGTGACTGTTTGGTGCGGTTTATGGGCCGGCGACATCATTTGGCCGTATTTTTCCAAAATGAGGCCGGTCAGGCAGTTACTGTGAATAGTGTTCGCTATCGTGAGATGATAACGAACTTTTCATGGCCCGAATTGGAAGATATGGATGTGGACGATATGTGGTTTCAACAGGACGGTGCCACTTGTCACACAGCTAACGCAACAATGGCTCTTTTGCGCGAAAAATGTATTTATTTTTTATTTATTTATTTATTGAAAAGAGTAATAATTATAAATAATTACTCCACTTAAAGGTAAGAAAAAAAAGGAACAAGCACTGGCTGCTAAGGCCTTCGGCTATTGTTTTAAATGGTTAATACTATATATCAAGACGAGAAAAGGAAATAATTATATTATATTAGGTTTATTATACGCTAGATTCGAGATAAAAATAAATTATATCTACACTGGAGAAGATGAAGATAGTAAAATAGAAGGTATGTGGAGTTACTACCATACACACCAGATAACTTAGAAGTCTATGAAGTTAAATTTTTAATTTACAGCAAGAAACGAATTGGTTTATGGTACTAATATTATAGTCCGTTGTCTGCTTCAGAAGTTCAGATGGTTTGATATTTTTAAACACCGATGATCTAATATTTTGGATTCCTGAACATATATCCATTAAGTGCGATACAGTGAATTCGCTAAATCCACAAAACGGACACGGGGGTTTCGGCAAACCATTTAGCAAATACGAGTGGGTTGAATTTGTATGGCCAATTCTCAGACGAACAACGGTCTTAATATTCTGGCATGAAGAATTTGACGGGTATTGGTTTTTCGATCTCGAGAGATTGAAAGATTTGTAGTGATGTTGGTACTGGTTCCATTTGTTCAGGGAACTTTCATAATTGGTACGCCTTACCAACTTTTTTATATCTTCTGGATGAGTGTATTCGAACATGTACAATGGCTCTTTGGTTGCCTCCTTAGCTCTACTATCGGCCTGTTCGTTACCTTTGATGCCACTGTGACCCAGGACCCACATAAGTTTGATTGAACCTTTTTTTTGTGTGAACATGTTGCGCATTTTTGTTAATACTGGAGAGTTATTAGCTGGGTTCAGAGTAGCTTCGATTGTTGATTTGCTGTCACTGCTATTATTGGTTTTTTTGGGACGCAAAGTGTACCGCCTCAAGTAACGCAGCAGCTTCGGCTGTGAAAATTGAGCAGTAACTTGGTAAGACTCCAACGGTTATAGTGGTACCTATTTCGTTTGTTACGGCAAATGAAGTACAGGTATCGGTTTTAGATCCGTCAGTAAATAACAGGTCCCAGTCTGATTTCAAAGGAGAAACAGCTTCAAGATATAATTGATGGCCGAATAATCTAACGTCGCGGCGATGTCAATTGGACGCCAAGATCATGTGATTTGACACCGTTGGACTTCTTTCTTTGGGGTTATTTGAAAGAAAAGGTGTACGTCGATAAGCCAGCAACAATTCAATAGCTAAAGGATGAGATAATTCGGCACATTAACGGCATAGAACCTCAATTATGCCTCAGCATCATCGAAAATTTGGACCATCGGATGGAGATGTGCCGCCGAGGCCGCGGCGGCTATTTGGCTGATATTTAGTTCCATACGTAATTGAGCTATACCAATATTATCATAACAAGAGAAATGGCAATAAATTCCTAAAAAAAATTGTATTTTATTCAAAATCAACACCAACCCTTGAAAATTAACCAACCTTTAAAAACAAAAATTTTGTTTAATTTTATAATTATTAAAATCTGACAAAATAAGCACAAAATGGGCAGTGCGACCTCAGACGATCAAAGATACATACTGAATATGCGAAGGCATCTAAGGACTGGTGGTACGGGTAAATACCACATAAAAACAAATAGGTGTATATTTTTTGGCTAAAGAATAAATTAAGAAAAAAGAAAATTCAATATTTTTTTATGTTTTCCAATATTCCATATGAATATAATAAACAGTATTAGAAAATATACTAAACTAAAAAATTTATTTATTCATTCGTTTCGCAATCGTTTCAAATTTATACATAAATTCCCTTTATTTACTAATATTGACAACAGTTCTTAGGTTTTCAATGAAGTGTAAAAACCTATTATTTTAACTAGATAAAATTAAGTTTGTGTTCCAGATTGCACACAACCCGACCCCATCAATGTTTAAACATAAACATCCTCGCATAATGCGTCAAATCCCCACAGATTAAGAGCTGCTTGTTTAACTGCACAAATCAGTTGTATTCGTTTTGGGGTTTCTTCTTGTGTTTCGACTTATGAGTCTCTGCGATATATTTTATTAAGTAATTGTAAGAACGCTTCCTGTGGTATGCCACACGTGGCTTGGTGGATCTGTGCTTTAATCATATTGTATTTTTCTTCTTCGTATATGGCAAAGCTCCTGGCAATGTCTAATTCTTTATAGAGCTGCTTAACACGCGCGATTTTCTCGGAATCTGAAATGGAAATGGTGTTCGTTTGAAATTCCTGATGTTACAGCACTTATTTATTCATTATTAGTAAAACTGCTACTATTCAGGATTTGTTGTTAATGTGTCCATCCTAATACTCACCATTTTTCCCATAACACTCCTCCATAATAGCTCTCTGCTCCGGACTAGCTCGCTGCATGCACGTCACCGCCAACCAGGAACACTTATTATCCTGAATATCTGTGCCTATTTTGCCACTAATCTCGGGGTTGCTAAAACAATCAAGGAAGTCATCTTGCACTTGGAATAAATGACCCATCTCCAATAGAATGGTTTTGGATTGACGGAAAATTTCCGGATCTTTAACGCTAAAAAGAAACATTTTCTCTTCGATTTTGGAGTTTAAATGTCAATTGAGGTTGTCTACTAACCCCGCTAAATGTAAGGCCAATGCTACCGGAAAATAGAAAGTGTAATGAGAAGTCTTGTTCGAGACAACCAAATTATATTTGTCCATAGTGAATGTGTTGACACTCTTATTAGCATTCAGTAAATCCATGGATTGCCCACAAGTTGTGATGAATGTTATTTCATGGAACAATTCGAGCAGATCAACATAGCAATCCAAGTGGCGGAAATTATTGCGTAGTATTTCATAGACTCCACTCTCAATCATAAGCGCATCATTGATGGCTATAAAGCCAACCTCCTCCAATTTGTGCCAACACAGTTGACCACGACGTGTAGTGCTGTTGTCCATCATGTCGTCGTTAATGAGGAAGAAACATTGTACCTGTGGAAAATCATGCAAAATCACTGTTCACAAAATTGACAAATATTGTCTGCGAACGCAGTTACATCAAATAAGTAAAATATTTGATGCCTAAAAGAAGCGAAATGCCTACCATTTCAACACACCAACCCAGGTATTGGGCCAATTTTAAATTTTCCGCACTGAGCGCATCAGGTTTGACTAGATTTTTATACGTTAAAACGGCGAGTAGGCCACGATTCTTTTTGCCGTGTGGCAAATTGTACTGCAGAGCCTACGAAATATTTAAAAAGAAATGCTTTAATTAGATATTTCTGAATGAATTAAGCAAATAAACAGTTAATACCTTTGTGAACCAGTTTTCGGCCTCAGGCGTTGTGTATCTTTTAGCTGCCTCGCTGAGTTCGCGCAAAACATCTGTAAAGGCAGAATCCATTACAAATTACTAATATTTCATACACAAGTACTTGGCGTGCGTGTGAGTACTGAGCAGTTTTGATGTAGTCCGATAAATGAACTGTAGGAAGATCGCGCGGACTTTTAATGGTTTGAAATACGCAAACTGAGTAATGTTTTAGGAAAATAAATTTACATGAAAAGGTGCTTACACATAGAAATTTATTATTTCAGTTTCAAAGGCAGTTGCAAAACGCAAATATTTATCGAGTAGCCGCATCTAACAATGGAGCATTGAAAAAATTGTTTAAATTATGCAAACTAAATGCAAGAGTTGTCTAGAAATGATTATTAGCTTGGTTTATTTTCGTTTTGTTGTAAATCTGTTAGCATTACAAAAGTAAAAGTAAAGCTGTGCCCTTTCTTCTGACCCTTCTGTGCTCAAGTGAACACAAGTGAGCAATTCAAGATAACAAATAGAATATATGACAGACAAAAACATTCTTTTTGCTTTTAACTGACCTGGAAATACGGCCATGAATGCATTTCTCTCATCTTTTGAGGCCGTTATGCGTGCAGCTTTTGGCTCTGAATGGTTCCCCAATGTTGATAAAGAGCTAAAAAGAGAGAAAAAGTGATTGATGAATAAACAAAAATACAAATAGATTGCCATACAGTATGCAAAATTCGTATTAGTACACCCCTTATAAATAAAAAAACCACGTATATTTTCAAATTAATTTTAAAACAAATGCTTGAAACCGTTTTATTTTATAGGTAATTAACTAAAATAAGGCCAACTAACAAAACCGCTCACAAAGTGTATTGAATTGCAAAAAAAAAAATAAGAAAGAAAAAAATTAACACTTTTCACAGAAGCAAAATTCGTATTAGTACACGTGTATTTTTAATGATTTAAGAGTAAATAAAAGATAGTTCAGAAAATTAATATTTTGTAGGATACCCTCGTTGCCTTACAACAGCAGACAATCTCTTCGGCATAGATTCCACCAATTTTTTTGTGAGATTTGGAGAAATCTTCTTCCACTCTGATTTGAGGACTTTTTTTAAATGTTCTCGGTTCCTTATTTGATGATGTTTCAGTTGGTTTTTGAAAATCGACCATACATGTTCTATGGGATTAATATCCGGGGTTTGTGGTGGTGTTTTGAGATAATTTGGACAGTTATAAAGGATCCATAACCTTGTATCCAACGCCGTGTGCTTAGGGTCGTTATCTTGTTGGAATATAAATTTTTTTTTGCAACCCAATTTTTTGGCACTTCTGCGTAGATTTTTTTTCAAAATATCAATATATTGCCTTGCAGTCATAATTCCATCAATAAAATGCAACTTTCCTACTCCGTTTGCCCCAAAACATGCCCATACCATCAGAGAACCACCACCGCGCTTGAAAGAAAGCTGCAGATTTCGTTTTTGAAGGCTAATATTACACTATCTCCAAATTTTTATGCGTCCATCGGACATTTTTAATATTAAATTTACACTCGTCTGAAAAAATTACCCTTTTCCAAAACCGCATATTTTTGTTTAAACATTGCCTGGCGAATATAACACGCTTTCTTCTATTGACTGAGCTCATACGGTTTTCTAACCGCAGTTCTGCTTCTAAATCCCAATTTTTTTACATAATTGCGCAGTGTTTGAGGTGTAACTTTGATAGAAAAGTATTTTTCTAGTTCTGCAGCTAGTGAAACTCCACTGACGGTGGGATCTTTCCTGATAAGGCGTTTCAAATAAGTCTTGTGCCTCTGTCCAAGCTTTGCCCTGTTCACATTTCGAAGCTTTTTGTCAATCCTTCCACTGTCTCTATAAATTTTGATTACGTTTTGTATTGTAGATACACTTTTCTGCAATGTTCTCGCAATTTCGCGTAAAGACTTTCCGTTTTTGTACATATTTATTATTAATCTCCTAGTTTCGTTTGATAATTCACTTACTTTAGGCGACATTGTAAACTAACTCCGCGAACTTCAACAAATGGCTACTAAAACGCAACTGTCCAAGGTTAAACATTGAATGTTTAACACAATCGTTTCGAAAATAACAGTAAATACCAACAAATAATTTACTAATTCAACGGATACTAAGTGTACTAAGTGTACTAATACGAATTTTGCCTGCAGTAGAAATAGCTACACTGCTACTAAAGCTATTTTTTTCAATTCTATGCAAATGTTTCGGAGTTTTTGTTATTATTCTATTTTTTATGAATTATACAATACCGCACTACAATTGAAATCAATTGCTTTAAAGTAAATTTGAAAATATACGTGGTATTTTTATTTGTAAGAGGGTGTACTAATACGAACTTTGCATACTGTATATACCGGATGGATAACACAGCCACAAGTAAAAATAGTTAAAAATTATTTAATTCTGACACACACCGACAGGGCCGACAGAAGTCTACACCTTTCCCTTTCGTTGTTTACAAAGTACCAACACTTTGCTTAAAAATGTGTTTATACAATTTCATTTGAAATCTTTTTCTAATCGACTTAACTAAAACAAATCCATTCTTTAACATAAAACAACACAGTTATGCTAAAAAAACGCAAAAACAGCGTTGATAAAAGTGTACATACAGAACCGGTTTCCTAGGTTGTACTCTGATATCCCATGTTGTGATAACGGTTAAATACCGTTTGTCTATTTCTTTCCTTTTCTTATGTTTGTTGCTTTGCTAATATTGATTTTAGTTGCAATTTGAATACTTAAGCATCTACAATGGCTCCTCGAAAAGAAATATCAGTTGACGTTAGAAATTTAGTTATTCAGCACAGGAAAGAAAAAAAATCATATGGCGAAATTTCAAAGATCTTAAACTTAAGTCGTGCAACAGTCCAGAACATCGTAAACAACTTTAAAAATAGTGGTTCCACCAAAAATAAGCCGCGCAGTGGCCGCCTGAGTAAACTACCTCGCAGAGACGTCAGCTTGATTCTAAAAGTGGACAAAAATCCAAAAGTTTCTGCTCCAAAATTGGCGGAGGATATAGCAGCTAATCCAACAAGTGTGTTCATTCAAGAACAATTCAAAGAACTCTGAACAAAAACGGCTTTCATAGTAGAACACCACGACAAAAGCCTCTTATTTCTGAAAAAAACCCTAAACTTCGCTTGGAGTTCGCCAAAGCACACAGGCAATGGATTTTTGGCAAAAAGTTTTGTTTACAGATGAGTCGAAGTTTAATATATTCGGTAGCGATGGAAGAGCAAAAGTGTGGAGGAAAAAAATACTACACTGAGTCCGAAGAATTTGGTATCAACAGTGAAGCATGGTGACAGCAATGTAATGGTTTGGGGAGCTGTTGCACCATCTGCAGTTGGAGGATTAGTATTTATTGAAGGTAATATGGATCGCTATAAATACAAATCACTATTGGAAGTCAATCTGAAATCTTCGGTGGATGATTTGGAGCTTGGTCCAGGTTAGGTCTTTCAACAGGATAACGATCCAAAGCACACAGCACACATTGTGAAGGATTGGCTGCTTTACCATGCTCCAAGGCAATTAAATACACCACCGCAAAGCCCAGATTTGAATATTATTGCACATGTCTGGAAAATTTTAGATCGAAAAATTAGAAAAAATACAATTTCGAGCGGTTCAGTACTCGAAGAACGACTAATGGAACTTGGAACAATATAACTTCTGCAGAGTTAACAAATTTAGTCACCTCGATGCCACGACGGCTTCAAGCTGTAATAGATGCTAATGGTGGACCAACTAAATATTAAGAAGCAATATTACTTAGAGTTAAGTGAAGTTTTTCACACTGGATAAGATATTTATCTAAAGATATTTGTATAAAGTCTACATACACTACGACTCTTGTCGGTCACTGTAGATTAGAATAATAATATAAAATATTGGGATGGGAAAAAGAAATGACGTATTTGTGATAGAAATTTGACGCTTTACTTAACGTACTTAGAATTATCCGATTCAAGTCAAATATGCCCCGTTTTGTTCGCAAACTTGTTGCCATTTAGAAGGCAACTTCATTATTCCCCCTTTATAATTAGCGTGCTGCTTTACCAATTCGAGAATTCGAGTTATAAGTCTCCACGTCCACACGCAAAAAAATGTTATAATTTCTAGAATCACGACAGTTCAAGGTAATTTAATAGCTTTACATGGTATCTTTCTCCTACTTCCATTAGCCAACCATTCACGCATACTCTTCTGCGTTTTGCTTTTGCTCTCTTTCTTTTTAATCGCACCATACGCGTTTTGGCTATCCCTCCGTACGCTATCAGCACAAAACCATATGAGCCGCTCCCCTTCTGTGACAAACGAGAGCCACGTTTGTAGCCTACTTAATGCAAACACACGAACTAGACAGCTGCAATATATGTATGTATCGGGTGATCAATCATGAGGTGCTTTTTTCAATAGTTAAAAAAAAACAAAAATGTAAAGTATGTTCAAAACCTTTATTTATAATTTGAAAGGACATTCTTTGACATTTACTTTTTGAATATGACTTCATTCAAATGTTGGCCGCAACTACGCTTAAGGTGGTCCATTCTGAAGGTCCAATTTTCAATCACTCGTTCGAGCATTTCGACTGGTATGTCGTGAATAACACGCGTAATGTTGGCTTCCACAGCTTCAATCGTAGCTGGTTTATCAGCATAGACCTTGGACTTCACGAATCCCCAAAGAAAAAAGTCCAAAGGTGTGATATCACAAGATCTTGGTGGCCAACTCACAGGTCCTAAACGTGAAATCAGCTGCTCTCCGAAATGACTTCTCAATAAAGTCATTGTTTCACGAGCTGTATGGCAAGTGGCTCCGTCTTGTTGAAACCAAATGTCGTAGAGATCATTAGATTTAATTTCAGGTAGCAAAAAGTCCGATATCATGGTACGGTAGCGAGCACCATTAACAGTTACGTTGCGGCCATCATCATTTTTGAAAAAATATGGACCGATGATTCCACCAGCCCATAAACCACACCAGACCGTTGTTTTCTCTGGGTGTAAAGGTAGCTCTTGAACCTGTTCTGGTTGCTCTTCATCCCAAATACGGTAATTTTGCTTATTGACGTAACCATTGAGCCAGAAATGCGCCTCATCGCTGAACAAAATTTTGCTCGAAAACAGCGGATCTTCTTCAATCTTTTCAAGAGCCCAATCAGCAAAACGGTGACGTGCAGGAAGGTCATTTGGCTTTAGTTCTTGTACGAGCTGTATTTTGTATGCTTTTAAATGAAGATCCTTCCGTAAAATTGACCAAGTTGTTCCATACGACAGTCCAAGTTGCTGAGAACGGTGCCGAATCGATTCATCGCGGTTTTCACGTACACTCTCTGCTACTGCCGCTATATTCTCAATGCTTCTTGCTGGACGTGGTCTATTTGTTGATGGTATGTCGAATAGTGTTTAAGGCAGGCCGATTATGTTGACCATAATGCGGTCTAAGCGCACGAAAAACATTTGTCACAGAACGCTGATTTTCATAATACAGTTGAACAATTTGTAGACGTTGTTGCGGTGTGAGTCTTTCCATGATGAAATGCCAAACGCTGTTCAACAAATCCACGATGACAGTTTGTCACAACTCGCGCGCGATCTGTAAAAAAAACGCAAATGAAAAAGCTCCTCTTAATTGATCACCCGTTATAAACAGACAAGCAAAGAAGCTCAAAATCATTTTTTAACTGGTAAAAAAGTTATTCAAAAACAAAATGTGATGATTAGTTTCGCGTCACCTTGCTTCTACGCCAATTTAGACTACATGGCTTGGTGAAAATGGCCTTTATAGAAATAGATAGAAATAGAATAATCGGGATTTTCCAGCAACTTTTTTTTAATATTAAAAAGTTTGAAACCTTGATTTATATGATATTTGGTTTAGAATGATTTTTTTATACGAAATCAATGAAAATTAAAAAAAAAGAAAGGTAGTCAAAACGAATCAAATACCGCGATTCTATTACATATTTTCTTCGCAAGTGTAAAAAAAATTTTTTTTATATGAAATCAATGAAAATTAACAAAAAATAATAATAAAGGTGGTCAACACGAGATTCTATTATTTTGTTCGCAAGTGTACACATATTTTTTTATATTAAATCAATGAAAATTAAAAAAAGATGCTCAAACTGGATCAAAAAACCGCGATTCTATTATTTTGTCTGCAAGTGTACATATATTTTTCTGTATAAAATCAACAAAAATTAAAAAAAAAAAACAAAAGAAAGATGGTGAAAACGGGTCAAATTACCGCGATTTTATTATTTTGTTCGCATGTGTACATATTTATTTTTGTATAAAATCAATGAAAGTTAAAAAAACAGGTGGTTAAAATGGATCAAAATACCGCGATTCTATTATTTTGTCCGCAAGTGTACATCTTTTTTTTATATAAAATCAATGAAAATTAAAAAAAATCTGGTACAAATATTGCGATTCTATTATTTTGTCCGCAACTGTACATATTTTTTTTTATGTAAAATCCATGAAAATTTTAAAAAGGTGGTCAAAACGTGATTCTAGTATTTTTTCCGCAAGTGTACATAATTATTTTAATTTAAAAACAGTCAAAATTAAAAAACAAAAAAAAAAAAAGAAAGGTGGTCAAAACGGGTCAAACTACCACGATTCTATTATTTTGTCCGCAAGTGTACATATACATATAGACTATGGACAGTTGGCAGTTAAGAGACTAAAAATTTGTACGTATTTTACTTTGCGTTTTTTGTGGGCTTGCACGTACATATTTCGTATTTGTTTAAATAAGCAAATATGCATAATGTTTTGTTTGATGAAATTAGTTTGAGTGCTGAAGCACATACATATGTACATGCACATGAGTGGCTGTACATACAGACATGTAAGCATGCTAATGCTTTGTGGATGTTTTCATTTGTAGAAATCGGTGGTGTGTTTTACAAAAAAAAAAGGTAAGATTCGACACAACTTAAGTACAAGTACATAACAAATTAAAAAATTTACAAATTATCTTTTGTTATAATACATAGTTATATATTAATATGCAGGAGTGAGTAGATTTGCTGCTAACCGAGATATCGGAATAGTTTACTTCCGATAATAATAGAAGACAAGTTTGCGCGCAATTTGGAGAGTAATTTTGGCATGTATAAAATTTAGGTTGAGCTGCGAGAGAGAACTAAGTAAAAGTTTTAAAATTACAAGCTTATAACGGTTGCTTTACGGCGGATTAACTACGAGTATATGGTATCTCCGGTCAAGTACTGTCACTCCAGCATCACTCCCCGTTCATGTATGGGGAATGTTTTTGCTGCTACAACAACAACAACCACGTTTTATAATATTTTTCATGTACACAAATCTACGTTTGTGTGTAGTAACAATTGTTTCATACCATAATACTGCTACTCACACTCACAGTGAGACCCTAAGAAAACATTTACCTTGCAATAGTTGAAACGCTAAATAAAAGCCTGCGTTAAAATTAATAATTTACATTTGAAATGCCATTCTTTTTTTATTTAAGAAATACAAAAGCAAAACAATACAGTAAATAGTTAATAATAATAAATTCCACAAATCATTCTAAATTAACCACTTCGTATACCAACTGAAAACACAACTCACTGTTAGTAGTCCAAAGCGTATTTATTTTTGTTTCACTTGTAAAAGGAACCTAAGTAGATTATGTGGATGTTAGAATCGAGAAAAGTTGGTAACACTCAAAACAATGATTTTAACTCAGTTGTGGGTTTTGGCGTTAGGCTCTTTCATACAAATTATAGGTTAGGTTAGGTTAGGTAGTGATGGTTGCCCAGAGAGTTGGCCCACTTGGGCGAAGAAGTTTGGTTCATCCTTTGTGATACCATTGCAAGAGGGGGAAAAGAGGTGAAGGAAAAAAGAGGACGAAAGGGAAAGGGATGGGGAAGGTTGACTGTTTGGGGACTACGAACGGTGACTAGTCTGCGGTTGTGTTAACCTCTTTGTGTTGCTGGTGAAGATTTTTGTTTTCAATACCTGCTGCCGTAAGAGCTGGGCAACTGAGGATGATGATGTTGAGATGATTCTACCTCATCCTTCATACAGCTGACGCAAAAAGGACTCGAAGGAATTCCGAGTCTCACGCCATGTATACCCCGCGGACAGTGCCCCGTGAGGATGCCCACGAAATTTGAGAGATGAGATTTTGTCATCCTCAGAATATCCCTCGAGTGCCTCCTATCCAAACGTGGCCAGAAGAACTTCGCGACCTTACACGTTCGTGTACTTGCCCAGCGCTCGCTGAGTTGGTGCAAAGCCCATCCTTCCAGGAGTAGACCGCAGGTTGTCAAGGGGATCCCGATCCTCTCCTTTCGCGGGCACACTACCTCACAGGTCCCTTGTCTGGCCAGCTCGTCGGCATCGCAGTTCCCAGTAATGCCACTGTGACCAGGTACCCAAATTATCTTTATATCGAAGATTTCTGATGCAATCGAGTGCGAGACCAGGCACTCCCTGACCAGTTTCGAATGCACCATCATAGAGCCTACGGCCCTTATTGCCGCTTGGCTATCGGAGTAAATATTTACCTTCCTAACAGTTATTACACAAGTAAGCAGCCAGTGAGCTGCTTCTTTAATTGCGCCCACCTCTGCTTGGAACACACTGCAGTAATTCGGTAGCCTGAATTTGAGTTTGATGGAGAGCTCTTTGCAGAATACTCCTCCTTCAACCTTACCGTCCAGCTTCGAGCCATCCGTGAACAGGTTAACTAGGCCCTGTCCCCAAGTGTTCCCCCCGGTTCACTCCTTCCTTGGTGGAATGTGGGTGGAGAAAGTTCCGCTTGGACTAAGTGAGGACACCCACTGATCCGTCGACGAGGGAATGAATTCAAAGCTTCAGAGGATGCTTGAGTGCCCATATGTGAGATTGAGCTTATAGCCCAACCCCTCAGTCTGATTGCGGTGCGGCAATACTGCCTGCGATGTCTATAGGTACCACATTTAACATTACATTAAACGCTAGAGTAGGAGTAGTTCGAAGCGCCCCACTGATTCCAAAGAGTGCAGACCTCTGAACTCTCTCTAGCTTTTTAACTGATGTCGTCCTCTCCAGTGAGTTCCACCAGACAACGACTCCATATAACAGGATTGGCTTTATTATGGTATTATAGAGCCAAAATACAACTCTAGGCGAGAGCCCCCATCTTTTGCCAATTGCGCCCTTGCATCTATACAAGGCGATTGTTGCCTTCCTTACTCTCTCCTCAATGTTGAGCTTCCACGTTAGCTTACTGTTAAGGATTAGACCTAGGTACTTCACCTTGTCAGAACGCACCAACGGAGCGGCCCCCATCGAGGGGAGTTGAACTCTGGGTATTTTATATTTCCTCGTGAAAAGGACGAGCTCCGTCTTAAGAGGATTCACCGATAAACCGCAGTCTGCTGCCCATCGAACAACTACGTTCAGATATCCCTGCATTAAATCGTTCAGGGTATCTAAACTTTCCTCTAACAATTAATCATATAAATTATATATTCCGTATAAATTAACTCAAGACTCGGCGGACTGTTTCAACGCTAGCATCAAAACTTTTTTTATTTGTTTTAAGCTATTTTTTATGTTAACTACTCATAAAAGCGGGTCTTGTATTTGCTCCTATTTACATGTATGTATGTATGTATATTTGCTTATATTTTTAATGCTATTGGTGCATTTAAAGCAGTGGTGTCCATCCCATACATCAATTGATGACACGTATTCTTACTCTCCATCGTTCAGTCGTTAGCAAACCAGCAACGAATAAACAACACGTTTGTCCGCGACGCTTAATGTATGCAATACAATGCCCTGTGAGAACTTTTTTATGCTAGAAAGTGCCTTTGGCGACTTGCAATGCCTTTTATGTTACAAGTCGTTCAAAGGAAGCTATAGATATAATATCAAAAGGCATTTCGATTCCTCCCACAACAATTTTCTACACCAATCCAATATTTATTTATTTTGGTTTAAATTTCCCACTGGGCTGCTCCCATTCTCTCGTTCTCACTTATACACTCACATTTTTCATTTTGGACACCACTGATTTAAAGCATTTATTTCAATCATTGTGCTTTTGCCTTTTTGCTTTTGTAATTTCTCTCATACGATTTATCGATATGTAATACTTTGATTTTTATTATTATTTTTTTTTAATACTTCGAACAGATTTATGTCTACGATGAAATAACATAGAACACCGATTTAAATGTGTTAAAACACGTTTCCGCTGATCGTCTTATATCGGTTCATCAGGGGAATGTTTTAGGATGTTACAATAACAACAGCAGAATAGAGACAAATATTAAACGACATTCACTGAGAATTCATTACAACAATTACTTTCTGGATGTCGTATCGGGTTGAACTCTTTTCTATACAGACTCGACACCTATCCACTCAACACATTTCCGACACGTGAAAGTACTCCACAGGACACTAACCACACACTCCTTTTTTGGCCCAATCCCGTCGATATCGCTCGTTTTCTGGGCCTGTCGTTAAAAGATAACGACAATAACGACTGAAAGCAGGGCTTTGTAAGCTCCTACATCATTAACAACAACAATAACTATTACATATATTACAGTATTTGTTTTTATTTCTTTTTCATAAAATGCATTTTAATTAGAATAGATGACTATTCCAACCGACCACGTTTCCACGACAGTCGGTTCTACGTTACCAAAACGTCCCGGATTTATATCCGGTTAAGGACTATCATTCCAGCAGGATTCCCGGTATGTAAGTATGGGGAATGTTTATGCTGCTCAACAACAACAACTAGTAGAAGTCACGAGCTATAGTTATTTGAATGAATATATTTGAATAACTGTTTCCAAAGCAACTTATTTCTCGGTCTTGCTGGTTTTAGTACAATAATAATTTATATAAAACTAAAAGGACCTAACTTGTCTTATCAGATAACGATGCGTTGAAAATTCTCGAGCTTGTAACTTTAAATAAATTTAAAAGTTGACACAACTATGCACATACCGTTGGAATCTCTTCGCGAGTGTGTGCCGTTTCTCCGCTTTAACAATTAATTGCTTTTGCTTATCATTGGGAGTTATTATACAATGGTAGTGTGCTGAATTGCCAATATTGTTGTTGGTTCTGGTATTGGTTGCACTTGCTCCTGAGATTGCATTTATGCTGGAGCGTAGTTGTGTCCATTTTCGCGACAAAGAAAACATTTTCCGCCTGATCGTTTATTTGCTAATTCGAGAATGTCAAACTAAAACTAATTAAAACAAATTGTGCTGTCACAATATTTAGTACAATTCAATTCACTTTCTTTTTCAATCTAGTTATCACGCGAAGATATGCACTCCATACGAACCGCACTTCAAACCTTGAAAACCAAATCTTAAATAAACGAAAGCAGCTGATTCGCCAAGAAAGCGAAAGCGCCGACTAATTCAAACATGACGGCGTTGAATTCTTTTATTCACTATCAGGGCTGGCACCTCTTTACCGACAAGTTTTACCAGATGTTTAAGAAGGGCTTATGCTGAAAACAGTGAACGACGTACGCAGTCCCTTACCGTGCACAAAAACTTAGTCCGTGAGAACAGCTGCGTTCTTTTAATTACATATGTACACAATACATCGGTTTATGTGTGTATGTGTTTGGTTGTATCTACACAATGTTGCCATTGATATTTTTGCTTACACACTTTTTCGCACATCCGCGTTATCAGTTACAATTTTTCATTGTTTAACAAACCAAAGCCAAAAACTAACAGAGGCAAATAGTTCATTTATCTGTAATTAACATTATTCAACAGTGTTTCTTAGTTTTTTTTAATAAAAATTATAATTTTTCTTAGTTTATTTTGTAAATGATTTCGAAATGTACTGCTTGGCAACACTGTGTGGTGAGAGAGCAATCAGCTGACAGGGTTCTACTACGATACGGAAGGAAGGAATTTTTCATTTACATGGGGTTCTCATTAGTTTGATCGTAACAGCTCACAGGGGACTGCGTTTACGTCGTTCACTGTTTTCAGCATTACACACATCCGCGTTATCAGTTACAATTTTTAATTGTTTAACAAACCAAAGCCAAAAACTAACAAATGCAAATAGTTCATTTATCAATGGTTAACATTATTCAACATTGTTTTTAAGTTATTTTAACAAAAATTAGAATTTTTCAAAGTTTCTTTTGTAAATGATTTCGGAATGTACTGTTTAGCAACACTGTGTGATCAGAGAGCAATCAGCTGACACGTTTCTACGGACACAATCAAAAATCCCACGTCAACGATCTACGATACTACAGAACGGAACGGTGGTGAGAACTCATTTACATGGGGCTCTCATTAGTTTGATCGTGTCAGCTGATACGGGCGTACGTTTACGTTGGTGTGTGTGAGCACAATATGGCAAGGATTGATAACTACCTACAACAATCGTTTCTACGTAACCAGAACGACCCGGATTTATATCCTATTCTCCCACACGTGTGGGGCATGTTTATGCTGCTATAACAATAATAACAACAACAACGCCCCTAAAAGAAAATGCATGTGCAAGAATTAAATTATAGTTTTCTTTATTGTTTCGTAATATCTATAGTCAATATCGATAGATTTAAGACATATTTTTATATTTTGTATCTTATTTTGTAGTAAATGGGTCACAATTCTGCTGCGTGCACTTATTTACGTAGAAGTTGGCATAACTTTTAGTTATACAAAAATACGAGCATACAATTAAAGTCGTCAAGTAAAAAACCATATATCTGGATACATTTCTAGTTTTATGCGAAAAACTGGTATTATCGGTATAATAATTCTTTGAAGTTGTATAACAGATATTCTTAAGCAAGATTTACAGACTGACTAGAGTAGAAAAGATAGGATACATATCTAAGTTTACTATGATAAAAAAAGATTTAAATTTAATTTAGGTGGGTTCTACATACACACATAAAAATAAGATTCTAGAGAACTCATAATCAAATAATTATTATTATATCTTTAAATCTAGCTGTTACGTGGAATGAATACACTTTATGCACTGCGTCCAGTTGGGAGATGGCAAAATATACCGCGTTACTATGAAGCAACTTTATTCATGTCACTTGGCGTTTAGTATTGTGTAAATTGTTGCGTTTAATCATCAAAAAATAGTATTTCTAGAATACGTTTTTGAACATGCTTGCGCCGTTCTTTTGACATTTTTAATAGTTCTGTTGTTACCAATTCACCCAACAGGTGCTCGGAACAACGCGCCGGTGCGGGATTCTGTGGCGCTTGAAACTTGTTGAAATGTTGCTGCTGCTGTGGTGTATTTATATTTTGTTGTTGTTGGTGAGGCAATTGCTGATAAAGCTGAAATAGAAAGTCGGCATTTGCGGGAAACATGCCTTGTTGTTGTTGTTGTTGACCGCTGTTAGAGGAACTGGGATTGCGTTGTATTGCCGCCGCCGCGGAGGAAGTCGAAGCCGTATTATCATAGTGATTATTGTGATTATCATTGAGTATTGCTTGCGGTTGCAATAAACCACCATTACTATTATCATCGGAATCATCGTCTGTATCATCAATAAAGTGTGTATTTGTGGCATTGGAGGTATTATGGGAGCCAGCATGTTGATGCTGTGAATGATTGTTATTATGCGACATATTGCTAGCATTGGAATTCAGCTGTACACGTGGCTTTTTCGAATGATAATTACTGCCGGTCGAAGAATCCAGCTCATCCGCATTGGAGTCACCATATGGATGAGTAGTAAGTTGATTAGAGGATGATGAAGCGATTGCCTGCTGCGCACTACTTGTCGAGTGGTGGTGATCTTTAACATAAAAATGTGCGAATTAACACAGTTTTGGAGCATGTGAATTTGTGTTACACTTACTTGTCCCATTGTGATTGCCATTCACACCAGCCAATGGCGAAGATAACGGTGATTTCATTGAAGACGAGGATGACGATATACCCATACCGCTGCTGTTGCCATTTTGTGTTACACTATTCCCACTTATGTTGTTGCCATCACGATAGTTTTCATTATAGTTTTGAGAAGAGTCTGCTATAGCGGCTGCTACTGCAGCTGCTTGATGATGATGCAGCTGTGTTTGTGATATTTGTTGGAGTTGTTGTGAGGCTACTGCAGCAGCAAAATCGCGAAACATTTGATCGGCTTCTATTTTCACCTGACCGTTTCCAGATTCTGTTGCCGAAGTGGCCGCTGCGCTGGAACTCAATGCATTCATAGGGTGCTGATGATCTGGTTGGTGGTAATGATGTTGAGAGTTGCCGAAATGTCCTATATTCTTTATAGAGCCATTTGACTTCGAGTCCATATTGAACTCACTGTAATTGGAACTGTTCACCGAGTGTGGGGATGTAAGAAAATTGGGCACATTTCGGTATGACTTGCGTGGCTGTATGTGCTGGTCGAGAAATTTCATCTTTTCGAGGTAGGGACGCGAGAGATGCTCATACACTGGCGGATCGCCCTGCTTGCGTTGCGAAACGTACCGTTCCCGTAAGTACTTCCAACGTTTCTTACAAGTTTCAACTAGAACAATAAATGTAGTGGCGAAAAAAAGTTTGCAAATCACTTAAGAAACACTTACCATCTGTACGTAATTTAATTGCAATCGTTTGCCAAGCTTCATCTTTTGTTTCATACTTCCCCCCTCCACTACCAGGACCATTACTACCATTGAGGTAGTACTTTTGGCGATTGAAAATAACTCCGTGCTGTGCGACTTCATCAATTAGCTGCTCGTCCATCATTTTCTGCGCGTTGAAATCAATTTTTGTTTTTTTACTTTTGGTACGTTAACGGAACTACAGCTTCGGTTTGTAGCACTGTGATTCTGCTATAACAGCGCCTCACACCGATAGTTTAATTATCGCTTAATTAAATTTGTTAATTAGAGAGCAGACTATTGCCGACAGCACACATTTCACGATTACAATTTGGGGTTGAGAATATTATGAAGTGTAAAATTGAACGAATTGAAACACATACAAGGACAAACTACTTTTTCACTATATTTAAATATATTTCGTTAGTATATTACAAAATAAATTATTGGACATGAAAATTAACTGCAGCAGAAAAGTCTTTAATTGTTTGACAATAGCAAAATGACAGTTGTGGCTGATTGTGGTTTTTTAATTGTTTAACCATCTTCTCTCTTTCACACGTCTTCGTAAAAATCTGGCACAGGCTAACCCAAGTGAAATATTCTTAATGATATTTTTCTCAAAATACAATATTTATAATATAATTAAATTCCGTAAGGTTTATTTAACATACATTGTTTGATGAACTAATTTTTTTCTTTGAAAGTTGCAAAAAAGTGAAATCTGCAGCACAAAAAAAACACGCTTTGAAAAAAAGTTGCAAAAGGGGAATAGAGGGGCGTATTCCCGCCTTAAAAATTAAGGGTTTTCCAATAACAGGTATTATTTTGAATAGCCCGTTATTTCGGTAGATATCACTTTTGAAGCTGTCATTTTTTGACAAGTAGAACTACGCCGTTAATTGAAATGGAACGATACACGCTTAAATAACGCATTGAAATGATTAAAATTCACTATAAATATGGTGAAAATTTGGCAGGGACGATTCGTAAAACTCGAACATTTTTGGGTTATCGTGAAGCACATTGCAATACAGAAACTGGTGAACAAATTCGAGCTGTTGGGACAAGTTAGTGATGTGAAGCATAAAACTCGTGCACGTCGCTCAAGAACAGCCAAAAATATTGCTGTTGGAGCTGAAAGTGTTGAAGAACATCCAGGTTTGCCCATTCCTCGTCGTTCTTTGGAACTAGGCATTCCACAAACGTCATTACACCGTACTTTGCATAAAGATTTTGGTCGTAACGCTTGCAAAATCCAGTTAACACAAGAACTCAAGCCGGGCGATCATCAACAACGTCGTGTCTTTGCTGATTGGGTCGTTGAAATGCATGAAAAGGATCCGGAATTCCATCGAAAAATCATATTGAGTGATGAGGCCCATTTCCACCTCGGTGACTTCGTCAACAAGCAAAATTGTCGGATCTGGGGCTCAGAAAAACCAAAGGTTATTGTTGAAAAGCCTCTCTATCCTCAACGTGTAACTTGTTGGTGCGGTTTATGGTCCGACGGAGTCATTGGACCTTACTTTTTCGAAAATGAAGCTGGAGCAACAGTTACAGTGAATGGATTGCGCTATCGAGAGATAATTAACGATTTTTTATACCCGGGATTGGATGGTATTGATCTGGACAACGTTTATTTTCGACAAAACGGCGCTACGTGGCACACAAGCAACGAAACCATTGATCTTTTACGGGAATAACACCTCTTATTGGAAAACTCTTTACTCATACTTATGTGGCGCTACAATTGTGTGTAGGTTTTGGCCGAATGCAAAATGGCGCGCCAGCTGCTTCTGTTCTCCGCTCGTTAGTGGCAGTTGGAAATCTCGGTCCTGCAGCACTTGATCTTTCCAACGGAGATGCGGTCTTCCTCTTCCACGCTTTCCTTTTTGGGATACCATGTCGTAAATTCGCCTTGCTGGAGCGTCTTCTTTCATACGGGTGACATGGTCAAGCCAACGTAGCCGCCGTATTTTTACACGCCTAACTATGTCCATGTCCCTATATAGCTCATGCAACTCGCTGTTCCCCGGTACGCGCTACTCCTCACTAACTCGGAGTGGCCAAAGATCTTACGCAGAATTTTTCTCTCGAAAGCTCCCAAAACTTTCCATCTGCTGTTGACATCGTCCATGCTTCTGCGCCATATATTAGGATGGGAATGATGAGCGTTTTGTAGAGTGTCAGTTTAGTTCTTCGAGAGAGAGAGCTTTACTTCTCAGTTGCCTACTGAAGTTCCAAATTTATATGCAAAAATATTTTCAACTGAGTTGTATTTGTTTTCATTTTATTAATTTGTATGTATAATTGCAACACTTCGGATGTTCAAGTGAAATTAATTGAATATTGTAAATTTTAATGTCCTATCCTATTGAAATAAATTAAAATTATTTTTCACATTTTGCTAATTATACTAAATTTAACTAGAATTTATTATAATATTTTCAATTAGAGCGAATTTAAGTCTCGGAAGTTCGATTAGTTCAGCTAACCTGTGATAAGACTCATGGTTTTGTTCGATTTCGCTGGATCCCAATATATGCCCACCACATGCTGATCCCCAAGTGCTTTCTTATCTGAAAGTACAAAAGTTATTTTATAGAACAGAAATACAAAAATACAACATTTGAGTATTGATGCTGACCATATTTGTGTTCATGGATTTTGGTACAATCCGTTGGGCAGAAGAGAACTGATAAATCGAGATCGCCAAAGATCAACAGCTCTAACTTAGGTACATCTGAGGAATTCGCTGGATATCCTATAACATTTTGGGAATTTGGATTAGCCACTGGTGTTTGAGTATTTTCACTTTTATTTTTTCATAAATAATGAATTGAATTTTCTGCATTTCGTGTCGTACGCAAGTCTTTGGACTTGATGTTTACAGAGTTGTCTTGGAATAGTAGGCCTAACTCAGTTTTGTGACGTGTTGTGGTTTCGTAATTTTCTGATGTTTTGGCTGATACTTCATCAACTTGGCTTGTTGTTTGTGTTGGCATTGTTGTGATTGTGTTTGGTGCCGTTGTTGAGGCAGTTATTTCACTAATAATATTTGAATTGCCTACAGTGAAATTCGGCGTCGCTATGAAATCTTTTGTTGGAACTAACCACGGGTTGCTTTTGATGGCCTTGAAAGTAGTTGACACATCATTTCCATTTAAGGCGTAATTTTGTAAGGTATCACCTATTACACCTGTGTTCTGCTCTAAAGAAGTGGCAGCACTAACCTCTTTGTCAGTTACAGCACTTAGGTTAGGTTAGGTTATGGTGGCAGACGGTCTGCACGACCAACTCACTTAGACCTACAGGTCCGTTGTGATACAACTGTGCTACACGCGAACCTCATTTACCTTCCTTCGTGGAACCATTTTGTGGCTCTTATGAAACGTAGTATTGATCCCAACCCCACGCCAGACAGCTCTGTAAGAGAATTAAAAAAGTATTTACCTAGAGAACCTAGGTTGAACGTTCAGTTGCCAAAACAGCCTCAACATTTGGCCAAACTTTTTGAATTGCAGGTAATACTTCATTGTACTCCATGTCAGCATCGTAGTAAGTAGCATTGTCAGCTCTATTCCCTTGTGGGTGATTCAGTTTGGCCTTTGCGTTTCTTCTTCCGGTGGCTGGTTTTAAATTTTTCGGTACTACATTATTGGTACTTGCCATACGTTTAACTTTATTTGAGAATTTGCTGTCAATTGGATTATTTGGTATAATTTTTGTAGTTTGAGTTCTATTCTCGTTTGTGGAATTGTTTTTTCGCATATTTTGGGTTGTTGTCAACCACCGTTTCCGTATTGGAATAGACAATGTTTTCTATTTCGTCTGACTGGACCTCACCAATGTCTGTGTCGTCGAATTCATTGCTTTCGGGTTCTCCAACTAACATCGTCGCAGTGTTTGACCTCGTATATCTGATTTCATTCTGAATTACATTATTTATCTCAGTGTTGTGTGTTTCTGGTGGAGTTTGTGTTGAGTTTTGTATGGAATTTTTTGTGTATAGTCTGTAGGGAACTGAGAGTGAAAGTGAAAAGTGAAATGTTAAAGTGTAGAAGGTATACAAATTTTTAATTTATTTTAAATTTAACTTTAAAATCTTATAAACTTCTAATAGATTTGAAACCGAACGTCGATTGAAAACGTACAAAATATAGGGGTAAGACTCCGTCAGAAAATATGAGATTTGCAAGTGGTCTTTCGATTTCTTTGAAACTTTGGGAAATATTAGTTCTAGGTAAGATACATTCAAGCCTAAAAGGATTTTGAAAAATTTTCAAAATTGAGTCATCTACGCCATGTTGAATATCGGGACCGTGTTTTTTCAAAAATCAATATTTCTTGAACCGGTGGATGGATTTCAATGCAATTTACAGACAATATAGAAACAAATAAGTAGTTTAAATTAGTATTATGTAAAAAAAAATTTCGAAATTTTGACCAAAAAAAAGTCAAAAAATTTTTTTGAATCAATTTTTAGTTGATTTGGCCACTTTTTTAGATTTTCTGTTATACACGTAACGATTCCTTATGATTTAACCTTTATTTTGAAAAAAAAAATTTTATGGTGTCTATAATAGTTCTCGAGATATTGCGATTTTAGTGGAAGCGAACACCGTGAATTTCGCCGTTACGCAGCGCAGGAGTAGAAAAACGCGCACAGACCTGCAGCAGTCTGCTCCAGTCACTTCATACAGGAACACATAACGCAGCGCGAACCGTGCGTGCGTACGCGAAAGTGCGTGCGCGCTTCCACTAAAATCGCAATATCTCGAGAACTATTATAGACACCATAAAATTTTTTTTTCAAAATAAAGGTTAAATCATAAGGAATCGTTACGTGTATAACAGAAAATCTAAAAAAGTGGCCAAATCAACTAAAAATTGATTTAAAAAAATTTTTTGACTTTTTTTTGGTCAAAATTTCGAAATTTTTTTTTACATAATACTAATTTAAACTACTTATTTGTTTCTATATTGTCTGTAAATTGCATTGAAATCCATCCACCGGTTCAAGAAATATTGATTTTTGAAAAAACACGGTCCCGATATTCAACATGGCGTAGATGACTCAATTTTGAAAATTTTTCAAAATCCTTTTTGGCTTGAATGTATCTTACCTAGAACTAATATTTCCCAAAGTTTCAAAGAAATCGAAAGACCACTTGCAAATCTCATATTTTCTGACGGAGTCTTACCCATAGATGAAAAGTAGTGAGTGTGAGGAGATTGAGTTGCTGGCAGGTGAAGGAAAACGTCCGATAAGGTCTTGGACTCAAACCTGCAGCCAACCGGTATGGTATGCGTGCATTGTTTCCTGGTATGTAGGTTACTCTTTGAATAACGCAGGCGTTGGAGCGAAGAGCTGTATAAGCTTTACGACGCCATAGACATAACGCAGCGAATAAAGATCCAGCGGCTACGCTGGCTGGGTCATGTCAAACGTAGAGCCGGCTGAAAGTATTCGATGCGGTACCAGCTGGTGGTAGCAGAGGAAGTGGAAGGCCTCCACTGCGTTGGAAAGATCAGGTGGAGAAGAACTTGGCTTCACTTGGTGTGTCCAACTGGCCACGGTTAACACTCGCGCTTTGTTAAACTCGGCCAAAATCGTGTGAGCGGTTATCGTGCCAATCAATAAGAAGAAGGTAAAAACTTTGAAGCTTCTTGGTACACTGGAGCAGCACAAGTCTTCTAATTAGAGATGTCTCCGTCGCTTAACTGGTCATCTTTTGACTCGACAGATGCAAACAGCTTCCTCGGTGGCACGCGATCAACGGCCATGAAAATATTCTTTTCAAAAATGAACAAATTTTCACTGTTGAAAAAGTTTTTAATAGGCAAAACAAAAAAAAATCTAAGATAAAACTTCTAAACTCGCAACAATGTTGTTCCAAGGGTTCAGCGTTCAGTCACCATCTAGCCTCGGTAATGGTTTGGTGGCGAATGTGTCTTGTGAAGGCATTCCTTCCGGGCATTCCTTGAGACACAACCTCAAGACATACACCACAAATATGAGAAGGAGCGCGGCCGAACATCCAAAAAGGGTGTAAGCGCCAATTAATGTTTTTTATTCACGCATCGAACCATGCGGCTACGGTGACCGAACGTTTTACGACAATCCTCATAAGAGCAAGGGATATGCTCGATTTACGAAAAACTCGCCATATTAGCAAGTTGAAAATATGTAACCTAAATCCGACTGAGGCTAGTGTTCGGTATTGTAGCCAGAACTGAATGGATTTCAGCAAGGGGCCCCAATATAGGAAACATTTTCCAAGTGACGTGTGTGCTATTTTACATTTCCAGTTCGTATGTACCTACTACAACTTGAAAGTAAATTTAGATCATAGTTACATTGCTTATATTGGCCCCAACGTACCTGCAGTTTTGGGTGTTGTGGGCAGCGAGTATGGATCTGTGGCAAAAGCAGGACTGGAACCAGTAACGTCAAGTGATTCCAACATCAATTCTTCATAAGAAAGTGCTGGTAATGGAGTTTCTGTTGATGGGCTGAGCGTTGAAGGTTCCATTGTAGATATGGGAGACTCCTTTGCAGGTGTAGCTGTTGGGGGATATGAACCGATAGGGGAATCAGTTGACATCGTAGTTAATGGGTCGGAAGTGGTTAACGAATCGGCATCTGGGGTAAGAGCAGCATTGGGATTAGTAAGGTCAAATGATTGTACGAAGAATTCTTCATTAAAAAGTGTTGGACTATCTGTGGATGGATCAAGCGTTGAAGGGTCCATTGTCGTAGTTACTGGGGCAAGATTGTCTTGCAATACAGCAGCATTTTCTTCTTCTGAAAACTGCGCTAGCGTAGAATGGTCAGGACCTTCATTTGAACCGATGGTTGAATCAGTTGACATCGTAGTTAATGGGTCGGAAGTGGTTAACGAATCGGCATCTGGGGTAAGAGCAGCATTGGGATTAGTAAGGTCAAATGATTGTACGAAGAATTCTTCATTAAAAAGTGTTGGACTATCTGTGGATGGATCAAGCGTTGAAGGGTCCATTGTCGTGGTTATTGGGACAAGATTGTCTTGCAGTGCAGCAACATTTTCTTCTTCTGAAAACTTCGTAGTTAATGGGTCGGCAGTGGTTGACGAAGCGACATCTGTGGTAAGTCCAGGACTGGCAGGAGTAATATCGTTTGATTGCCACACCAATTCTTCATTAAAAAGTGATGGACTTTCTGTGGATGGACCATGCGTTGAAGGTTCCATTGTGGGCTCTGTTGTTGTCGTAGTTATTGGGACAAGATCGTCTTGCAATGCAGCAGCATTTTCTTCTTCTGATAACTTCGTAGTTAATGGGTCGGAAGTGGTTGACGAAGGGACATCTGTGGTAAGAGCAGGACTGGGACTAGTAAGGTCGTTTGATTGCCACACCCATTCTTCATTAAAAAGTGTTGTCAATTTACTGTCTGTGGATGGACCCAGCGTTGAAGGTTCCATTGTATATATAGTGGGCTCCGTTGTTATCGGGGCAGGAGTTAGTTGCGGTAGTCCAAAATTTTCTTTCCTTGAGAAACTAGTTTGCGTAGTTTGGTCATTCTCTTCGCTTGAACCAACGCTTAAGCTCAATGTATCTGCATGGAATGGATACAAATTTTAAATTTTCGACTACTTACAAGTAATTCTAAAGCATACCCTCTTCGGAGGACGACTTTGAGGAGTCCATTGAATATGCGCTATCCTCCAGAGAGTCCCAGGAATAATGACGAGGATAAACAACCGGTAGGTGGGGCAGCGGTGGAGGTCTGGGATATACCAATTCTGATAATTGTATGCAATCGCAGGCAACTTCGTGTTGCGGCCAACACGCTCCTCTAGTTGTATCGTAGAAAGTGAGTTCAGGACACCTACAAATGAAATTTAATCAATATGTATGTGATCTCGTTTGAGGCTTTTCAATGCACAAACTTGAAGCGTGTCTGCAAGTAGATCCCTTTCATTTGCATGGTGCAAGTATAGAATAGCGAACAATCAGTAGGTGAGCGAAAAGTTCCATCACGCAGACATGGTGGGAATTTATTCTCGCAATCTTGTGGTATATGCGAACCATAAGGAGAGACTTCCGTTGGATAACACTGCGCACCGCGAATGCACTTTTCTTTCTGCGGGGAAAAAACGGTATTTTTCGGACAAGCGTGGATTCGTGGCTTTAGATTTTCGTCACATCGGTAGTAAATCGTACAGTCGGATAAAATGGGGAAACGGCCGGGTTTTGTGCAAAATGGTGTGTAATTCGGCGTAGGATAGGGAGTACATTGGTGTTTGGTTGCATCGAAGTACTTAAATAGAATATATAAATAATTAATGAAGGACTTATGGAATTCATATATGTACATATAAAGTTTTGCATTTCGGTGTCTACCTGTAGATTTTGGCACTTTCCAAAAATGACACAATCCGGTTTGCAAACGTAATAGTATTGACGTTGATTGGGATGCGGTTTAATGCCCACGAAATTATTAGAACAACGCTTATGCTGCAGAGGCGGGAATAAATGAAATATTATAAAAAAATTAAAAAAAAAAATTGTTTTAGAATTTGAATACATACATAGTCGACTAACACTGGCAGTCCACCACCTGGGAATGAGCGCAGTATGCCGCGTTTGCTGTCATAAAATGTACCAACTGGTTGAGGGGGCTGCAAGAAAAAGTGCCATATATAATATATGTAGGTACATACAAAACATAGTGCTTAATGAATATAATTCGCTTTTATTGTTAAAACTATATATTTCATATTTTCTTTATGCGACGTTTTTTCATGAGAGAAATACACTCGCAAGTTTGAAATTGCCTGCCGAGGGCGACCGCTATTAGAAACAACTCTTCCTATCCTTTGTTGTTGCATGCAAGAAGATGAAGGGACGACAGTGCACATCCGAATGGTACTCACGTGTCAACCCCTTCGGCAACAGCTTTTGTTCAGAATCGGCTTAGAACTGTACATCACTCAATTTGTGGGAAAACATCAAAGACACACACCATAAATAGGAGATGGAGCGCGGCCAAACTCCAATAAAAAGCGTAAGAGCCAATACAAATTGAGTATTCTTATATATGTATGTATGTATGTGCATGTGTGTTATTATATGAGAGCAAATGTGGGAGTTGATTTTAATTTTATTGAAAACTGTGTGTTGATTTATGTAAATTTGTATATACGTAAATATTCTATGGTTGAAAAGAGTATTTTGGGGAATTGAATTTGAGTTTGAGATTTTTTTCAAAGATTAAAGGTAATCTGCTTTAACTCATTCTGTTCGTTGTTTGAGAATTTTTTTTTGTTACCCACTTTCTGTGTTATATTAAAAAATCGCAATATGTCATGTATTTATATTACATAGTTATAACTTATGTTTTTCGTGTTCTTTACTTTATTATTATTAAATTACTTTTGTATTTCAGTTTTAAATAATTTCATTTACATATAAATTTTTAAATTTTTTGCTTATTTATGTACGTATTTCACACAGATTGTGCTTGTCTTTAGTATATGTAGGTGTTTACGAGTGCTATAAGGCTATTGGGCAACCGCACACTAAATACTAACCTCAATGGTGGTGTGGAAACTAAAAATTCCCAACTTTTGGTTCAAAAATACCCAATTCATGTTTCTACCGGTGTGGCAATATTGACGAATGTTATAAAAAATGCACATTTTTCAGCGCTCTCACGAGAAAAAGAGTTTCCCATCTAGTCATCTATGGTACGAAGCCATTTGCAAAAATTATAAATCTTCCGATAGAGCAATACATTTTGTGCTACCTTATATTTTATGTATTTCATAACTGCGCTCAAGTAGTTGTTTTTGCAGAACTCGGAAAAGCAAAAAATATCATCTACCAAGCATGAAATCTAGACTGTTTTCGCATGATTTTTCACCTAAAATGTAGTTCAAAAATCTGAAGTCTTCACTTCTTTTGAGCTAAGGTTTCAGTGTAAATTGCTTCCTTCTCTAGAAGAGGCTTTTGTTGTATTGTCATATTCCAAAGTCGTTCGGTGTGTATTTCGTTTTCTTAACAAATTTCATTATCAAATTTTATTTCAAACGATATTTCCACAGCTATATTTCCTATGGCAACAACGAGCCGGGTGCCAGCTACATTGAAATTAAAAAAAAAAACAGCGGGAAATTTATGCAGACTACAGCAATTCGGCTACGTACCGTTCATTGAACTGGCCTCGTATATCTTTTAGAGTCAATTTATGAATAAATTTTTGAATTTGTGAATTTTTGAGTAAGTTTATGAATAAATTTGAGTGGATTATTGGGTTAAAGAGCTCAAATCTTCTTCTGCTAGCACTTGCAGTGGTTTTTACAGCAAAATGGGACTGTGTATGCAGAATACATTTGGGAGAGCGGCCCATGAAGAATTGCCGGGCATCAGTTACAAAAATCTGCTAATATTGAGAGCACACTCGCAATATTAAAGTATTCTTATATCTTTATATATCGCTCTCACTTTAGCTAGAAACTAAGACGAATCTGGTTTCGCTCTGCTAGAAATCAATTTTAATATATAATATTTGGTAGAGGAAATTTTAACAACTGATTTTGATTTGTATTGAAATGTATCTTAACGTTGTACTATGACTGAGGGCCACTATTTTCATCATATTTTACAATATCCTCGAGAGAGCTGAGTAACTATCGTAGTTGAGTAAATTTTGAAAATTCGTCCGTTGTGATGCCGTTCGTCCAAGTGTGCCCTAAACTAGGGCCGCAATTAGCCTAACCTAACCTGAGTAAATCTTCGAAGACTACCTTTCTCTTTTGGTACCTATAATGTCAAAATCTACAAGTAAAGATTTGCAGTTTAAGGCAATTTAATTAATTTTAATTTTTTTAACTAAAAAAATCGATTCAGCTGCTCTACTCTCACTATCTGTTCAATGCGTCTTGGTGAAACCCGATGCATGGATTACCCGATGATTGCATTTCTTTGTTGCCAATGCTCCGAGCTTTTTCAATCAAAATATTCCCATTCAAGATAAAGCCAAAAATGGCTGAACGCTTACAGTTTGTGTAAGTAATAAGCAAATTGAAAATTTGTAAAACTCGTAATTTAAGCGACTTCCTGTCTGTTTTTTTGTTTTTGAAAATTCTGTGTTAAAAAAATAGTTTCTAATTAGCCTGAATTCGAAGTATGTTTTTAATTTTCATTATAATATAATTTTGGGTTTTTTCCAATTTTCGACACTTTTGACAGCAAAACATCAATCTAAAACTAGGTTTTAAAGTATAAAAATCACGTTCATGTTCCCGTGAAACGTAAAATCCCTTTTTAGAGATAAAACCTGTTTTAAATTTACTAAAACATAGCTAAAACCTGCCTCTTTGTTCTTACGCGCCACTCATGGCTGCTTAATTTGATAATTTACACTATGCCACAAAAGAGCTTTGTAGTTTACTACCACTTCAGTCATAAAATGAATAAAAGTATTTTCTATATATTGGCTCCAAGGCTTATTGAAGGAGTAGGTAGCAGTCAATACCAGACCGTTAACCCACTCTCAGCGAATTTGACAGAACCAGCGAAAAAAGTGAGATTGTGTTGGTGATATACGAAAAAGATTAACACAGTCTCGGCTTTTCGTTGTAAGGATATCAAGCATGATAGATTACAAGATTTGGCCCTCAGTTACGGTGAAAAACGAGCGAGAAATTGAGCGAGTAACTTCAGCTGCCACGTTACGGGTACTCGCCAGTGGATTTCTGCCCGCTCATTTCACACGTTTTCACACACACGTCCAATCAGTTGTTTGTTCAGACCGCAACGAAGTAACTTGAGCGAGTACTGCGTTCACTTTTTTCTTATTTCACTACCACAATGCCAGTTTTTTCGTAAACATACCGCCGCCAGAGCCACAGTTACGCCAGCCAATCAGTGATTCATTCAAATTCGTTGAGAGCCGGTTAGTGGTCTGATATTTGATACCCATTCTGAATTTTTTCAGCCAAAGCAAAAAGTGGGGAAATTGTATTTATGAGATTATATATAAACTGTTGCTTTCTAAAGAAATTTCATCTAAATCTAAGTCGTATTTACGCATAAGTTTTATTTATTTATTTATTCATTAATGCCTAACAAAATTCAGAACAGACATTTAAGAATTTAATTCAAAACTAAATTTAGATTATTTTAGATTATTTAATCCTAAAATATTATGCAATTAATTATCAACACAAGAAACCATTAAATTGGTAAAAATACATGCAAGTAAACATCAATTTTATCGAAATTGAACATTATAAAACTAAAATAAGTAATATTTTCAAAGTATTAATTGGATTTATTACATAGAAAGTAATTTTTTATTTGCATTATACCTGTTGGCCCCAGAAAGGTCTAACTCCAACAGGTTGAGAGATAATTAAAGTCAGGCAACGTTCAAACGAGTGGCGCATTAGTATTAAATGTTCAACTACAGCCAACGAGAAAAATCTCAAAACAACGAAAATGTTTGCAAGGAATATTAAACTTTATTCTTTCTAGAAGAGCTGAACAGTCAATTTCGCCATTGACGAGAGGAAAGATAAATTATACTGCCTGAAGAGTACCTCTCTCATTCAGTGGGAAAATACTAATCAATCGACAACGGGATTCGTATGTTGTTTTCGGGTCTGAGAAATTGAGTGAATGTAGTGCGATACGCATACAAATTTTTTGAACCCATCAATTATATGGACTGCATCGATTTATATGGACTGCATGAGAAGGTCTCCAAATAAAAGCAGTGTAATCTAATTTGGACCGAACAATAGGCCTCTTCTATTCGCCATTTCCCCGCTCGCTATCTCTATGCTCGAATAACTTGACGAAACATTTGCATTCGAAAGCAACAACAAAGTTATCGAGGAAGATTCACCGCTAGCGAGTATGGCTATAGCTCATTAGACTGGAATAACTCATTGTCGCACAAACACATGCAATTTAATGCAGCTCTATTCCCGCGTTGCCAACATATGTTCATTTATACCAGTTGCTTCATCTATTCGCCACTTGCTAACGCGAAAAGAAAAGACCTGTAATTGATGCTTGAATCAAATTGATGCTTAAATCTTTAATCACATCAAACGAAGCAAAATATGTATAATTAATATGATAAGAAGTATTCAGGGGGTTTTGAAGCTTAGAAAATGTGATTTTATGACACTTTTCAATATTAAGAAATAGACGATTCGTAAGGCACCAGGAAAATAAATCATTCTGCTCAGACTGTAGAATATCAGTATAGAAAAGAAATTTAGCAAAGAAATTTGCATGTAGCCTGAAGCTTTGATTAATAAATCGCACAAATTTCGCCAAAGATATTTGAAATTGTTTTCAAGTCCATCGAAATTATAATGAAAAGCCGTTGGCTTCTATAAGTAAAAGATATTCTGAATAAAATTTCAATGAGTGCATGCAGAATATTTATTTCTTACTATGATCTGCTTTAGCGCCGCCGTAGCCGAATGGGTTGATGCGAGATTACCACTTGGAAGTTCATTGGCGCTAAACCCTGGGCACGAAACACCAAATGATAGAACAATTTTTTTCTAGGCGGTCGCACTTCGGCAGGCGATGAAAAATCTCCCAGAATATTTCTGGTATTTCTACGATACGGAAGGAAGGAATTTTTCATTTACATGAGATTCTCATTAGTTTGATCGTAACAGCTGACAGTGGACTGCGTTTACGTCGGTGACTGTTTCCAGCATTACAACGAAAAGCCGAGACTGTGTTGATCTTTTTCGTATATCACCAACACAATATTAATTTTTTCGTAAAGTCATCCCATGTTTCGTTAGCCTATCAACTGGTTCTGTCAAATTCGCCGATGAAAAATATCCCAGAGTATTTCTGCTACGAAAAGGCCCGTTATAAAAAACCATTTGTGTTTTGAATTGGTGATCACTGTAACTTAAAAACCGCTTGGTAGATTTTAATAAAATTTGTACTGAAAAACATAAACAACTCAAAGGATTTTTTTCAAAATTTCGATTTTTTTTAACAATTGATTGTCGGTTTTTTTCTCGAAAATCTGAAAAATATTTCCTGAGACCGCCATATTGTTAATTGTGAAAAAAAGCTTTCATTAGGCCCAAGAATATCTATTAATAAAAGTAATTTCTCTTGTCCGATTGATTTTAGATGAATCTCCAAGGGCTTGTGATGATCACCGCAAGGGACTTCTGAAGAAACGGGTTCCACACAAACAGCGATAACTTTAACAATTATTAATTTTTTTTTTAAATTTTTGCTTAAGTCAAGTCGAAACATGACGTATTAATGCTATGTTTTTATTTTTGTAAAATAAAGCAATTGACTAGTATATTGAAAATCATAATTTTTTCGGGCCTCTGACTACCCCTAACTCCTTATACAAATTATTTTTAGAGGTTTTTGAGTAAGAGCCTATTTACACGATGACTCCTCATCCTAGGGTTTTTGCACATTCTCGTTTAACCCTTTGCACTCGTATGTCACACTGGAGGTGACAATACTAATGTATGCCTGTAACCAATAGCACTAAATAACTGTAAAATACAAACGGTATTCGAGATCTTACACAGTTATAATTTGTCAAGTTTTGTTAATCGAGTGCAAGTCGTGCACGGAATTTGTTCTCTTTGTATAATTCAGTACACATTTATTTCCCGCTCAAAATGGATTTTGAAGACAGCCAGGATAATGACACCGAATTTGAATTTACTAATATAGATGTGCGAGATGACAACATAAATTATAGTAATTCATGTTCTTCTGATAGTGAAACAAGCGATGTGTTACAAACTAAAAAAAAACGAGTTCAAACGTTACAATATTCATCTGATAGTGAAAGTGATACTGTATAAATATAATACGTTGAATTCTACGACTGTAAATTACTTTAATTCATTTAGCTAAAAATAATAACAAGTTGACACGCAACAACTTTGAAAATAAATCGAGTGCAAAGGGTTAAAGAAGTTTTCGAAAATCTTCGTGCATTCACACGATCACTTTTTGTTTGCAGCATTTGTAGTAGTTTGAGTGCAGAATTTTCATTGGCCATTCACTGGAATATTGCTGCACTTGAAACAAATCACAAACATGTGAATACGATGAAAGCGAAATGTCAAAAAAGTCCCTCGATTTCGCTGAGCGTGCATGCATGTCTTCGTTGACTTCTCTACCCTTTTTGCCACCAACCTTGACACGCATGACCCACGGTGAAAAGCTATCGTGTAAATTGGCACTTACTTAGTTTTAATTGATTGCTGCAGTTTGAAGAAGCTTTTATTTCTATTATATATTATTTCATCTATTATCTTGTGAATTTATACCTTTAAATTTTTAAAGTTTTTTTATTTTTTTACATTTTTAAATTCTTAACCTAAAAATTACTATTTGCCGCAACTCACTTGATACACTTGTGGAATTTGAGGATTATAATAGCCTCTAGGCAGTGCTGGGCTGCCTTGAAAAGGATATGGATATTGCAAAGCTGGCATTGGACATGGCACATTTCCAGTTGGCAAAGAACGCGAAAAAACATGCCCCAAATTTGCGATTACAACTATTCCGAAAAGGAACTCTTTCACTTTATAGTCACCAGCTGCCATTTTTAAAAGTTCATTCACTTGTTAATTAACTGGGCTTTGGTTTTCTATTTTCTATACACAAATTGAACACATATATTGGTAACAAATGTCAAAAGCGTCAAATCATTTAGTTTTGCACTCACTAACTGCGAATATTCTACTTTCACACTCAATTCAAAATTCTCAAATATATTTATTTTTTATTAATTAAATTATTATTTATTCAACTCTTCAATGCCTTTCTTTTTTAATCGCCCCTTTTCTTTTCACTTTTCACTTTTTGTCCTTCATTTGAAATGTAGCCGTTAGGAAAATACTACTGTCGGATTTCCAAGTCACTCACTAACACTTCCGTTTCCTCTCACTGTACGTTCGTGCACTTTCGTTATTTTGTGTTGTTTTAGTTTTTGCATGCGTTCGTTAAATTTGTTCCGCACTTGTGTGTGGGCGTTCGTTAATGCCGATTGCTATTGACTGAGTTTGGTTCTCGCTGTGCGAAGCGCTAACCTTCGAATGGTGTGTTTACATTTTGTGTCAAGCGCTTTTAATGCATTTTTACTCCACTCTGACGACTACTTGCATAATTCGGTTAGAACGTGTAAGTTGTGATATTTTTTGAAACATTTTTATTGTTATTTGCACCTCTTATCATGTATGTATGTACACATTCATTGCAGTTCTATGCATGCGCGGCTGAGCCAATACAACGACTGGGACGTTGGTTATGCGAGCGAGTACCCGCTCACTTTTTGGCAAATGCTCTACAGCTTAGCGCTTAAACGTTTGATAAGCAGGTGTTCTCTTTCAATTGTATTATTATGGCGTCATACATACAAGTTTATGTAGTCGGTCAAATTCGTTGATGACTTTGGCGGCACCACTTAAGAACTCCCAAGTTCATGACTCACGTAATGTTTTGATTCGTTCAACGCAATTTTGTTGCTGGCCATTTGCCACTGTGGCAAAACAAGTAAGAGCGTTGATGTCTTCGGCTGTGTCGTTAATTGAAAATGTTTACATATCCATAAAAACGCTTTTTTCATTCAGAAACGATACTTAACTCCTCAGCTGTGTGGTCGTTAGTTAAGGGGTTATACACAGTTAAAATTTTCAAAATATCAATTCTTTTATTTATTTTTTCTTAATGTACATATTTTCGAAGCAAATATGAAAAGGCGTTTCAGACTTAGTGCTTTTCAAACGGCTAAAACCGATTACTCTCAAATTTTAACACGCGCTTCTTAAATATATTTTTTAGTAATTAACTGAAGATCTTTTCTCACCGATAAATATATTTATTTTTATGATATAATAATAATGAAATTTGAAATTTGAAAAGGTCGAGCCAAGAAGCACCAAGAGATTTGGTGGCTCCTAAAACACTCAGGCTAAAAAGCCCATTGTATTTAAAGCTGTGGAAAGAGGGTAGATAGTCAAGGAGGGAAGGAGAAAAGTATCAGAGAAAGTGATAGGAAAGAATAGAGACAGAGATAGAGATAGTTAGTCCTGTGAGAATTTTTCACATTCTTTGGCAAATTTGTAGATATCCTCCAGTTTTAGAAAACGAATATTACTCATTTTCACGACATCGGAACCAAAACTCGTAGCCGTGCTCTAGCAAAGGCAGGACACTTACAGAGAAAGTGCTTAGTGCTATCCGCCTCCTCCAAGCACGACAGGAACATTGGGTCCTCAACGATTCCAATGGTGATATCATATGCTGATCCCTGTAATATTACCGACCATCAACGGAACGTCTTTACTTTCAGGTTTTAGAAGAAAGTTCGACAGTTTTCTGTCACAAAACACTTTGCAGTTCTTCAGCATTCTAGTCTGAACCATCGGCTTTTATGAAAATCGCCCACATAATCGCTGATCCAATTCATGATTCCTGTTGAACGGATTTCGATTATTGGCTCTAGTCCCTGTGGGGGAACCGCTGATCTACGGTTGACCAATTCATCGGCAATTTTGTTTCCTTGAATACCGGAGTGTCCTGGAACCCGTATTAGTTTATTCCGTCTTGCAACAGAATGAAGCTTCATCTTACATTCTTGAACAATCTCGCGTTCTCCAGGGCCTTCAGTGCAGCCTGTCTGTCACTGAAAACTCCAATCTGTTTCCCGCTCCATCTCCTCTCGATTATCCATTCGGCTACTTTCAGGATGGCAAAAACTTCCGTTTGGAAAACAGTCGTCATTGTCCCCATAGCATAGTGATACTTATTACTAGCGTTGCATTATATTACTTTGAGCTAAAAATAGATGGTTTTTTTCTAAAAGATATCTTCTTCGGCAAGTAACTACAAACCTTCTAGTGTACTCTGACAATAACATTGGATCTGGATTAAATAAAGCTGACGAGCAGATGGACACTCATGCAGACGGATAGGTACGTATAGGCACATACTTACCCTCTTTTCCTGAAAATAAGACATCCTCGAAAATAATCCCTAGTTAAAATAATGTGACCAAAAGAATTCGTCAAGAAATGCTGTTGATTTATTAAGTATAAGTGATAATATGTTTAGTTTTTCTAATACTCGTATTTCAGAGAAATGTTTGAAACAAAATATTCCGAGAAAATAATTGTCTACCTCTACAGTTCATTTCAAATTAATTCTTGGAATTTATCTTAAAAATACAACATAAGGCAGCAGTCTACATTGAGCGGCAGTGGAGGTATACAACGTTCATTCATTTCAGCCCGAGGGGCGACCGCTATTAGAAAAATGTTTTACTTAATTTCGGTGTTTCACCGATATTCGAACCTACGTTCTTTCTGTGAATTCTGAATGATAGTCACACAGCAACCCATCCGGCTACGCCGTTAACTCCAATTAAAATAAGTATAAAACGAAAGAGCTTCCGTCGAGAGAAAACGCAGTGTTGGGTCAGGTCGGCAGCCCTTATTTTCTTAGTTGGAAGACTGCATCTGGGAATGGATTGCAGGCTTTGGTTGTGCGCAGGGCGGATATTTAAAAATTTACCCTTGAAACAGCAATTGAATTTGATATATCCACAGAGCTTCCTTAAACGATATGTACTGTCTCTAAGGAGATCAACAACATTGTTTAAGCTGGACGGTAATGAAGTTGTTAAGCGTGCTCTAGCGTCTAAGCATTTTGTTGATTGCCATCAATGATTATTCGAAATACCAACTCTCCAACATGATTGCCATGGATGAGACCGCGGTATTCCTGGGCCAAGGCGCTCAAGCGACAGTTCACCACAAGGCTTCTTCGACAACTTACGTTCCTTCCACCGGTTATGATAGTGCACGTGTTACCTGTATTTCGGCGCTTTGTCTAGATGGCAAGAAAGTATCACCATTTTTAATCACTAAAGGTAAAAAAGACCAGATTCAACGTGTTTCAGGAATTTATGTCATTGAAAGTGAAAAAGCCTGGTGCACCCAAATAGTTATAAAAAAGTGGGTTGATTTTATGCTGCCATCACTGTTAAGGGGTCAGAATAGGCTAATTTGGGATTCAGTCAGTACTCACGGCGAGACATGAAAAACTTTCTTGCCGAGAGAACGATTGATCAAATAATGATTTCGGGAGGAATGACTGGTTACGAACAGGCTATATCGCTAGGCATGTGCGATTCGGAACAATGATTCAACAGGAAATGGATTTGGAAGAAAATTAGAATATAATTCAGAATTTCATTTATGACGATAGGACGATGGCATGGCTGTAATTGAATAAATTTAAATTTTTGTATTCTGTGTAAAATAGATATTAAATAAAAATATATAAATATACTTTTATTTTCGCCCTCCCCCGACAATAAGACCTATCACGTACTTTGGACCAAAAACTAAAGCAAGACAGTGTCTTATTTACGGAAAAAGACGGTACATATAATACATACTTAAATATTCCCGACATTATCATGAAAGGTATACATATTTGCATTGCTGGAGAAGACTCAAAGCCAACACGATTTCTACGGTAGCATCACATTTCAAGCGAATTATGTAGATTTATAGCGTCCGATTATTTTGACGCGCTTGCTTATGTAATATCTTTTTGCTCTCATATTTATTTTATATAATATATTTTATGATCAAATGTACGTAATTTCTCATTCAACTTTCTGATTGCTGTGCTATTGAGCCAATCTTTCGTTTACGTAACAAAAACCAGGTCTTCATATGTAAATACCGCATTGTGTACACCAAAGTTGAAATGCGAACCTCAAACGGCGAAATTATAGAACGACGCAGCTCCAAATTGTTTTCTTTTATGCTTAACTGTCGTTTTTTGGTACACGTCGCTGCATTTCTAAATAAAACCTCAGATTTCGTATAAAACGTATATCTTCTTTCTTTTGTTAGGCATTTCTGGAGCCGCTGATGCAAATTACGCAAATCATTTCACTTACCAATAGGTCAGTTGGAAATCAAATCAATGGATGACGAGTTTTAGAAGAGGACTCTCTTTCTGATCATCTTCTTATCGAATTCCGACTGGGAATTGATACAATATCAATACCTTCCGGTAGAAATCCTCGAAATGCGGACAGCGGCAGGTATGGTGAGCTTGTAACAGAGCGATTACCAAACCTGAAAAAACTCAAATCAATAGAAATGATTGAAGATGCTACTGAGAAATTAGAAGTAGTACTTTAATCAATTGCTTTGAGGAACTGAGCCCACTCAGGCAAAGTAGACAGAGGAAAGCGGTTCCTTGGTGGAACTTTGAACTGTCAAAGCTTCGTTTATGGTTCAGATAACTTCTTAATAAGGCCTTAAAAACCCAAACAGAAAAGGACTGGACCAATCATCGACTTACACGAATAGAATATAAGAAAAAAGTACGGAAAGCCAAACTCGAGTCCTATAGAAATTTGTCTGCAGTAACGTCGAAGAAATGAGGGAAACAGTGAGACCTTGAAAGGTCCTTCATCTAGACCGCTCAGTAAGGCTGGATTCCATTCGAAAACCAGATGGTTCATACACCATTTCCAAATCGGAAACGTTTAAGGCTCTACCCGAAACTCATTTTCCGGGTAGTAGAACACTTTCCGAAGTAGAGAGTGGCAGGAACAATAACGGTAGCGACGGTAGAACCTCTAGGTACAGCTGATATATTGCTAGTCGGATAGCGACGAAATAATCGGTAAGCTTTTCCGTATCTTCCTTTAAAAACTTCAAGTCCCCTGGACCTGATGGATTATATCCAGCAATGCTTAAGAAAGGAGGAGACAGGCTGATTGAAGCCTTGAAAAGGATCTTCTCAGCCTGTCTTGCACTTGATCATATGCCATCCCAATGGCGACGTGTAAGAGTAGTATTTATTCCGAAACCAGGAAAAGACGATTGTAGCAAAAAGTTTTAGACCAATCAGTTAGACATCGTTCGTGTTGAAGAGTCTAGAACGAGTGGTGAAGAAACATATTCGAGTGAGGATATTACCGAGAAGTCCACTTAGTAGAAATCAACAGGCTTACCAGAGCGGAAAATCATGTGAATCAGCCTTACATACACGATACTGCCAGCAAAATTGAAGCCGAGCTGGAAGCTGACTAGTACACATTGGGTGTGTTCGCAAACATAATGCCACTTTTGACTCGATAGTTCCTCTGCCGAATGACACGGAATCAATCAAACGATTGTAAAATGGATACATTCCATGCTCCCTGAGAGGCTTCTAACCGCTGTTGAGAACAATGACGAACTAATTACCATCAGAGCCAAGTAAGGATGCCCCCAAGGGGGTGTTCTTTCTTCGCTGTTGTGGTGCTTCGTCGTTGAGTCTCTGCTAATCGGAGAAATCCCTAAGAAGGCTTTGCATGAAAGTGCAGAGAATTCTGGATAACATCAATCATCACGAGACAAGGTCTTTCCGTCAATCCGAACAAAATTACCTTAGCCTTTAAACGAGAACACGGAAATTGGATGGACTCAGTGACAATCCTAACAGAGAAATCTTTAAAATGCTGTCTGAGCAGTATCCACTGTGGTTAGGTGCCAGAACTAAAGACGACTTGATACCCACAGTTTCATTTGGAAGAAAATTTGATGTCAGATTTCCATTGCGTGAGCTATGGAGCAATCCAAAATGCATTCACGGAGGTTTGATGGATATTTTTTTACCAATGGATCCAAGAATGAAATAGGGTCTGGAGCGATAGTAGAACGATAGTAATAAGTATCACTATGCTATGGAGGAAATGGCAACTGTTTTCCAAACGGAAGTTTTTACCACCCTGAGAGTAGCCGAATGGATAATCGAGAGGAGATGGAGCGGGAAACAGATTGGAGTTTTCAGTGACAGTCAGGCTACACTGAAGGCGCTGGAGAACACGAAGCAAACCTCAAAGATTGTTCAAGAATGTAAAAAGAAACTTAATTCAGTCGAAAGACAGAAGAGGCTTGTACTTTTATGGGTTTCAACGACACTCCGGTGTTCAAGGAAACGAGATTGCCGATAAATTGGATAACTGCGGATCGGCGGTTTCCCCACTGGGACCAGAGCCAATAATCGGAATAAGTTCTATCGGAATCATGAATTGGATCAGCGATTATATACGCAATTTACATAAAGAGCGATGGTCCGGTCTAGAACGCTGCAGAGCTGCAAAGTGTTTTGTGACAAGTCCGAACAGAAAACTGTCGAACTTTTTTCTTAATCTTGGTAAAAAGACGTTCGGTTGATGTCGATATTATTACAGGACACCATCCTTGGGGTCAGCATAAGACCATCATGGGAATTTTTTTGTTTTTCCTTATTCACTCCTCTCGGGAGCATAAGGCCTCGACAAGATTCAGTCTGGCGTTGGCTTCGTTAATCTATTTGATTTCTGACAGGGTAGGTGATTAGCCTGCCGCTACCAGTCGTAAGTGGTGGGAATGCCCACCTGTCGTTGCTTAGGAACAAAGTCTTCTTACTGCTTGGAGCGCCATCTGTGTTTTAAATTTTTCTGCCACGAGGATCGAGCAGATGGTTGAGGACTTCGCTAAATTTGGTGTGCCTGCGCTATTACCACGGTTGCCCACTTCCTCTTGCTGTCGCCACTGATGCATTGTATAACTGTGTGTTTTTCTTTGTTTTTTTGCTTGTTTTAGCAGCCACGATACAAATAATGCGCTATTGTGAGGGAGTAAGGATGGAAAGGATATGTTTTTGGGGTTGAGGAATGAGATTTTTATTTTTATTTTTAGAAACACTGAAAATAAGTACATTTGATCCCACAACCTCTGAGATGGCAGGCTAGTGAACCTACATTAGACTACCGAGGCCGCTTGGAATAATAGAGGACCCGATTTGGCTGTCTTACTTAGAGGAGCCAGATAGCCCTGAGATTTTCTCTGTACTGTCCTCCATTTGCTAGAGCAAGGCTACTAATTTTGGCTTTCGATGCCAGGAGAATGTGTAATATTCGGTCTCTAAAATTGGAGGATATTTTCAGATTTGCCAAAGAGTCTGGAAAATGCTCACTGGACTAGCTATCTAGTGTGGATACTATTTGAAGGGATATTGCGTGAAGGATGGATATTATTTGAAGGACATCGCAAAAATATCATTAAACTGAAAAATGTCATTAACTGAGCCCTTTGCGTTAAGCTGACGAAATTCGCTTACTTTTTGAAGTTAGTATGTCTGGCATCGACGATATCTGCCTATTAAAGATACATTAAAATGTCGACGACAATTTCATGAAATTTAAAAATAAATTTAAAAGCCACCAAATTTTAGTTTTGTGGATTTATGTAATTTACGAAAATGTGCCTTAATTCACTTTTATAATAAGTAGAATCAGAAGGTTATGCTTTAAAATGAACGGCTTACTGTCACGTAATTAATCCCGCACTCCCAAAAAATGCATAACTTGCTCAGATGCTGTGCACTCAAATAAAAATTGTTGCTTTAAATGCTTGGTCAAGCTAAGCTACGTGCAACTGTTATGAATATTGCAAGCAATTATTTGCACAACTAAATCCAATGACAAATAAAGTTATGTTACGTTGAGTTATGTACATCATGTATCATATATGTTTTTGTTGTTGTTGTTAGAGTGATGTAGTATTTCTGTTGAAATAATCCTAATTAGCGACTAGCGACGTTTTACCACCACTGTTCTCGTGTGTTGTCTTGTTTTTTGTTTTGCTTTTTTTGTGAGTCAGATGTCATTAATTTGCTGTAAGAAAGGCCTACCGAAAGAGCGCGGTCTCGCTCTAGCTGGACCTGAGCATTCGCATAAGTAGAGGAAAAGACTTTCTTTCACCCCCTCCGCCTGACAGCTTCTGCAGATGGGATTAAAGGGAAGGCTGCTGCATGATTCCCTTTTGTTTGTTTTTTTGTTTTAGTTAAGATGTGTAAATCAAAATGTCAGCAACATTATCAAAGGTGTTGTCACACCATAGCATGCTTCCACTAACACTATAACATTCCTCCTCCTCGGCCGATTTCCACCCTGAGACCACGTTAGCATATCTTCAAGGTGGAGCCGCGTTTACATATGTCAATTGGCCAACATGTTCCTCCGTCCAGGTTCCGCTCCTGTGCGCGTATTAAGACTTTACTTCATCGATAGTATTTACTCCTCCCTGCCTTTTCAGGCCATTGTGGAGGAAGTGAAACATCGGAAAATGTGCAATAGCCTGATACTCACAAGGTATTGTCTTGTCTTCTGTGTGGTACTGTTGTGAGTGTTTGGCTCAAGCCGGTTTGTCTAAAGCAGTTGATCTCCACTGTTCACCTGTTAGCAAAGGTAGAAAAACTTACTGATAAGCGAATAGACTATATATAAACTGTATTATTTATAAGTTTGTTTTTTGTTTTATTTTTTCTTCCTTTTTCCTCAAAACTGCGCGAATTATGACTTAGCTAGATTGAGTACATTACTTAAGAAATAATTTAGCGGGATTAATTAAATATTTTAATGGTATGTATTGAGTACTTAATCTATCCTTCTGCTTCTACTGTTGCTGTTGCTGTTGTTGCTGCAGTTGCAACTGCTGCTGTCGTTTCTGCGCTTTCCTCTCCCAGTCAATGCGTTTGAGCCTCGATACGTCTGTAGCCGCGAACGTGTTTGCGGCGACGCATTTAGTGATGGCCCCAGGTCAAATATTCTGGACAAATCTCGTGTGGGATGGCGGGAATTCTGGCCAATTGATATCGGAATTTCGGCTGATTATTCGGTTTTCAAAAACGGTAGCAAAAAGTTCGAATGTAACTTTGGCAGTGTGACAAGTTGCACCGTCCTGTTGAAAAAAAATGTCGCCCAAGTCATCCTCTTCAAATTTTGGAAACAACTCGTTAAGCATGTCACGGCAACGCTCGCCATTTACTGTAACCGCGGCTCCTCGCTCATTTTCGAAAAAAAAAAAAATGTCCCGATGATGCCGCCAGACCAAAAACCGCACCAAACAGTGAGTCGTTGTGGATGCATTTACTTCTCTACAGTAACGTGTGAATTTTCTGAGCCCCAAATCCGACAATTTTGCTTATTGACGTAGCCACCGATGTGAAAATCAGAAAAGAAGAAGAAGACTCACCACTTTGGAAATAGGTTTTCAATATTTCCCAAGTTTGTTCAAGCGTATGGCGTCCCATTTCGTAAATGTCAAACCTTTAAGTAAATTATGAACACATTTGACTTGTCATTTATGTTACCAATCTCAAAAAAATAGGTGGTTCAAAAAGCAAATGCTATATGGCCCACCGTGTACAATTTCATGCAAAATTAACGAAACCAACAGGTTAAGTTTAACAAGTGATTGCATAACTTGAAGCCGACTTCCTAATCTAACGGATTTTACAGTGGATGGTGAAAAATTACTGTGATAAAAAAAACGTCGCCACTTAAATAAAGGGTGGTTAAATTTCAAGCGCCGATGTTGAATGTGAACCACACCTAAACGTCAACGTCCAACGGAGTTATTTGAAACAAAATGTGTACGTCGATAAGCCAGCAACAATTCAAGAGCTAACGGAGCTACTAGGATGAGATAATTCGGCACATTAACGGCATAAAACCTCAATTATGTTTCAGCGTCATCGTAGCTTATATTCCAGAGTTCAGGTCCGAGTATTGATCCTTGGGCCGCACCTGCTGTTATTTGTTTAGTCTTACACCCTTCTCGCGTTTCGTATAAGAGCACGCGATTCCCTTCGAATAGAGATGCCTGAGGATATGCATTTAGGGGGATACGCAGATGACATTGCAGCTGTAATAATAACCCGAAACACTGACGAAGCCAAAAGGAAGCTAAATTAGGTGATGATCCGAGTTCAGACATGGCTAGAAGACCATGGATTAAAACTGTCTTCAGAGAAAACAGAGCTAATCCTTCTAACCAATAGACGTACCCCGTTAGGAGTAGACATACAAGTACTCGATGCCACTTTATCGACAAAAAGAGTGGTCAAGTACCTAGGAGTGCAATTAGACACAAGGCTAACTTACTGGTCACATAGGTATAAACCATGCTGCCACAAGAGCTGCCAAAGTAAGCTGCATCCCGACTAGACATTTTGGTAAGGCGGTGATTAGGCGCAAATAAGGCAGACCGCATTCCAAATTTGCGCCTCATAAGGCTGCTAAACTAGGCCCAAGTCCCGAAAGGTATTACCACACATCTGCTTCATTAAGCGCAGGTTCGAAAAACCGAACTTCAGTAATACTCCGGATGCCCTTCTACAAATCAGTTAGGGATTCCAATTTATGCCTAAGTGAGACACTGCCACAGATTTTCGAGACCACAACCAAATTTGGTATTGTTCTGGCATGCCAATCTTTGCCTTGCCTAACGTGGGCCAGGTAAGGGCCTAACTGATTCTTTGGCATGCCTCACTGTAATTCTAGTCGGGATGTTAAGTAAGCTCATGGTAAACTTTGGAGGTCCAACGCTGAACAAGCGAAAACTTTTAATGGACACGACGAACTCGATTCTCTTACACGGATGCGAAATATGGGCAGATTCCCTAAGGGTGCAATGCCGGCGGAAAACTCTGCAAGTTTTTGTCCGGATATGGATCCTTTCGCAAGTATGTGTGGCGAATGGGAAAAGTGAGCCAACCAAACTGCATATATAGAGATACTGAATATGATGATGCGGAAGACACCTTCTTTCAATGCGAGAGGTGGAAGTTAGAGAGAACAGGTCTGCAACGAGCTATTGGTGTATTTACACTTGAAGAAGTTATCGAAAAAATGATCATAGGCGAAGAAAAATGGAACGCCCTTGAAAATTTTGTGGAGGATATTATCCGAAAAAAGAAGCGCGAAATGGAAAGTTATGCCGAAGAGCATTGAGCATAGGTTTCTCAAAACAGGCGACCCTCGACGTAGGGTGAGTAAGTAAATGTCCTTCTTAGGACGCCGTCTTGGCCCTCTACCTCGAAGCAATGCGGAAGCAGTCCGGGATTGAGGGAAAAATCCAAGAGAAGAGGGGAGATATTTTTAGTGGAATCACCACACACGTAGTAGCGACGGTTACTATATGGTGCGAAGGGATTTTTGACCCAACCTCACCGCCGAAAAAAAAAAAAATGCCTCATCGTCAACGAAAATTTGGACCATCGGATGGAGGTGTGCCGCCGAGGCCGTGGCGGTTATTTGGCCGATATTTTGTTCAATACGTAATTGAACTATACCAATATTATCAGAATAAGGAAAAATGATAATAATTTCCCAAAAAAATTGTATTTTATTCAAAATCACACCGGCCCTTGAAACTTAACCACCCTTTATAATGAGCCATAAGCACTACTAAGATTCTGACTGTATAACTGTGTATGTATGTAATTTTGTATGCGCGCACGCTACAGTTATCCATTCCATATTTGCATTCCAATTATATTTATTCATATTTATTTTATGAAACAAATGCATGTACAAAGATGAGTGCGTGTACATATGTTTTTTTGTTTTTGTTTAAATTCCAAGTGCATTTTTTGTATACGCATTTTTAATTAATTTTACTCCTCCGCAATATTTTTCATTTACTTTGTTTTGGTTTGGTATTTATGGATGTGTTATGTGCAGCGCCGTTACGCGCATTCGGTCGGTTGTCTGCTTGCACTTTGCTTGGGTATTAAGCCGCATGGCGATCTTCAGCTCCATCCTCGGTAGTTAGACTGCGCAGTGATCTGGAAAAGATTAAATATTTTAAATACCTTTTTGTTCAGGAATAATTACTAATAAATTCCTTAAAGCCAAGTGGACTAGTGGAATTTATTTATACATACATATTTACATGTGCATTAAGTGAAAGTGCTGACAGCCGTTATTAGCCAATGTAAACCAAGTTAATACCTATTATTTTTACGTAAAACTGTTTTATGGTCGATCTTTGGCTCCTGGGCTATACATATGTATGTACATATATAATTTTGGTATCGCAGATTAGTATGGATTCGATCGTCACTAAATTACTGTCGCCTGTCACAACGAAAATCGGAGGAGTTTGCTTCATTTTTAAGGGGGAGAAAGGGTTTAAGCCAAAAAAAACACTATTTTTGGGAATTTTTTCTTAAATATGGATTGAGCAAGTTTATTAGAACCTTTTGTACATTATTAAATAAAAATTATTTGCTGGCACCTGGTGTAAAGGACAAGCTGACAGAATAATAATCAGCTTAACTTTTTCGTTTCAGAAAGAGTGGCGACTGTTCATTGACAGAACTGAATTGCAAAAAATGGTTGTTATAAATGAAACAAAAACCGGCGCACGTTGCATTAATGTAGACACGCTAATGGTAGCTATGCGCATTGAAGAACGTAGTTTGGTAAAATACTCATTTTTTATAGATATTTTTTAGAATTTTATTTTTTAAGAAAATATTGGTAGTCAAAAAAGTCTTTTCGTATTTCTAATCAAACTTCAACTCATTTTTTTTTATATTTATAATGAATTTTTTTTAAGCCAAATATGTACCATTTTGGTCGATCACCTTTTTTCCATTTTTCTTCTAGAGACATTATTCCATCAGTTTAAAACTTTTGTGGTTTCTCGGCGAAAAACTGCGAAAAGTAATTTTCACAGGCTTCTCTTGAAGCCAACTTTACTCCATTAAGGGAGTTCTGCATTGACTGAAACAAATGGTAGTCCGATGGTGCAAAATCAGGGCTATATGGTGGATGCATCAAAACTTCCCAGCCAAGCTCTCCCGGTTTTTGCCGAGTCATCAAAGATGTGTGTGGCCTAGCGTTGTCCTGATGGAAGACGATTTCTGCTGATCAGTTCTGGCCGTTTTTTCGATTGCTTGCTTCAATCTCATCAGTTGTTGACAGTAAAGTGTAGAATCAATGGTTCGAGCAGGCTGGAGCAGCTCATAGTGGATGATTCCTTTCCAATCCCACCAAACACACAGCATAACCTTTCGAGGCGTCAATCCTGGCTTTGCGACCATTTGTTGAGCTTCACCACCCTTGCACCATGATCTTTTTCGCACATTATTATCGTATTTGATGAGCTTGCCAGGAAGGGGTCGACAGAACCGGTTTCAGTTGTCCCCTTCTCAGACATCGGTGTCCCCTTGACCGTTGTTAAAGGGAAACTACAAAATTTCTTTCTAAAAAAAGCGCAAGACAGATGGAGGTCTGTTTCATTGTGTGCTATTTCGAAAACACTGCAGCCTCAATACGATAAAAACTGGTAATGGGAGTCCCCCGCCATTCAATTTCCAAACTCATTGCGGTGATCACTGGTCACTGGCTGATCGGTACTCATGCGGAGATGCTTGGAATTCCGTACAACTCCTATTGCAGAAGCTGTGGGGATCCTGCAGAGAAAGAGACTGTGGAACACTTTCTCTGCAAATGTCCGGCTCTGGCGGCTAGGCGCTTGAATTCCTTAGCGTGCCCTTTGGGGATGATTTAAAGAAATTCTCCAGCCTAGATCTCTTTTCCCTCCTCCGCTACATCAACAGCACTGTATGGCTGTAGACGGTTTTTCTCTTCCCTAAATCTTTTCACAGGTAGTGGTCCCCATTATGGTATCAAAACGACACGTAAGTGCTATTTGAAGTGTACTCTTGCCATCTTACCTACCTACCACCCTAGGGCAAATTAAAGGTTTGCATTGACCGCGTGCTCAAAAATTTTGGAAATAGTTGACAGCTTTGAAATGGGACTATAATTTGTATTGCCACTCTTAAAGAAGGGCGTAATGAAAGAGAGCTTCCATGCGTCAATGAAACACCCCGACGATAAAGATTTGTTGAAAATAATTTTCAGGAGATAGACCAAGGCCGGACAATTTTTTATCAAAACTGCTGAAAGTCCATTAGCATCAGTTTGAGAGGATGATTTCAATTTAATTAAAGCTTTACTAATATCCTCAGAAGAGAGGCAAAGACCTCCAAAGCTCAGGGCATAATCTAAGTCAGAAGAAAAGTCGGATGGGCGATTAAGTTCGTCGTCAACGAAATTAGATTTAAAAAATTCAGCAAACAAGTTTGCCGTTTCAGTTGGGTTTCGCGCTTGGCTATTATCGAAAAACATAGCAGTGGGAACACTGGCACTACTCCTTCTAGATTTTATGTATTTCCAGAAGATTTTGGGATTTGCTTTAATGTTTAACTCCATGTGGTTAATATAGCTATTATAGAGAGATTTATTTAAATCGTTGAAATCCTTTAACGTTTGCTTATATTTAACGAAATGCAAATGATTCTTCGTAGATTTAAACTTCTTGAAATCATTATTTTTAAGATTTTTAAGCTTTTTCAAAGCCTTTGAATACCAGGGTAATTAATAAGGCTTTTTCTTTCTGAGCGGAATGTTATCTAAGAAGAGTTTAGACAAAATGGATTTAAAGGCGGAAAAACTACTAGATGTGTCAAGTTCAGCAAATAAACTATCCCAATTAATGTCCAGCAATAAGTCATTGAAATTGGCAAAATCGCGGTGGGAATACCGCAACTTTTTTTGTGGTGGGGCACCCTAATGTACATATGTAAAGGGTTTTCCAATAACAGGTGTTAGGTGTTAAACAGGAGAGATGTTTAAAGACTTTTTATGGCCGGAATTGGATGGTATTAATCTGGACAACGTTTATTTTCAACAAGACGGCGCTACGTGGCACACAAGCAACGAAACCATTGACCTTTTAAGGGGAAAAGTTTCCGGACCGTCTTATCTCACGAAGAGGTGATCACAATTGGCCACTGAGATCTTGTGATTTAACACTTTGCGACTTTTTTCTTTGGGGTCACGTGAAAGAGAAGGTCTCCGCCAATAGCCCAGGGTCGATTCAAGACCTCAAAGATGGAATTCGTCAGGCTATCGAGGACATAGGGCAGCCACTTTGCAATTCGGTTATGGAAAATTTCATGAAAAGGATATTGTCCTATAAGCGTGGTCGTGGTGGTCATTTGCTTGATGTTATTTTCCACAATTAACGGCATACCTTCTTCTTTATAATGAAATAAACATTCGATCATTGATATTAAAAAATTGTATTTTTCTTTGAATATCAAAATAACACCTCTTATTGGAATACCCTTTACATATATGTAGATATTTTGCATACTTTTATTTATTTATTATTATTTGATTTCTGCTGCTTTTGTTTTTTGTTATTGTAGCATTTTATAGCTAATATTTATTACATGCATATTTCGTATACGCCCCTAAAAATCCGAAATCTTCGATAAAATCAAATCAATAAAAATCATTCCGCAGTAATTGACGGCGCACCGCATCTGCATTTGCTCTAAAACCCAATCAGTGTTTGAATTTTCGTGCGGCAGATCACACTTTTTGGCGGATATTTGCAATAATAAATACTCAAAATTTATTTCACCAAAATCGTCGGTGGTTATTTGGATTCGCCTAGAAAATAATTTCAAATATGATTTTTTTCCGCACATTGATGATTTTACTCTCATTTGTTGTTGTATGTGGCGTTTATGCCTTACCGGTTGAGGGTTAGTGAATGTAAATTTGTTTATCAATTATTTGTCTCTGGAAAAAAGTATTTAAATGTATTTTTTTAATGTTAAGCGCCAGTTTCTCATGCAGCTGGCGAGTTTTAAGAAACTCTAAAAATCAAAAAAAAAAAAATATTCTAAAATAATTTTGTTACGCCAAATGGCTTAGAATTTTAATTACTAATTTAATTTTATATATTTAATTTAATTTTAATCATTATTATTAGAATTTGTTAAATTCCATAATTTCTTGTAACGTTTCAAATTAAGCTTACTGTTTTCTAAAAATACTGTTCAATTTTCGTATATGAATTTAAAATAGCACTATATATGTATAAGCACCTATATTACATAAATGTAACAGAACAATACATATTTACTCTAATTACATAAATTTGAACGTAATCCGTTAGGCTAAGACAATATAAATACTTGAATTCTGAAATAAACAAATCACTTGTGAAGTTACCACCGAACGCGCTCGCAATTTTTATTTAACAGGCAATTGTTGTGTTCGCGCATCCTTCCCACGTAAAGTAATTTAATCTCAAAAAAGCTTGAGAATTTTCATGGCGCCCGAGCAGGGACTTGATGCGTGAGGCAAAATATACTTTGAACATAAGCAAACTATTAAGAGAAGTAATTCCAAATACAAAAAAAAAAATAAATTGGTGAACAGAATCGGAAATTATTCCGAAATACACAAAACAATAAACACATAAAAACGATAAGTGCTTTAATTATATTAGTAACAACAATTGCCTGCGCGGTCCGTTCACAAATAACAAAAAAGACAGCAAGACTAATATATGTACATACATATGTATATAAGTGCACAGTGACAAGTGAGCCCCCAAAAACCAAACAAAAAAAAAAAAAAGAAAAACTAATACACCTATCAAGAAAAACAAAAAAAAAAACGTTAAAATTATTTAAAAAAAAAAAAAATTGGTTAACAACAATAAAATATTTATAGCCAAAAGAGTTAAAAAAAAATATATATATAATAAATAAAAAAGAATAAAATACAATACACAGTGCAAAGCTGAAATAGTGCGGTGCTTATATAAACGGACATAGTGATATGTAAATGTTCTCGGCCAAAAATAAGGCAAATTTATAAAAAAAAAAAAACAGTGCAATTCACCGCTGCTCATTTGCAGTACCACTGTCCGCTGTCAATATCAGTTACTGCCATACTCGCCGCTGCTCTCATCGCTGTAACCGTCGCTGCTACTTTGGTCACTGCTGCTGCCGTCATCGCCCGCTGTCGCTGCGATTCCTACCGCTGGTTCTGTCGCCGCCAGGAATGACCTGCACCTGCATCCTTTGCAAAAGGAAAGTTAAGGCTTCCAATAAGCCTATACAGGTAACAAGTGCAATAAATTGAAAGTTGTGGTTGTTGTTGATAAACACTCTCAATTTTTTGCATCCCCTTTTCACTTTCTTGCATATATATACATACATAATATATATATGTACACACACCCATATGTGTACATGTACCATATATACAATTATCTATACAAATATACGTATATAAAACTCCGCGAAAGTGAAACAAGGGTACGTTGGGATTTGATAATAAAGGGTGTGACCTTAAATGCAAAATCGTCAATAAATTTAAAAAACAAAATTAAATAAATTGAATACCTTTTTTTTCGAACAATAAGTTCAAATTAAATTAAAATTATTATAAAGTTAAAAAAATTTTTCGTAAATACGGATTATTTACAAGGAAATAATTTAAACAAAAATCGATTTTTCGCAAATCTGTTGAACAATTTTCGTAGTGTTGTGCTACTGTGCTTGCTCATCCTTTCGTGGCCTGACCACAGCCTTGTCCAACAGCTATTTTTCGTTTTTCTGATTGAGATTTGTGCAGGCTATTCAGCCATCTTTTCGTTTTCGTTTTTTCAGCCACAAACTCTCACAGATATTTTTTCGTTTCTGTGGACATTGAGCAAATTTTTCGGGAGTTTAAATATTTTAACTCAAAATGAGCAAGCCAAAGACAGCAGTTCCAAGTCTCTCTCCAAGTAAGGAGATTATGGAATTGAAATCACTAAAGCGCCAGCGAACTGTTGCGAAAAATAGTATAGTGCGCATAAAAACGGGTCTCCTCGATAAAACAATGTCGTTAGATCCAATTGAATTGGAGTGTCGACTGGACATTTTGAACTCTCATAGTGATAAGCTTATGAAGTGTCAGTCGAAAATTGAAGAAATCGACGAGGAAGACATAGCCCGTGGGGAGTTAGAGGACCTAATAGTGGAAACTAAGTCCGTTATAAAATCTATTCTGGCGAGAAATAAATCGTCAATAGCCGAAACATCATTTGTTGCACCTCACAGCTCGCGACTACCGAAAATGTCGCTACCGAAATTTAAAGGGGAATATTCGGAATTTAAAAATTTTATGAGTCTGTTCGAGAGTTTGGTGCACAACGATCATACAATCCCAGACATTGAGAAATTTAATCACTTGGTTAACTGTCTGTCTGGTGAAGCTTTGGGAACGGTAAAGGCCTTCCAAATGTCGGACGAAAATTATTCGAAGGCGTTGGCTAGTCTCAAAAAAGTTTATGACAATAAATGCTTAATATTTTTCGACACAATTTCCAAACTTTTTGAACTGCCAACTATCCCGAAGCCATCTGCGCTTTCATTGCGCACAATGATTGATACAGTGTCGGCTGTTTACGACTCGTTGCTGTCGTTAGGTGACGAGAAAAACATCACAAACGCTATCATAATTCATCTGGTAATGTCAAAAGTTGACACCGTTACTCGGTCAAAGTGGGAGGAACAGTTGGATTATGATAAGCTGCCATTATGGCGTGAGTGTGAGGCAGCATTAAATAAACGCTACCAACATTTATCTGCCGATGAAGCCTCAACGTCGAGGCTCAAGCCGTCAAGCAGTCACAGCATTCAGAAACCCCACCTTCATGCGGGAAGGACGAAAGCTGCCTTAGTGACTTCAAATATAAAACAGCCGGTGTGTCCGCACTGTAAATCAAATGATCACAGTATACCCGCGTGTCCTACTTTTAAAACTCTCTCTGCTCAGCAGCGATTTGAGTTTGCTAAATCAGTCCCCTTGTGCATAAATTGTTTGCGAAAGGGGCACTCAGTTTCAAAGTGCAAAGCGGATCGGTGTCGTGTTTGCAACCGTTCGCATCACACGTTGCTGCACCAGTACTCAGTATCCTTTGCAACTGCACCACAACTTTCGACCTCGCATGCCATGCACACGACGAGTACACCAGATCGGGTTATGTTGGCTACAGCCGTAGTCAACGTAAAAGGTAGCTCCGGAGAGTACCTTCCTGCACGAGCCTTGCTGGATTCTGGATCTCAGGTGAATTTCATGACAGAGGATTTGGCGCAGAAATTACGAATTCGTCGCGAAAGTACGACCTTAAATATTATCGGCATCGGAAATGCAACCAAAAAAGTAAGGACGAAATTAAATACGTTTGTAAAATCGCGGGTCAATAATTATGAGTTTTCGGCACAGTTTTGGATAATGCGATCCATTTCAGCCAGCCATCCAGATCGTAACGTAAATATTAATGGCTGGAATATTCCTAAAAACATTAGCTTAGCGGACCCAGAATTTTATAAGGCTCAAAAGGTAGATCTTTTGTTAGGTGCTGAAACATTTTTCGAGCTTTTAGCTGTAGGCCAGATCAAGGCCAGCCCCAATCACCCAACATTGCAAAAGACACTTTTAGGCTGGGTTGTGTCTGGCAAATACGCCTCCAACCAACGTCCTCCTCCCACAGTCAGTAGCACATTATGCCATACTGAACAAGATCTAGCAAATATAGATTCCATTGTCCAAAGGTTCTGGGCGATGGAAGAAATACCTTCAGGGGCTAGTTCGACAAAATTCACACCTGAACAAATAGAGTGTGAAAAATTTTTCGTAAAAACTACTAAAGTTTTGCCTTCAGGAAGGCTTCAAGTAAGACTGCCTTTCAAAGATGACCGTAAGTTACTCGGTAATTCCTATGAAACCGCGTCTCGGCGGTTTCAGGCCCTGGAGAGAAAGACCTTGAAAGATCCAGAACTTCGTCAAATGTATCTGGACTTCATGAATGAATACATCGAATTGGGTCACATGAGCCCAACAAATAATAAGATCCCGAGTGAGCCACACTACTTCATTCCGCATCAATGTGTTCTTCGGCCTGAAAGTACGACGACTAAATTACGTGTTGTTTTCGACGCATCAAGTCGTACGTCTTCTCAAATTGCGTTGAATGAAATCTTGATGGTTGGGCCGACCATTCAAGAAGAGCTGTATTCAACACTTCTTCGTTTTCGTTTGCATAAATATGCATTTACGGCGGACATTACTAAAATGTACCGCCAAATTCTCATGCACGAAGAAGACAAAAACTTTCAGCTTGTAGTGTGGAGACGACATCCATCTGAGCCACTTCAAATTTTTCGACTTAACACCATAACATACGGCACTGCGCCTGCTCCATTTCTCGCTACACGGTGTTTTAAAATGCTCAGCGATGCCAATACACATATGTATCCACTCGGTTCCAAGGCAATAAAAAGAGATTTTTATGTAGACGACCTGCTTACAGGATCCGATAATTTCGAATCTCTAGATCTTATTAGAAGTGAGGTAGTTAAAATATTAAACTCGGCAGGATTCAATTTATCTAAGTGG